>OX235276.1:2206064-2573347 GCA_944472155.2 Trichobilharzia szidati
ACTCTGGAAAATTCATTTAAGTGATTATTTTATGAACCAACTGTTTTGATATCCTTGGAGCAAAATGTGAAATCAATAATTTGAATAGAGACGAACACCAGACTCTCTCAAAACTTAAGGCCTTGAAATAAATTAAGACTGTCACTTCTTGACAATACAGTAAATACAAATTTAGTAATCGAGTGTGCTGTGAAGTGGATTACTGCTCTGTATCACAAATGAATTCCACTTGTCAAGGTGTGATGAATTCAATCGAACATTCGATAAATAATGTTGAACAGAGAACTTACATAATAATAAAATATACCCAAGAATTCTTTCTGAAGAATTTCTGAATCGCGTCCCTACAACCAAGATAATATTTCATTGGGAAATTTTATCTGTTCTTACACGAAAGTAAATAAGAGGACAACACAAGCTGTCACCATTATCATAATAATTGTATATATTGTGATCTAACAATAAAATTACTCACTCATCAATCCATTTGCATCTTACCCAAATGTTGTCAGGGAAAGGGATTCGCTGTAACATCTCGGTGGTATAATCAGAACTCCCATATGATGCACAAAACCGTGGCATTTTCCAATGAGCTGAAATATACAAAGAAAATGATAGACAACAACGACGCAGAAGTAACTTGATCACCTCAGAATATACATGATTGAAATCGCCACATAGATTAGAATTTCGAAATATACCAAACGAAAATATGGTGTGGATATGACTGTCAGATTATTTGAACATAATTCAGGTTCCGTAACACTTGAAATATACACCAGTTTGCGAATGTTGATTAGCCGGATTCAGTGATCGTATGGAAGATTGTGCTCAGAGAAATTGAGTGGGTTGGAGAAAATCTCATTTGTCTTCCTCACACACGAAATCAACTTTGAGGAAACAGCCTGAAGGAATTCATTTTCTGCATCAGAGAAAAACTGATCTAATTTTGCCATATATACAGAGTCAGTATTTGCATACAGGTATCAGACGATGACACCTTGCCACAAGACTGGAGATGATAAATGCGAATATAAGTTCCATCCACTTGCCTTACTGAATTCTGAGTTTATTAGACATCTAGACATCACACACTCATATTCTACATTAATGAGATGCATAAAACTCATTAAAATGTGATCTAGCGTTCTTCCTATATTCACACTCAGGTGAAATATCTCGAACATGATCAAAGTCAGACTAAAATGGTCACCTTACTATTCATATTTGAGCAAACTTAGTGATAAGTCAAACAAACAGACGGCAAATGAGAGATGACATATAAGTGGAATTCACTTACTTCTTGTACTTTCGAGCTTCGAATTCACGTCCGTTCGAGAATATTCTCACGTATTTTCTCATTTATATATATTTCGACTTCTTTGATGATTATTGACGCATTTTTACATATTGAAGGATCATAGTCCATTCTCACTCTAAATGCGATTCCACTTCACACAAAATGACTTTTTTTCACAGAATCGTCTTATTATGCATGTTGTTCTCATGTGGTTGTTTGTATGCAAGTGTGTATGTAAACCATTCTAGCAGTAAGCACAATTAGTTATCTGCGAGTTCAGTGAGGTGGCATATACTAATTACTTCGTTTGAGAAGGCTATTGACCGAAGAAAGACGCTTATGTTGAATGGAAGAAGCAATTTATGTCAAAATAATGGAGTTGATTCCTGGTTCATTTAGAGGGTTCTCCACGTATTTGTCTTCTTTGAGCTTGGTCATTTAATTGCGAAGCCGTTATCAGATTTACAGAAAACATCATGTGATTTGAATCCAGAAGGTGTCTTATTTTGTCTGGCTTTATTGATTAAAATGAATAATGGAGTGAGAACAACCGTAGTTATTCTCGAATTTCTCAAACACTTAATCGGCCCCTATCGACTTATGGTAATTATTTCATTTCTAACACGTAGTATGAGTTAACAGTGTATCTGGTTTATTGAATGATCCCAACAAAACTATGAAAACAACTTTGAATCGAATTCCTCTGTCTCATGGACTTGTCACAATCTGAGCACATCGTGATGAAATTGGAAAGGAAAAGCTTGAGGCTAAGCGGAGATATCGTTTGGGTGATTTCATTTTCAGAAGTGGGACAATTGCACTTTCATGGATCAATCGGAATATCCAATATTAACATTATTTGGTTGGAAAGAGTGACCGAGAGTTAGAGATAGCGAGTAGGGAGATTATTACCTAATGACTTGAAATTTACTATCGTCTGTGTTTCAAGGAGGTGACGGGTGACAAATAGCTTTGATAATCGCATGGAAATAGAAGTAGTTTTTGCTGTATAAGAAGTAAACTCGGAATCATGAAACGAATTGTTGCTGTTTGTGAATTCATTTCAGAGAAGTCATTTTGCTTACGTTCCTTCTATTCGCATTCGTGTCGAAAACTCGATCACGACGATTTGGTGTCTATGTCATGCTTTCAATTGTGGTCAGTGTCATATTATAAGACATACAAGAAATTTTGAGAATGTAGGCTAACTTAATTTTGACTGAATGGATGTCATTTGTGGTTTAATTTGAAGGCGTCTACACCCACGAATACCTCGTCAAAGTGACCATCCCTGTGATTCACATCACACATTATTTTCGTTGTTTCACTTATTGGCGATGTAACAATGACTGCGTGGTTTTACTACTTGCGCATGAGAAAGGATCCGAAAGCTGAGATAAGTTGTCTCTTAGAAACTCGTAAATGTAGAAATGTAAATCCAGCTCTTGCACGAACAGAAAGTGTATTCTGGTGGCACAGCTTCAAGGAATCAATCAAATGTAGGTCACGAGAAGTTGATTCTACACGACACACGATAGGAATTTTGACGATCTCCTTCATTCAGACAATTCAGTAAATAAACATCTAAAATAAACTTACTGTATACCAGGAAGCATTCTGAAGGAATGATCAAACTGTGGTCTCGATAAGTTGATTCAACATGACGCAGGATAAGACAACCGACAGTCTTCTTCATTCACACAGTTGAATGAAAAGACATCTAAAACAGATTGGTGAGAAATCAGGTGAAGCGGTTTTTGAACTGAAGTGATATTTACATGTTCACGGACGCGTTTTGGACATCTCTATTCACTCGCCCGTTGATGTTTTCCATCCAACAGTAGGACAGAGAATACCGGCTCCGGAATTCAGACTATGATTCTATTTGACAAGAAAGAACTCCATTAGAATTTATCGTCATGATCCTCAACGATGGATGATGAGGTCATAATATTTTCAACTGATGTAGGCTAAGTCATTCTAGTTTTCAGGCAGTGCTAACTGCAGTCAAATCATAAAATGAATAATCACACAATCGACTTGTCATTCTGGAACTGGAATCATCTTTAAGGTGTGAACCGAATTCTCTCTACAATTTTGACAACACGCAGACATCTGCTCATGTATGATCTGGAAGGCAACAGCGAATGTGAAAAAAATTCTTTATTGATTCAGGTGTCTATATTTCATCATATGAAAACAGTCCTATCACATTGGATAGATTATTATAATTAATTTACTACGGTGAAATATGAATTGATGTACACTTGAGATGATCACCTGTATTCACTCATCTCTGTCAATAATCTTTCTCTTTCTCTACATTGTAGTTATTGCTCATTTGTGTCGATAATCACGACTTGATCGCTTGGGCGATGGATTTTATTGCTGTAGATTTTACCATGGCGTTCATCATCTGGCTTTGTACGATCAACTTGTTCGGCCTACTCGAAAGTATTTTAGCATTGTTTTTCAAAGAAACAACATTCAGGGATAATTTGTAAAATACTTCTTCCAGTTTATCTTTATTGATAGACAGTTGAATATGACGATGGCACTCTGAAGTCATCTTCAGTTTTATTCTCATTTTTGTGATTTCCTGTTACCATTGATGACGATATGTTATTCATTGTTTCTCAATCTCGTATGAAGTGTGCCATTACTTGCACAGACATTCACACTGATATTCGTAATCTGTAATAAGAACACAAACCGTTTTATTTTCAAAATAACTAATTTCATTATTTACTGAACTAAAATATTCATTTTTGATATGCGTTTATCGATTAAAGTACACTGGATATGATCAAAGTCAGAATGAAAATCATCAGATGAGTACTCCTTCTTATATGTGCAACAAACAAGTCATATATTACTGAAATTCACTTAGCTCTTAGCTGAGAATTTTCGTGCGTTCGAGAATATTCACAACTATTTTTGCATATATACTTCGATTCTTTGATTCATTATTGGTGCAATTTTACATATTGAGGAATCATAGTCCACTCTGATTCTCAAATTGATTCCATTCCACATGAAATAACTTTTGTCGCAACTATCGTATTGTGTATAGATTTTTCATGTGATTATTTGTATGTATGTAACACAGGGTAATAATAATAATAATAATCTGCTTTATTCCAGAAACGGTAGTTACAATACAGAATGGAATTCTCAGTATTTTTTCACAATACTGTGTCTGATTTACTCAAATACAAAGAGAATTAATAATAAAACAAAATTAGGCATAGGAATTTGTCCACATTGACGAAATAAAGTCAAAAATATTCGAAGTCCAATTAGAGAATATTGAATATAATAATAGTAATAACAGTGTGTTTGTTTCAAACAGCATTGTCGATTCAGTTTTGAAATTTTAACCTGCTATAGAGTTTTGAATCTGATGTTCTGTTGATACAGTATGGTGAGAGGAAATACGAAATTAACAGTTATAACACAGCTTAAATCGTGTTCACAGTTTTGCAAAAATAAACAAATAAAAACACAAAATTGAGGAGATTATAAATATTAGAAGTACAATAACAATAAAGCTTGATGTTGTAAAGGTGCGTGAAATGGCTTATTTAATAGTGCAAAGAAGGTTAGTTGGTTAGTTCATGCCTAACACTATTTTCATCACATAAGGTGCTTATCAAATATGGTATAGTGGAATTTTATACTTAGACGTTCATGCACAAAGTCTTCTGAAAAGACTTCTTGTTTACCTGAAGAGACACAAGTTTGGAGCTGCTAGTGCTGCTGTGGATGCTCACAGTCTGAAAAAAATTCCTTAGAAAATTTGCCGCATGAAATCAAATACCTGTCAATGACCATGTCAACGATATGTCCCGATGGGATAGCACTCGCAATGCTGACAGTCTTCAGAGTTCCACGAAGTATGACATAGTCTATTTTAGCAATCCAGGAAAGAATAAGAGTGAGCAGTAAAGAAGAAAAAGTAAGATGCACGAGTTGACAAACTGTAAGAAGAGAGATTGGGTTATGCCTGAGTGCCTTAACTTCTTAATGTAAAAAGTTAGACGAAAGATTCTTTTGAAAATCGCTAAGACATGGGACGATCAGGATTGGTCAGAAGAGATTATTATTTCAAGATACTTTACTTCAGACATGATTCCTATTTCACTGTCATCAATTTTGAATGGTCCTAGTTCATCTCCCTCACAACAAGTCTTACTGAGTGAATGAATTCTTACTCTAGAAACTCCAATCCTCATATTACGATCAGGACTCTGTTCTTCAGACAACAGTTTCATCAATACCTTAATTAAGACACTGGGAGGAATAATCAAGAAAGCAGTATGGCTGTCATCTGGAAAACAGCAGCTTGCTATTCAACACACCTTTGAGCCTCTCCTGGCAAGATAGGACCTGGTCATAGAGAATGACTCTGTGAAACCTGTCCATGTTTTCAGTAAGTGAGGAAGAGTAAGAATCTACTTGAAACTTTCTCTTAAATTATCTAGTTTGGCGTGCCACATGTTAAGATACACGGATCACCAGTGCTGACTGTGTACACCGACGAATTATTTAGGCTCACCAAACATCCATGGTTGAATAAGTAAATGACGCAGAGGTTCGCAGAGAGGTGAAGGAGCAAAACGCCACACACAGACAAATCTGAAAAATCTGCTGATTTCTTCCTCAGAATGAATGCTTCTCATTTTTGCAGGGAGGTGCACCTGGTTTCGCCCTTACCACCATCTCCAGAATTTTATGAAGTGATTATGCATCTGATGGAATTACTGTGAATTATGAAAAGGCTACCGAAACAGTGTGTGCAGAAAACAGGAGACTCCAACCTTTGTCTACCATAGGCTACTTGGATGATCAAAGTATGATTGGTTAATTATGCACACTTTTAATTGTTATATAACTGATTAATTGTCAAGTAATACTCTTTTATATATAGCTTAGACATGGGATACCAGGATTGTTGAGAAGAAACAATTATTCCAAGATACTTAACTTCAGACTTGATTTCTATATCAATATCATCAATTTCGCAACGGCCATAGTAACTAACATCTTCATTAAGCTTTCTTTTACATCGGAAACTGAAACTAACAGTCTGAAATTTGGAAGGATTTAGTTTCTGGCCGTAAAATGAAGACCAATAAATGGCGCCTGATGGAAAGCTGTTCACCTTAGTGTAGTCTAGCTGGGAGTTAACAGACATGGAAATAGTCAGATCGTCGGCATACTTAACAAAGTCCACTCCGTCATCAGAATGAGACAAGTCATCCAAGAAGAAAGAATGCAGAAATGTAGAAAAGACAGCGTCTTGAGAAACAACAGCCTCAGTAAGCGATGAAGTGCACGAGTTTCCCTGATATATAGTGTGTTGCTTCCTACCTGATAAATGGGAATGCACCAATTGACAATCCAACGGTCAGTTTCAGCAAGCTTCTGTCACAAAATGACCCTAGGTACCAACTAAGTCGAAAGCATATATGTAATCTAGCAAGGTGCAGCGAACAGACTCAGTGCCCTTGTCTAAACTGGAGACAATGTTATGATGCAAGACTGCAGCTGCATCTACACTACTTCCACTGTATTTATAGACGAATTGTTTGTCATCGTTGATGGCTTTAATTGAACGTTGAAGATTGAGTAGGAGTAACGTTTCCTTAAATTTTAGAAAAGGAGAGGCAATAGCAATAGGTCTGAATTTCATACATGTTCGAGTAGATGAGTTGTGTGTGGATACAATTTTAATGTCCTTCCAAACGGCTGGCACGACATTTCTGGAAATAGATTCGTTAAATATGTCCATGAGAGAAAGACACACGATATCTGCACACTTTTCCAGAATAGCACTAGGCAAACCATCTGGATCTAGAATACAAGAAGTGTTCGTCGACTGGAAACATTTTAGAACATCATTTGTATTGAAAGCAGGGAAGCAAGTTGTATCAGCACCTGTAACACCAGAAGGTGTAGCATTTGTGGGAGAATGCATGAAAGACTTGTTTAGTGTCCACACATCAAAGGAATAAGTAATACTATTCATCTGGTTACTGTCAGCAATTTCTTTGAAACGTGTCCGTATCTAAAAGGCATTTTTACAGGATGTAAACTTCTTGTTATAAATTGAATTAAATCGGAGGTTGTTCATTCTTCTCACACCAATGATATCTTTCCATTATGGGTAAATTTTATTTTGATAGAGTCTCACAGTGTTATACAGTAATATTTACTGATTATCAGTAAATATTACTGTATAACACTGTGAGACTCTATCAAAATAAAATTTACCCATAATGGAATTACACTCTACCACAGTGCCCAAGTTTTATTCTTATATCAATGATATCTTTCTTTTTATATAACTTTTCTTCTTGTGTGAGAAGCTTTTCAAGTTGAGGAGAGGAGAAACAGTCGAATCTGATGAAGAGCGTTTCTCTGGGACAACAGGTGACAAGACAAAATTTGAGATAACATGTGATATTGGAGATAGTGTCATCAAGAGATTCTTCATTGAACAAGTGCCACCTTGTGTCTGCGAGATTGATTTGCGAAAATTATTATAACTGGATTGAAGTTCATTGTATACGTGTGATGTTGGGTTGTATTGAGTTAAACGACTAAAGCTGATGGTGTGATATCACAGTGAATGATCATCATGAATGACGATGAATATAGACACCAGTATTATGTGTCTAGTAGGACTTTTATTCTATCTGTTTATCAACATCATATGAATGAGAGTCCTTTTGAGGAAGAGAATGTCAATCAGGAAGTTATTTGTCTTTGTCACCAACTAAAGTATTGTGAGATTGAGAGGCGATATATCAGTTGGCAAACCGAATTTCGTTCTCTACAAGTGTAAAGATACAGGAGCGACAACGCGACAGATGAATTCTGTTGAGGGAGTAAATAAGAGATTGACTGAATGTTTCCACATAAGATGGAGGTTCATAATTCTCACGGCACACCCGAATACCAGAAGTATCTTCGAAAGATACTTTCATATTCATAATTCTGCTAATTGAATGGAAATGCAACGTCTTCTGTCATTTGAAATATTTGCTTCCTGATAGCTGTTAGCCACGCATTGTCTTGTTGAGATCATCAAACGATTGGAGGCGATCCATCGAAACCTGTGTGTTAGTCTACTTGAACTAAGTATATTTATACCGAAATAGCTAATTAACAATAAGAAGAACAAGAAGGACCACTGGCCATCAGCTGACTGACTGACTGACTAGTTTCAACATAGAACTTTGCGCCGATGTGCAGCAGTTCGAGTCGCTACACTCCCTCCTTCTAGCACACAATGCAAGAGAATTAAGGAAAAAGAAATGCAAAATAAGGACAGTAAACGGAGATACGAGACAAAAAGAATAGTAATATTGAAGACCAATATAGTTTCATGGTGTATTATAAGTCACAAGGAGCAGATGCATCTGTATCAGCCATTGAGAACGATTTTGAGCCATATCACCAATTGTGACCAGACATTGGTTTTTACCATCCTGAGGACAGCAACCAGACAGTCAGGAAGTCTACACCTTCCTACGTCAATGGCTTAAACTAACTGTTGTAGATTTCATTGACTGATGGCGTGTTGTGGTTTGACCATCACTGGCTCTTTTCAAACCTGATTCATCCAGTGTCAGCTAACATTGTCTCACAGAGTGAAAATAAAAGGCTGTCAAGGAACTTAACCCTAAGTTCCTATTATTTCCGAAGACGCTCCGAATCGACAATTATACTAAGTACAATATTGACTTTAACTCCGAAACACAATGTATGACAAGAAATTGTATTCTTCGACAGTTGGAATCAATACTCTGTACCCAGTCTATAAACAAATGTTTTACAAGGAATGTAATGTATTAAAGAACTTGCTTCCACATTAGGTAATCTGTTATCTGTAAACAACTGTCAACCGTAATGACACACATCTCTGGAGATGTTTCTTTTCTTACTAAGATAATTCACTGAATGTATTCGATTGAACAGCTAGACGATGATATCCCTGAAGAGAGAAGTAACTTTTCGCTGAACCCCTTTTCTTTCATATTCCATGAATCATTCCATTCAGTGTTGAGCCCAGTTTATAGCTTTATGGTTAACCACGAATACAATCACGAAAACTTTGACAGAATTCACATTCGCATTAAGAAATATATGCTTACATACACATGAATATAAAGGTGAACATCTTGGTAGTAAATTCCTTGAAAACAGTCTCTTCACTGAATCACTCGTTTTGTAAGTAACTGATATTCATCACTCAAATTATTTGAACAACTGATGAACATTCCACTGATAGCCAGATGCACCGTTAACCTCGCCTAGATTACTAGGTCACTAGTGTTCTAGCCGGTCCCAAGCCCGGATAAAGAGGGAGGGTTGGGGCGTGGTGCTAGCAACTCCACCCCCAAAACTTAACCAAATTGCTACTAAAACTTCAACGCACAAATATATTCAAAATTCTAAAATTACAAATAGTGACCTTATTTTTCGCTGGAATCGGGGAAGTGAAATGACGCGGGCTGGTGAAAGCCTTCGGGAAGCCAGTCAGCCGATGTGCCCTCTTTCGATGAAAGCGAAAATGAGGATGGGGACGTGGAATGTTCGTACAATGTACGAAGCTGGGAAGGCTGCTCAGGTAGCCGCAGAAATGAGGAGATATAGAATAGAAGTGTTGGGAATCTGCGAGAGCAGATGGAACGGATGTGGAAGGAGCCAACTATCAACTGGAGAGACAATAATCTACTCCGGTCACCCAGAGGACAATCACGAGCACACCGAGGGAGTAGCCATCATGATGTCACCAACAGCGGCTAAAGCTCTCATGCAGTGGGAACCAATCTCCTCAAGGATAATGACAGCCAGGTTCAACTCAAAAGGAAAAAAGGTTACAATCATTCAGTGCTACGCGCCTACAAACGCCTCAGAACATGAGAAGAAGGAGGATTTCTACAGTCAACTACAAACAGTAATGGACAACGTCCCAAAGAGCGATATCAAAATCCTGATGGGCGACATGAATGCGAAACTGGGAGGAGACAATACAGGAAGAGAACTCACCATGGGTCGTGAGGCCCTCGGTGAAATGAACGAAAATGGTGAACTCTTCTCAGACTTCTGCGCCTTCAATGATTTGGTGATTGGTGGCAGTGTGTTCAAACACAGGGATATACACAAGACAACATGGATTTCACCAGATGGACACACCAAAAACCAGATAGACTTCATTTCAATCTCAAGGAAGTGGAGACGGAGCCTACTGGACACAAGATCGAGGAGAGGAGCAGTTGTGGGTTCAGACCACTATCTAGTACAAGGGACTTTCAAGGTGAAGCTGAAAGCCTCGAGGACAGCTGGGGATAGGCCACAATGCAAGTTCAACACTCACAAACTGAAGGACACAATCACACAGGACATTTTCACTGCAACTGTCAGAGCAAAGCAGGAAACACTACGTGGCACCACTGAGGAATCATCCGTGGAAGACCATTGGAACTCTCTGAAGGTAATTTTCAACGAAACGTGCTCAACGGTTTTAGGAAGAAAAAAGAGACAAGATAAAGAATGGCTCTCAACAGGCACTTGGAAACTAATAGAGGAGAGGAGAATGGTGAAAGGGAAAATGATTCAATGCAAAGATGAACAAGAGAAAGAGACACTGAGCTCAACTTACACAGCACTGGACAAAGAAGTGAAGAAGAGTGCCAGGAAAGACAAAAGACAATTCCACGACAATCTGGCTACTGAAGCTGAGAAGGCAGCAGGCAAAAGGGACCTGAGGACACTATATCAGATAACCAAGTCTGTATCCGGGAAGAGATCAACACAAGTGAAACCTATAAAAGACAGTCAAGGGAACCCAATTACCAAAGAAGAAAGACAGATTAAACAATGGGCGGACCACTTCAAAGGACTCTTGAACTGACCACCACCTACAACCCGTCCAGTAATACCAACAACAGCACGTACACAACTGCAAGTTGACAACAATCCTACAACGAAAACTGAAGTCATGAATGCAATCAAGCTTCTGAAAGCTGGAAAAGCAGCTGGATGAGATGGCATACCCCCGGAAGCACTGAAAGTGGACCCAGAAACGACGGCAGATATGCTGACTCCATTATTGCAAAAGATCTGGAAAGAGGGAAAGGTGCCTACTGACTGAAGGAAAGGTTACCTGGTGAAACTATCAAAGAAGGGCGACCTAGGACTCTGCACGAACTGGCTAGGAATCATGCTCCTGTCGACGCCAAGTAAAATTCTGAGTCGCATCATCCTGGAGAGAACAAAAGACGCACTGGATACAGAACTCCGACCAGAACCAGCTGGATTCAGGAAAGGCAAATCATGTTCTGACCAAATTGCAACGCTACGCATTATCATCGAACAAAGCATGGAATGGAAATCAAATCTCTACCTCAACTTCATAGACTTTGAGAAGGCCTTCGACAGCGTTGACCGCGAAGTAATTTGGAAACTACTCAAGTACTACGGCGTACCCCAAATATTCATCAACCTTATTCAACAGCCGTACGACAACGGCACATGTCAAGTGATCCACAACGGAAAACTCAGCGAATCGTTTGGAGTAAACAAGGCAGTCAGACAACAACTGATGAACATTCCACGGATGGCCAGATGCACCGTTCATGCACGTCTTTCTAGAATAAGTTGGAATGGATAATAAAAAGTAATCGCTCACAAGCAATCAAGACTACTTCAAAATGCCGCATTAAATCATATTTCAGTGACGTACATTTTTTCGATGAAATCCTGAGTGGGAATTTCTGATTGAACTGCCTATTATTTAAGCCAGTCGTCTGACTTAGGTGTAAGCGTAATCCACTGTGCAGGATTTGTGTAAAATACGCTACTGTATTACACGCAAATATAATGAGTAGAATCTTGAGACCTCGGTGTGTGAGATCTGTAGGTTGTACTTTGTCATGTGCCCTATCACTGCAAGTGAGTAGGGCTGGAGTACAACGCATTAGTACCTACAGTGATCTGCACGCGAATGTAAAACATAATCTTCAGCAGAGAGTGAAACACTAACAGGAATTGCACAGTTAGTAAAGCGGAAAGGTGATGAATGGCAGATAAGGTAGAAAATACCAGCCTTTCAGCTTGTAACGTCTTCGAAGTAACATAATCTCTCTGTCTAAACCATCCACCAAATTTATCCCTTTCTCACTAAACAGCAGGATCCTGACCATCGCTCATTTCTGCCTGACTAGTCATAGGTTGATATAAGTATAAAACCTGGGCAGTGTGGTAGAGTATAACACTATTATGGATAAGATTCTATTTTGATAAATCACACAGCGATATACAGTTAATATTACTGTATAACAACACTGTGAGATTTATCAAAATAAAATCTGATTTATAATGGAGTTATAGTAGCAGGTTTGTTGTTGGAATTTAGATAGAGCTGACTCCATGTGTCCCTTGGATGCATCAATCTCCAGAGTGTGAAATGAGATTATGTGCCCTGACTGGCAACAGATTTCTAAACTCCGCGTGTTCAGGTGGATAGATGCTGACCAACCATGAAGTACTGTGACAAACAGGAGTGAGTAGTGAATGAATTTCACTGCTAGTCAGAATCATTCAAATTAATCACTTGGGATAGTTACAATCATTAATCAATTGAATACAGTGAAGACAGGAGATTAAATTAGGTAATGATTTCCCACTGGGTATTGAAATTTTGCTGGTGTGGTGATAGTTGAACTATGGACTCGAATTTCTAGTCCAGAACTGTTAACCTCTTAATTCTCTCTACGTTGGTCACTTGAATGAGACAATGATTTTAACTATTCCAGCCGATGTAAATGAATGAAATTCTTCAACTTTTGAGAATGGAATCACCGAGGAGAAATCTCTGAGTAGATTCAAGCATTTCCTCTCCATTTCCATCACCATATACTCAGACGATGACAAGCCTGTGGTGAAGATGAATTTCATTCGAAAATGTCTTCATAATTCTGTTGGGATCATTCGAAAATGCAGGTAATGAATTTACCCCCATAATCTGTTTGAAATGAAATAATTATTGTCAGTAGATCTCAAATTGTGTCTTGTCACCTGTTGTCCCAGAGAAATACTCTTCATCAGATTTGACTGTTTCTCCTATCCTCGACTAAAAAAACGTCGCATAAAACAAGAAAAGTTATATCAAGTGAAGGATATCATTGGTGTGAGAAGAATAACCATCCTAATCAAGTCTGAAATGCACCGATTGAATTCAATTTATAGCGAGAAGTTTATGTCCTGTAAAAATGCGCCGAATATATGAAAACTTATCAAAGAAATTACTGGCGGTAAGCAGATGAATAGTATTCCACATTAATTTGATGTTTGTACACTAAATAAGTCTTTCATGCATTCTCCCACAAATGCCACACCTTCTAGTGTTACAAGTGCTGATTAAACCTGCTTCCCCGGTTTCAATACAAATGATGTTCTTCAATGTCTCCAGTCGCTGAACCCTTCTTGTAGCTTAGATGCAGATGCTTTGCCTGGCGCTATTCTTAGAATGTGTGCAAATATCCTGTGTTATCCTCTCATGGACATATTTAACGAATCTTTATCCAGAAATGTCATGCCAGCAGTTTGGAAGGACACCAAAATTGTATCTATATACAAGTCATCTAATGGAACATGTTTTAAATTCAGAGCTATTGCTATTACCTTTCTTTTTCTGAAATCTAAGGTAAAGTTACTCATACTCAATTATCAACCTTCACTTAAAGTCTGTAACGATCCCATACCATTCGCCTGCGAACACAGTAGAAGTACTGTAGATGCAGCTGCAGTCTTGCATCATAACACTGTCTCCAGTTTAGACAAGAGGACTGAATTTGTTCGCTGCACCTTCCTAGATTACACATCTGCTTTCGACTTAGTTAGTATCTAGAGACATTTTGTTAAAGAAGCTTGCTGAAACTCAAACTGACTGTTGGATTGTCAAATGGCTGCATTCTTATTTCTCAGGAAGGAAGCAGTACACTGTATATCAGGGAAAGTCGTCCACTTCATTGCTTACTGAGGCTGGTGTTTCTCAAGGCTTTGTCTTTTCGCCTTTTCTGTTTCCTTTCTTCTTGTATGACTTGCCTCACTCTGATGACGGAGTGGACTTTGTTAAGTAAGCCGACGATCTAAATATTTCCATGTCTGTTAACTTTTGGCTAGACTGCACTAAGATGAACAGATTTCTATCAGGAGTTAGCAAATGGTCTTTGTCTAGTGGTTGGTCTCAAACTAAATTCTTTCAAATGTCAGACTGTCAATTCCAGTTTCCGATTTAAAAGAAATATAAATGAAGCTGTTAAATTCTAAGACCGTTGCAAAATTGATGTTATTGATATAGAAATGAAGTCTGAAGTTACGTATCTTGTTTTAATTCTCTCTTCTGACTAATCCTGGTCTTCCCATGTCTTAGCGATTTCTAAAAGAATATTTCGTCTGACTTTTTGCATTAGGAAGTTAAGGCACTAAGCCATAACTCCACCTCTCCTCTTAAAGTTTGTCAACTCGTGCATCTTATCTATTCTTCTTTACTGGTCACCCTTATTCTTTCCTGGATTGCTTAAAACAGACTATGTCATACTTCGTAAAACTGTGAATACTGTCAGTAGGGCAAATGGCATCCTGTTGGGTCATATCGTTGAGATGGTCATTGACAGGCACTTGATTTCACGCGACAAAGTGTCTTACGGAATTTTGTCAGACTGTGAGCATCCACAGAACCACTCCCAGCTCCAAACTTGTGTCTCCTCAGGTAAAACAAGAAGTCGTTTCAAACGACCTTGTGCTCGTACGTCTAAGTATAAAAATTCCACTAAACCATATTTGGCACCTAACTTATGTGATGAAAATGGTGTTAGACATGAACTAACTTACCTTCTTTGCACTACTGAATAAACCACTTCCTGCACCCTTACAACATCAACCTTTATTGTTATTATAATTCTTATATTTATAATCCTCTCAAGTATTTGTTTTTATTTGTTTGTTTTTTCATAAGTGTGAACATCATTAAAGCTGTGTTATAACTGATACTTTTGTATTTCCACCTACAATACTGTATCAGCCGAACATGACATTCAGTATTCTATAACATGAGAAAATTTCCAAACTGAATGAACAATAGTGTTCGAAACTAACTCACTGTTATTGTTATTATTGTTACATTTATTATTCTTAATTCTTACTTCGAATATCTTTGACTTTATTTAGTAAATGTGGACAGATTCCTCTGGTTAATTTTGTTTTAATTTTTAATTCTTTTTGTATTATGAGTAAATCAGATACAATTTTGTGACAAATGCTGAGAATTCCATTCTGTTATGTAAGGACTGCTTTTGGAATAAAGCAAATTATTATTATTATTACCCTGTGTTACATAAAAACAATCACATGTAAACAGCAGACACAATTAACTGATTCCCATTCTGACTTTGGTCATATCCAGTGTATTTTACTCGATGGACGCATATAGCAAAAGAGAATATTTTACTTCAATAGTTAATGAAATTAGTTATTTTGAAAAAGACGGTTTGTGTTCGCATTACAGAACACGAATATCATTGTGAATGTTTGTGAAATTAATGGCACACTTCATAAGATAAACAGAAACTATGATTTACATTTTGTCATGATGTGGAACTAGAAATCACAAAAATCAAAATTCAAATGAAGATACCTACAGAGTGACATCGTTATATTCAACTATCTATCAATATAGATAAGCCGGAAGAAGAATTTCACAAACCAGACTGATGTTTTGTTTCATTGAAGAAGAATGCCAATCTACTTTCTGAAATAGCGAATACGTTGATCGTACAAAACCATATGATGAACGCCAAGGTAAATTCCACGGCAATAAAATCCATCCACCAAGCGATCTCGTCGTGATTATTGACACAAGTGAACAATAACTACAATGTAGAGAAAGAGAAAGATTATTGACAGAGATGAGTGAATACAGGTGACCATCTCAAATGTACAGCAATTCATATTTCACCCTAGTAAATAAATTATAATAATCTAGCCAATGTGATAGGACTGTTTTCATATAATGAAATATCAACACCTGAATCAATAAAGAATTCTCTTTACATTCAGTGTCGTCTTTCAGATCATACATAAGCAGATGTCCGTATGTTGTCAATATTGTAGTGAGAATTCAGTTCACACCGTTAGGAAGATTCCAGTTTCAGAATGATGGGTCGAGTGTGTCATTATTCATTTTATGATCTGGCACTATCGAATGCACAGTGAGGTTGTTGGAAATTTTTAAATGTATGTGCGTATGGCTGGTGAGGGAACATGATATCATTGACAAATAGCATCCGATCTAAATAATACAAGCTGTTTAATAATCCAGCCATTTCCTAAGCACACACAACCCGAATTCATTTGAGGCAATCAATAGGAGTGGGTTGTCGTAATATTCAGAAGTCGCATAAATTCGAATCGTGATTACTACACTGCAGTGAAGAAACTGGATTTAAGCATAAGTCTAGTGATTTAGAAATCCGTCAAGTGCAACAGTGTACAACATCATCCACACTGGAAATACACTCTTGAATATCGTGGACGTGTTCAAGTGCCTAATGATGCAATATAAACACAAATCGACTCAGCGATACTGTGATTCACATTGGAATTCTGCGAATATCAAATAACTGATGTGCTTCGTATAATTTACTCGCCAAAATAAACATGGTTGATACAGCGATAAAATAACAAACTTACGAAGAGTATGAATAATATAAAGGAAACTGATGCCAGAGTGACAATTATCTGCGTGGAAAATAAAATGAGAAATAAATAAATCATGAGGGAAGAGGTACACTCACATGCTTTGTTAATCTATGCAAATTACCACATAGGCATATCTACTGGTCTGAGATCTGTGGAGACTGACTACTATCGAAACATGCTGACAGTTGAATCACACCTGTCAGTGATACTGGCTGCATGTGGGGAGGCTGAAATATGTGAATATATGTCATTCACTCAATATAAACAACTACTGCATCACTTCACATTTCTTATCTGACAACAGAAATGACATTATTCACGAGGCCACTTCGACTACAGTCGCATCCCTGCTAGTCCAATATATATGTCCCATGGGATGTGACAGTCACACAAGAGAACTGTTGCCAAACGAGCTATATTCCATACATATATGTTATAAGGAAATTGGCTGTAGACGAGGTTAGGTGCTAATATATCAAATTGCTCTGCACTCTTCCAATCAAAATGTAGAATTTGAATAGACAGCATGAACGACAAATGTACCAGTATGAAATGATGCATTTCTTTATCATTTCACGCCTCATCTTTCAAGTGGCTGAAACCTAATCCATCCAAAAATATGGAGTATACGGAAGATTTCATGTAGGTTTGAGGCGATGATATGCAGTAGTGTTATTTTCTCAGAAGGATGTGAGCTGTCGAATATGCTCAACAGTCAAGAGTGTTGACTATTCATAGGATCACCAGTGGAACTCGCTGTTAGCTGTTTCGAATGTAAACAGTATTTGACATGCATGAAATTGAAGACGCAATCGGTAACCTAACCAGCGAAAATAAGCTTTCACAAACTTGATTTTGTTAGTTTAATAGGCAGGATAGTCGAAGGTCTACCACTGTCTCTTTCTGCTCACATAGTTTTGATTTGAATCGTTTAATGGAGACTGCCTGAGGAAACCGGAGCAATGCAGGTTTCCGCTTGCAGGCTTCTCTTAATATTCTCTCAATATATGTTTCGCCATTCAAGAAATACGTCACTGATACTCCTATCAATTGTTCTTTGTCACCGCACTAAAAGTATGTTGAAATCTTCCATGTGATTTATACTTTTGTACTGTTGGGCCTGTTTCAACAGAGAAGAGACTGTGAAATGATAAGAGCAACGTTAGTCTTAGTGCGAACAGTGTTCATATAATGCACAGATGTTTCAGTGGAAAGTATCGCATAATAGTTTCCACTTGTCGAGGATCTTTACGTGTACTAGCAGGTGACAGTAGATCGTGTGACACATATCTATCTGGGTTAAAGCGCAAACCAATTCCTTATCAAATCTCTTACTCGTTTCATCCACGTAATGGCGTCATCTCATCATGTTATACTTGCTGTCCCTGCTTCGCTCTTCCTCCTGACAGGAATCAAATAAGAATCCAAATTGTGGAATCAATACTGGGATTTGGAAGCAGTCGAATATTTCTGAATGAAGCGTAGGTTTCATAAGTTTTGACAAATAATTTAGGCAAATAATTTATGCAATAAAAATAATAATTCACACATTTACATCTTGCTTGGAGAACACATAGAAAACGCTCAAGACGAGTACCACTATAGCTAACGTTGATGTAACCATGTCAAACACTATCACCCCCTTCAGATTCATTCGAGGCAAGAGCATAGCCAATGCAACTATTGGAATTTCCACCACAAGTACACAGGCCAGAGATATGAGTCCAGATTTCAGTCCAAGAGGTGACAAAAGAGCAGCCAATAGCACAGACCACATTGCGATCTATGACAAAGGGGAAAGCGAAATGAGAACATGTGATCACACTGGATAGATTCATATACATATAGAAACACACATATTTACAATGACTAATGAAAATACAGTTAATTTTCAACCCTGTATGGACAAACAGATGAGCCACATTCTCATCACTCACAATCACTCGAAAATAAACCATTCGCTCGAAGTCACTGTCATCCTGTGAACTTTGGATCATCCTAGACATGTCAACGTGAGTTACTTCTACAAACTGCAGTTACCTGCACTAGCTGACTAATTACCGCCTGACAACTAGAATGACTTAGCTAACAGCAGTTCGAAAACCGCTTAATCTGATTTCTCACGAATCTGTTTTAGATGTTTATTCATTCAACTGTTTGAATGAAGTAGTAGACTGTCGATTGCCTTATGCCGGATCATGAAGAATCAGTTTCTCGACGCCTCCAGTTTATTAATTTCTTCGAACTGCTTCCCGGTATACAGGAAGTTCATTTTAGATATTCCTTCACTGAATTGTTTGAATGAAGGAGATTGTCAAAACTCAAATCGTGTGTCATGCAAAATCAACTTCTCGTGAGCTCCAGTTTATTCATTCCTTCAAGCTGTCCCTCAGTTTACACCTAATATTCATGCAACAGGAGGATTTACGTTTCCACATTTACGAGTTTATAAGAGACAAATTGTCTAAGCCTTCAGGTCAATTAGTGAAACCACGCAGTCATTGTTACATATCTAATAATGGAAAAATAGTGGTGTGTGATATGAATCACAGAGATGATCACTAAGACGAGGAATTCGTGGGTGTAGACGCTTTCAAATTCCACCACAAATGACATCCATTCAGTGAAAAACAAGTTAGCATAACATGGCCTAAATTATGACACTTACTGCAATTGAAAGCATGACATAGACAACGACTGGTCGCGATCGAATTTTCGACACGAATGCGAATAGAAGGAACGCAATCCAACCGACTTCTCTGAAATGAATTCACAAACATCAACAATTCGTCTCAGATATTTCATAGTTAATCGAAATTGTGAGTTATTTTGGTTAGTGCATCACAGTTCATAATAATCGAATATTCATGAGTTGCATTTTCAATAGAAATGGTTTTCAGTTTGATGATCTCTGTATATCGATGCCATTCTTCAGTGCCGACATCAACTTCTCATTTGTCACACGATTCATTCGCCCGGTGCTTCATGAAATCACTCGTTCTTTTTCACTGTAGGCGGAAACCTCTGATTTGATGATATAGTGAACCTCACCGTTTTCTAAGGAACGGAAAACATAAATGCTACGGTACCTGGCCTAATCTCTCTGCTGAGTCGACAAATGAGTGAAAACAACTCGTCGCATGTGGTTCACAAATGACATGGGAAAATGAAAGCAAAGCAGATATTGCTGGGTTTGAAAATTTTCCCTTTCTCAAGAGCCCTTGAAATGAGGATAATTTTACTGAATGTAAGACAAAGTGAATTTAGGTGTGGTTGTTGTGTAATGGAAAATATTTTATGATCAGTAGAAAAAGGGTTGTTGCTATACAAACTATGTTCAATATTTGACTGAATATTAGTCGCCAAAAACACAGCAGAACTAAGATAAATTATTTCAACCTCATCAGGAAGATAAAATATTCACCGAAAACCGCAGCACTCAACTCTGCGCAATAGACGACAAGACAGAGTGAAGGGAGAGTTTGCAAAGAGTAAAAGTTGAAACAAGCGAAATATCTCATTTATATAAGTATAAAACTTGGGCACTGTGGTAGAGTGTAACTCCATTATGGATAAGATTTTATTTTGATAAACCACACAGTGTTACACAGTAATATTAACTGATGACGTTTCGAGCACAAATTATTGCTCATAATCATGTCAACTTGGTGGAGATATGTGGATGACACTTTCACAGTGTTAAAAACAGAACATATCTCTAGCTTCTTGACACACATAAAACTCTCTAGTGGAGGGAATAAAATTCACATTTGAAACCGAAAATGAGCAAGGAGAATTAGCTATGTTAGATTGTAAAATAAAACGATAAACGATAAACGAACTATAAACATATTTCAAATGTTGTTTATACAAAGTGATAAGCTTTTGATTTTGAAAATATTTCGGTTGAAATTGCTGCCTGTGATCACGCTGACTATTGGGATTTATTTTAATTGATATATAATTTTTTATCTTAAATGTCATATATTGACTATTTTGTACCCAGAATTACATTCCACGTTGTTAACAGTTCTACTGAGTCACCTGTGTTGCATTTAAAATTGTTGGCGGCACCCCGTAGTAGCGAAGTAGTTGCCAAATCACCTCTCAGTCGATGCTATCGAAGCTCTTTCAAAGTTAATGAAGTTGAGATAGAGAGCTGACTACCATTCCAAGTTCTGTTCAATGATGATACTCAGTGTTGCGATTTGATTGATGCATAACTTGTTCCTCCTGAATTCAGCCTGTCAAGGTCGAAGTTTTTTATCCAGGGCTTGTTTGATTCTCTCCAGCATGATGCGGCTTAGTATTTTGCTTGGGATGGACAGGAGCATAATGGCGAGACAGTTCTTGAGTTGACCTAAGTCCTTCTTCTTTGGTAGTTTGAATAAGTAGCCTTTCTTCCAATCCGCAGGTATCTTGCTGTATTTCCACACCTTCGCCAGTAGTGGTGTCATCAACTGGGCTGATATCCGTCGATCCATTTTCAATCCCTTCACTGGAATTCCGTCTAGTCCTGGTGCTTCTCCAGTTTTTAGCAACTCGATTGCCTTGCCACCACCACCAACAACATAAACCTGTAGCGATCACCATCAAAAAGGGAAATTTGAAAGAGGTTGCTTCCACAACTTATCTAGCTAGGCTTCATTATTTCAACTGAAGGCAGTCGCACGGATTAAGACGTCAAAGTCAGAATCAGAAAGGCAAGATGCACCTTCATCAACCTGAAACCAGTTTAGAAATCGTCTGCACTCAGCCAGCGTAAGAAAAGATTCAGACTTTCAACACAAATGTGGAGTCATTCAGTTCTTCTATATGGCTCAGAAACTGATACTACACGTGACGAAGAGGATTTCCAACATATCAGTGCAGACTTTTAGCAACAACTGCCCTATTCACTGCCACCATGTTGAAGATCACGTGGCTAGAAAGAAACAGCAATGCGAATTTCCGGCAACAAACCAGCCAAGAAACGATTTCTCAGAAAAATATGTAGAAGAAAATTGAGATGGATGGGGCATTCCTTGAGAAGGCCGTCGAATGACATCCCGTGCAATGCAGGCCATAGTTCGAGTGGAGTCACAACGGGAAGCGACTAGTGTATGGTCAGTGCGAGGGAGGAATGGAGGGGATCGTGATAGGAGGAGATGAGAGATTATGGACAATCATGGATCCCGCTGAAGATGATGGCAGAAAACGGAAGAAAGTGAACATATGCTATTGAAGACCTATTTTCCACTCGGAACACAAGGAAGTAATAATAATAGATAATAACAGTAAGCTGATGGAGAATTCATATTGAAGTGTGCACTAAAGATGCCTAGAATGACAACGGGCGCTCCATCACTTCAATTTCCCGCTCACAGGACGCAACCGACCTGAAGTGAAACATTATTCAAATCAGAGATACTTCTGAGCAATTCCCAGATAAATGAAGTTTGTAGCTCATACCTATAAAACAAGAGAAATGACTGGGACAGATGAATAGTTAATGATTCCTGGATAGTTATGATGTCCAGTCAGTCATATATTGACTGGCTGATCACAATCACTTGAACAGCTGAATATTCTCACATTGTTATACTTAGAAGATAATCAGCCTAATCTTAGAACTTTACGGTCACTGACTACAAATATATCAGCAATAGAGCGAATTCAAGTGGAATTCTGACCACGGAACATAGCAACGCCTTCAGTCTTCTGAGTTGTCAAGTAGTTGTTAAACGTTCTAACACAGTAGCACAATAAACTGGTTGAGCATTGTGTAAAGGATAATTTTGAACTCATTCAATAGATCTGGGATTGGAAATGGAGTTTTCTTATGGGTGCATGAATAATGATTTCATTATTCAGGCAGGTGGTACCAATGATGTTAGCATTAGAAAGAGTTATATAATGACATGCATTCAGCTGTCGGTGTGATATCGAGAAGGAAATCGAAGATAGGTTTCCATTCTCAGCTTAATTTCGTTGCCAACTTCCTACAGTATCTTCGATTCCATATGGAAGATATTTTCAAGTGAGATATTCACACCTAGGTTCTATGTTGCAGGTTGTGAGTTTTATAGGGTAACATGATAAAAGTGACATTTTCCACTTCGAAAAGCGTAGAGACTTTAATTTCTTCGAATAAACAGATATTCACTAGTTTCATATTTGTTATGATGCGTCCTGAAAAATGAATCACTTATCACAAATCTTAATATTAGTCAGTGGGTCCTTCACCGAATAAATACATTTCACTGAAATCTTGAGTACTCAGACTGAATAGTGCACCTGAAACTTTGAAACGTGGTCATTCGCAGTCCTAGCAGAGTGTGAGTCACAACAAACCAGTGGGAAATATACCTCACACAAACAGCCTCGTGAAATCCTTTCCAATCCTTACCCATGAAGTACTTTATTCAAGGACCCTGAATAGCGTTAATCCGATGTGTCTGTCATATCGGAAAGCTGCATACAGGAGCTTATTGGAGGGCTACGAATATGTCTCAATAGAAGATCTGGCCACAGTCTGACTACTCAACTGGTGTCTCAGCGTCAACATACTACACTACACGAACCTCTTGAGCATAAAGTCAAAACGAGTACTTTTGTGGGAACTGGGGAAATTGATGATGAGATGGAATCACCAGCTAATTGTTTTAAGACTCGAAAGTTATTCATCCATTCCAGTTTGTCAGTAACGAAAATCACGTTGTCGGGATAATGATGTGACACGCAGATAGCATGATGATGTCCATCCAGTTCGGAGTGAGGATTGAGTTCCGGCCAATGATATTGAATTGTGGTCGCGCTAAAATCACGAACTGCTTCAAGCTAGAATTCTCGGGCCATTGAATCGGCCCCCACCACAGTGTAACCGGAAGGGGCCTGCGCTCGAAACCCAGTGAGTAGGTCCTGGTGATGATTCGAAACTAGGGTGAAACAGCTATGCAGTAATCGCTGATTCTCAATGTTTCTCCAAATGATATCGGTCAGGGGCAAAATCGAAACAATTGATTAATGTTAATAGAATATGGTGCAAAATATGTGCATGTGATAAAATGTACAACTGTGACACTGAGCTGAACAGCAATATTCAAAAGTAAACGATTATGAATAACAACGAATATGAAAAGTGATGAATCCTCATGGGTCATGTCCATATTAAATTCTACTGATGTTGAATATAAACTTCATATGAATGACTGATAATCCACAGAATGGGCTGGGGGAAGATATATTGAGGCAGAAGGAAATGTGCATTGTGTGTGTGAGAGAGAGTGTGCAGGTTAATGACTACGTTTAAATAAGTCTTTTGCATGGATACTTAGATGGAAAACCTTCCTAGTTGAAAGGTTCAGAAAAACGGGAAAGGAATTAGCAGTAAGAGGATTATTGAAAATATCAGAAATGAGACACGTAACTCTAGAAATCATACGATCTGTTCAGAGTGAGGTCTAGAAATGATAGAGAAGATTTGTAGCTCAGGTGGATGATTTTGATGTGGTTGTGTTCTCTGAGCTGGATAGTTAATTTGCGAAGCTTCCATCACCCTAATATAAAAGCTCCCTTCAAATTGAAGTATGCGCTGAAGATGTCACCTAGTAGGGTGATGAAAGCTTCGCAAATTAACTATCCAGCTCAGAGAACACAACCAGAGTGAGGTCTATTCGAACTTCAATGAAATAGGGACGGACAGGAACGGTAAGGGCGTTGATTCTCTGAGAAAGCTGTGTCCGATAGTAAAGGATCGAGTCATATGTGTAGGAGGTCGTCTTTTGCACGCGGACATTTCCATGGAAAATAAGCACCCAGCAATCCTCCCTTCGAAACACATAGTTACCGAAATACTGATTCAGCATTATCATACCACAGACGGTCACTGTAAAGTGCATCACGTTCTGGCGTCTTTGCGTCGCTCCTTTTGGATTTTTAATGGGGTAACTCCACTGTGTCGAATGTAAGAGGAGGTCTACGTTAACTTGTGAGCAGCTCATGGCTCCTCTACCCATGGCGAGAGTGCAAGAAGGATATTATCCATTCCAGTTAGTTGCGGTAGACTTCTTTGAACCATTTTTTGTTAAGCGGGGTTGGGGAAAAGAAAAGCGATATGGCTGCTTATTTACGCGTCTTCAGATTCGTGTTATACATCTTGAGGTAGCACATTCCTTAACGACTAAGTCATTCATCATGTCGTTATTGCGGTTTGTAGCTAGACGCGGGACCCCTACAGATATCTACAGTGATAATGGGACCAACTTTGTCGGCGCAAACAGAGAACTAAAGGAGCTAGTGAATGGATGGAAACCGAAAAAGATTAATGATGCTCTTTTGTCCACAGAGATACAGTAGCACTTCCAGCAAACAAATGCGAGTCATAGAGGTGGAGTGTGGGAGCGAATGATTAGATCAGTGAGAGCTATTTTTCAAGCATTGTGCAATGAGCAGAATCTAAATGATGAAACTAAATTGACGTTTATGGCAGAAGTAGAACGCATATTGAATGATCGACCGCTTGTGCCATCAACATAGGATAGTAGAGATAATCTAGCTCTCACGCCAAATCACCTTTCTGTCGAAACATTAGTATGGAGACTCCATCAGATACTGTCCAGGTATACAACTCCGGATGGAGGCAGGCTATGCATCTAGCAGCGTCGTTTTGGCGGAGATGGAAGCGAGAATATCTACCCTTACTTCAAACTAGACAGAAATGGATCACAAAATCTAAAAATCTATCCCCGGGGGATGTGGCGATGATTGCGCCAGAATCTTCGACAAGAGACCGTTGGCCATTAGGAGTTATTGTGGGATGCGAGCAATCCGCGAACGGACTTGTCAGAACCATTACAATAAAAACGAGAAACGGTGAGGTGAAGCGCGATATACGTAAGATATGCCTACTAGAGGGAAGTCATTTGAAAGAGAGCCGGGCACGAGGGTTATTCTGTGTAACATGATTCCTAAAATCCTAGTTGGATTTTGGGGGCCGGTGTAAGATCAATTCAGTTCCTATCCTTGAAACAAGTCAACCTGTCCTGGATAAGCCTAGCGTTGTTGCAACCCAATCATCCATGCCTAACGTGTCCATCCCACCCTAGTTTAATGAACTGTGTGTGTTTTTACATCGATACTTTTAATCAGACAGTTGAACCCATGACCCAATCAGAGTATTTTTGTGAACTTTTATTTTGCTGACCCATGTCTTACTTTGTACTATTCTTTCGAGTTTATCTTATTTACTGATCTTCATCTGTATCAGCCTACCTGGTTAAGTAGCCAATTAAATTCTATCTTTGTGCCTATGCTCTGTCTATCTCTTACTTGGGTTCATTCTTCTACTGACTGCTACCTGAACGGTCGTGTCTGATTCCGGCTAGTTCGCAATTTTGGCTTTAACGTTATTCCGCTCTGAAAGCGGTACCTCGCTTTCTGTTAAGCGTTGTGCTTTGTACTCTTGAAACCGTTAAGGTTTGTTATATATATAATTATTGATTTGTTTATTAATAGTACCGTAGAAACAGTGACCGGCTTCTTGTTTGTTCTGGACAGGGATAGCCTTTATCTACGCGTGACTTAATTTCAAGCGATGTTGCGCTTACATTAGGAATAACTTTTGATGTTTTGTGATTTTACAGTGATAGATTTCAACCCGCAAGTAATGCGCATTAATTTTCACAAAATAAACAGCCTCCTTACATAATGCAGGATATGCGATCCTACAACAAGAAAATGAAGCACAGACCACATTTCTCTCATCTGAAAGGTAGTATTAGTGCTTTAGACCAGCTTCACTAGACC
The DNA here is from genome assembly GCA_944472155.2 of Trichobilharzia szidati. Lineage (NCBI taxonomy): Eukaryota > Metazoa > Platyhelminthes > Trematoda > Strigeidida > Schistosomatidae > Trichobilharzia > Trichobilharzia szidati. The sequence goes on from OX235276.1 coordinate 2,232,925, forward strand.
TTAATAAACCTAGTTTTCCTGGGAAGGTCTATAGATGGAGAGCTGTGTGCGAAGGATTAGTCAATTCGTAGTTTCCTGCATCAAGCAGCAGCTAATAGCACAGCAATGGATCCATACCAATAGTACTGACAGTCACAGAAGCCATTATGAAAATTCAGCAGAAAGAAAGTCTAAGTCTGATGTTAAGGTTTAAGAACCTTCTGCTATAAGTCGGGATGGGCAATGCGCTGGTGGCGAATGGTTGTAGAGATGTTGGCCACAGAAACTCTCTGGTTGTAGTTAGGGATGACGCCAGTTTTGGCCCTTCTGTTGCTTGAGAAGATTATCACAAAGTTACAATTTGTTGCAAAGAAGAGGCTACAGGTGAGTACTTCAACGTCAACGTTAGTGGCCATTACGTACCGGAGCACACGTTCTCCTGCTAGCAAGTATGAGTGGTACCATGAAGAGTATATCTTCGTGCATGGGCACCAGAACATCTATTGAAAACATTTATTTACCGATACGAATTTAAAACAAGCAATAAAGGTTAATAAAGCATGATTTAATGAATTCATCAAATTTCGGTAGAACTCATCAGCTGAATACTCTACATACACGGATATATATACTTTTGAAATTACATTGGGAGACATAAGACTGATAAGTAAACAAACTACATTGAATTAGTCATGCAGAAAGACAGGTGTGAATGTTTTCTAGGTCATGTTCAGATAGATAAGGGGAGAGGGAGTATGAGTCTTTATTAGTTTGCCATCACTATTCGATTTTTATTTTGCTGCGGGTCTTATTGAGATTCTTACTGAATTTTGTGAGATAGTTCCTAAGAGATTGATCGTGGCTGAGCTTTTCTCCAAGCTGATAAACTGTCCAGAGTCAATCACCATACACTAACCTATGTGCCTTTGTTAGAACAAACCATTTGACCCAGTTGTTTGCCTACTGAGTACCTGTGTCGTGTGAGGGATTCGAGATAGACAACCAATTCCCTTTTAACTACTCCTTCAGCCACGCTTGTAGTTATATTACTGAAAGGATCATTCATACACGAATTAACCATTTTTCATAATTTCTAATTATTGTTGTCCAACTTCTTTTCTTTTCGTATGAATTCAATAATCTGTAGTTTTGAAGAGTTTTAATACGACAATTTATCGACTCAATGTGTTCAGATAACTCATTTGTATTCTCCAATTGCAAAATCAAGTATTGGATAAGGTCGTCAACGTATCTCAACACTTCAGTTCGTTCTGAACACAATAATGATTTAAGGCAGGAAATACAATCATTTACACTCAAGCATTGACGGTCCTAGATTTCTCAGTACAATCAAGCAATACTCTTCTGGGCTTCTTATCCTCCTCAGACAGACCCGTATAAACACGTCTTTTGAACTTCGTGAAGTAGTCACATTCTTTCAATTCTACTGTTTCAGTCTACGTGATAACTACGTTTTTATGATTTCGGGATTAATTTAATACAGACATTTTGACTTTGTTAAGTTTAGTTTCTCGTCCTCTGCATGTTTTAATTCTATTGCACATTGTGATTTATTGCTGCCTTGTTTATTAAATTTGGTGCTGCCAATTTTCTACAAATGACGCTGCAGTTCACTGACAACCAATGCGACATTTCATCCTTTTGAGAGCGCTTTCGTCCCATTAAGGTTCAGTTCTACTCTTAAAATACTGAATGCACACTTTGTTCTCTTGATATGCAATAGAATCCCTTCGATAGTTTTATCAGTTTCCGTGCCAATTCATTTTCGTCAATCATTTGATCGGACTTCTTCCTTTGAAAAACGAGCTTTCTTTTAGCTTCTTTGCATACTTTAATCAGGATATTGCGAGTTTTGTTGTTTACTACAAATTTGAGTTTATATATGACTTTTTTACCTTCGTATATGGACTAGTTTTGTCGGTGGCATAGCGGTTAGGACGCTCGCCGACCATGCACACGGACCGGGGTCCGATCCACGGCCGATGCACTCCTTTACATCGCTAAGCCAGAAATAATTCTGGTAAAGAGGAAAGGTTGGACATGAGGCCAGCAACCTAATCCTGTAAAATAAAAACTGCTACAGAAACTTCAAGCCAATAGCTTGGAGCCCTATGTTCCTCTGGGGAACGTGAAGGGAAAAAATGAATTAGATACTGATATTCCTGTGACGTCCTATACCTAAATGTAGTAGGTAGTAGTAGGTGCTGCTGTTATTTTGGTGGTTGTAACTAGAGTACATAAGTATGATCATTGGGAATTCCATGATTTCTAAATCAAAGGGAGCTATTTTGATCTTTATATTAAATTTCTCATGAGTTTGCAGAATTTATGGCTGAAACTATTTATTTTAGTTTTATTGAAAGTTACGCAAATATAATTTTTGCATATATCTGCTTTTAGAAGGATTTTTTCATTTTCAGTACTGATGGGCAGTAGCTAAAATGCTCGTCAGATTCTACTCTACTAATGAATATATCCAGTAAACTATAGCAGCATTCACCTCAGTGTTGCTCAAGTAAGTTGGGACATAGTCAGATAGACACTAAGTCAAGAATGGGAGTAGATTCGGTATCAGGCCATCATTTAGTTCAAGGAACCTTCGGAGTCAAGCTGAAATCCTTCAAAATAACTGGACACAGACCACAACTCAGATTTAACAGTCGGAAACCGGAAGACGGAAATACAAAAGACACTTTTACTGCAGTCATCAGAACCAAGCTAGAGACGCTACGTGATATCACTGAGGGAACCTGTGTAGAAGAATATTAGAGCTCTCTGAAGTTGATGTTTCAGGAAAAGTGCACTCCCGTCTTTAGAAGAAAGGTGAGACAAGACAAGAAATGATTCTCCACAGACACCTGGAATCTAACAGAAGAGAGGAGTATGGTGAAACAGAAGATTAATCAATGCAGAGATGGACAACAGAGGGAGAACCTGAGTTAATTCTAGATCTCACTGAATGAAGATGTGTACTGGAAAGGTTGAAGGACAACTTAACAACAAACCGTCAACTGGGGCAGGAAAGGTCGCATTTGTGAAGGGGTTCAGATCACTATCCTGGATAGGGATAGACTATCCGGGATGAGACCAACACAGATGAATCCAGTGAAACCAACAAAATGCTAAAAATAAAAGAAAATATGTTGGTCATTTCTAAGCACTTCTGAGTAGATCAACATCTACATTTTTTCCAGGAATACTACATGGGATCAAAACAGCTCACCAAATCAATTGAACCTCAGTCGTTTCACCCTTAACGATTATCTTATTTGTATGTGGGGATTTAAACACGTGGTGGAGAGTTGGATTTTCTTCGTTAAGAACTATACTTTTGAACGGCCGTAAGTGCTATACTTTCCCTTGCCTAGTTGTAGCGGTGTTAAAAGCAGCATAACCGGCAATTTAGGTAAGCCGCGCTAAATAATCAGCAAGTAGTGTGGCCGGAGTTAAGGTCACGACGCAAAGATGGCCACACCATAAGCGCTAATTTTAGTTGAAGCGAAATAAAAGCGCTTACTGCAAAACGTTTGAAAGTAAGGGAAGTTACGTACTGATTGGAGAAGGTCAACCTTGTTAAACTACCAAAGAAGGGCGACTCAAACTTCTGCGTGGGCTGACGCGGAATCAGGCTCTTGTCCAAACCAAGCAAAATATTAAGTGTCATTATCGTGCGCAGACCAAAAGGTACATCAGGTGCACAGCTCCGACCTGATCAAGCTGAATTAAGGAAAAGCAAGTCATCTACTGATAAAATTTCGAATCTATGCGTCATCATCAAACAAAGCACAGAATGACATCTAACCTTTCACCTCAACTTCGTCGACTTTGAAAATGCCTGCAATAGCATCAACCATGAAGTGATTTGAAAACTACTTCAACACTATGGAGAGCCTCTGATCTCTGTCAGCCTCATTCAACACCCACATAACATAACCACATGTAAAGTGATCCACGACTGAAAACACAGCAAAGCCTTTGAAGTAAAAATACAAGTGTAAGACGAGGCTGCTTATCATCACTGATGATATTCCCAATTTTGGGCCAGCTGGAATGTGTAGCGGACTGCAGGCGGTGAGAAGATAGGAATATTTCCGACTCTTGAAGATCTGGATTTCGCGGATGACTTTTGTCTATTATCACACAAACTCCGAGACTTAAAGGAGAATTCAGAAGAAGCAAGCGGAGAAGACTGGGCTTCAAGCGAACATAGATGGAAATAACCAAATAAAAACAGCAAACTCCAATAAATATCAGCGGGAGAAATGCGAAAGGTGTCACATCCTTGGCTGGTCTAGGCATCATCGTTAAAACTACAACAAGTTGGCGCGAATGCTGATGTCATAAATAGAATCGGAAAGGCAAAGTTCGCCTAGATCACTCTGAAATCAGTGAGCGAGTCTGTCGCACCCAGCGTAAAGCTGCAAATTCGAGTTTTTAACACCAATGTTCAGGAAGTCAGTTCTTCCATATGGGTCAGAAACTCGCTGCGTTACAAAAAACATTTCCAATAGGTTGCAGACTTCTATCAAGTCATCTTCGCTAGTCCATCGGATGGCCAGAAAGAATTAATAACCGACATCTCTGGGAACGAACCAGTCGAAAACCTGTTACTCAAGAAATATTCAGGAGAAAATAGAAGTGGATTAGAGACCGCTGGGTAACATCATGCCTCAGATCATCTTTCAAGTGGAACCCGAATGGAGAAAGATGAGTTGAGTAACTGAAGGTGACATAGAGGCAAACTTTCAAGTAAAAGGCGATGGCCTTCAGAAAATCGTGTAGCCAGCTGAAGAGGATCGCAAAGAAAACCATAAAGATGAGATGTGATATCAAATCACTATGTCTCACTCGTTCCCCAAGGACATGCTAATTATAATAGTGAGTTTATAATATTTGTGCTTATTTACACTGTCTGTGGGTATTGATTTGCGTGTGATGTCATGCAGATGTAACTATAGCAGCAGCCCAGATCTTAGGCAAACTGCAAGAAATATAGAAATGACTAAATTTTCAGATGTCTTGTATAATCGTTAATAGACGTAAGAAAAAATGCATGGTGTTTTAACCGTCAGAATTAATTCTGTGTCTATAAAACATTCTACCAGTTCAGGGAAATCTGATATCCACACATAACATGAATATAACTGCATTGTAATGAATTTGATAATAAAACCAGATGAAATGAATGGAATTATTAACTGGGATGTCCAAATCCACAAATCAAAAATGCACGTTTGCCTGGTAACATAAATGACTTGTATTTCTTGCATTGAAGAATGTCATCAGGATAAATAAAATAAAAACTGATGTTATATTGTGATAAACAGGTTAACATGAAAGTGAATTACAAGAAATATGAATTCATTCACTTGTTAGTAAAACGTAGTAATGCCACTGAAATAAATTCCGTTAAATTCAGGTTAGGATTAGTACATATTTAGGTTGAAGAAATATAATCCATCAAGTAAGGATGGATGGAATTAAGTTTATATGTCAGCTAAATCAAAATATGCCAGTTCAGATTATTTGTCAGTTCATATGGCATGACATGGTTACAGCTTCGGTAGACTACACTCCAGCAATCTGTAATTCACAAGAGAATATTTTAAAAAGTGAGGTGAGTTATTTAGTTCACTTAGTTGAGACGAAAGTAATAAAGAAATGGATATCGGGATTTTGCATGATGAACCAAACTCACGTTCAAGTGTATTATTTAGCTATAAATTTTACATTACAACAGCTTAAGTGATTATCCCACAGATTATTATCTTACCTATTTTCTCACTCGGCCTATCTCTCCTTGTGTTTTTGCTCACTTGCTTAGTAGATTCATTTGAATCACATTCAAACACGGATTGATTCACTGTATGAGTTAATAAATATTTGCTGCCGTGTGTGCATCATTGTATCCGTGTAGCATATGCGATCGCCATGTTTTGGCGGAATCAGTCAAAACTGGACATGTGTACTTGTGACCGCTTTCGTATAAAGTAATTATTTGCCTTTAGATTATACCTTGTAAGTCTATAATTCGATGATACATGCTAATATCACTGGCAGGAAATTAGCGTGACTGTTATGTGGGTATCTCTCAGCTTGTGTATTTCATCATGGATATTTCGTTGATTCATTAATGAAGTTATTGCTGTAGATGTCATCCGGCATAGTCATATGAGGTCGATGATGAAACATCAAACCTCCCAAAAGATCAGAATGTTTCGATCTTCATCTTGAGTTAAGAATTACCCCTACAACTTCGAGAATCCTTTTCCTTATACTTGCGGCAAATCAGTATCTGCTAGCATGAGACGCAACATTACTGCTCATCGACTCTTCCCATCGTTGAAATTGAGCATTTGACTGACTAAATGGATAAAGGCTACACTGTGACATCTGAGTATGGAAGAGGCTGCCACCATGGATAACAGAAATAATAATATTCCGTTTGTAAATAGTCAACTCTATGGGACCATTTACAATACGTCGGTAAAGTATATGTGAGTCATTTCTGACTGACTCTTGTTGCATTTCCAGATATATATTTATTTCAAAAAAAACTATATTCATCACATCAGATACATTATCCAGGACATTTGGTAGTAGGATAAATGCTGGATCACGGAAATATCTTCAGAGATAGGGGCATAAATCAAGGACTATATCAATACACGTACATCCACGTCATCGATCTGGAATGACAATATTAGTGTAGATGAAATTCAGGACAAAATTTCCTTTGATTTTAGTTTTCTCTTTCAATTTCACATCGATATTATTTTGTCAGATTCCAAGTTTGTTTGAAATTTTGGTTCGGATGGTAAGAGGAGTCTACCACACTTCGGTCCGTCACATCACTTGTATTATCACCATTATGGCTGCATTAGTGCTGATAATGCCTTGATGATATGGAATTACTCACAACCTCAGAGCTCTTCTAAAATAATGTGATCACTGCATGAGATCTAAATATACCAATTTAATGTCAAAAAAGTAACAAAATCACCACAGCTAACACTGTAAAATCTACAATGAACCTACCATATCAGTCTGTGTCAGGATCATTGCGACATGTAATTTCTGGAAATTAGGAAACAGTTGGCTAATCAGAGAATAACTCATTTGAAGAGTGTTTGACTTGACTAACGTCATAACGATGCAAAATGTTTAACAATAATATCTAGAGCGCTCAATAAAAATACTCTTCACTAGAAGGTACTCAGGTAAGCCCTTGTTTATTCTTGCTTGATTATTTGTAATTGTATTAAACTATCGGTATTATTTAGTCATTCTCAGACATTTACTCTGTTCATGATTTCAATTAAGCTAGTTACTGGCTCATCACCAGTCAGAAAATTCTGACCTCGTATAATCAACTCTGAAGTTTAGTTCTTTCCTTTCATTTCATTTGGGCTTAACATTCTCAATGCTTCAGTTATTGGTTTCTTTTTCATCATTAGGTGTTGATGAGAAGTAGTCTTTTCTTGATTGACTTATTCGCTAACGACAATCCACTAAACAAGTGAACTGCAGACATTTGAATACCACTGGACGCATAGTACATACTTTCTTTTCTTTTAAAGTGCAGCTTCTACCTACTAAATGTGAAAACGTGTTTCGTCTGAAGTAAAGAAATGAACAATCACAGACGGACAGACTTTCCAAGCAATTATTTCCCCTGATCTGACTACTTGACTTCAAATTTAAAACACCACAAGAAAACAGTTTTCATAAAAGCATTTGAGAAACTATTTCACTGAGGTAGAAAAGTGGACACTTGATTATGTAGTCCTATAAAATTAAATACCAGCACATCTTTATGATGACCAATGCGGTGACACTATTGTGTAACATATTTCCACTTTCGTATAAATAATCGTGTGAAGTTCTGTATTAATTTGTAAGGCTGGATACTTCATATTATGGAACGGTATGATATAGCGAATGACAGAATTCACTTGGATATAGGCAGTAAAGGAACTAATATGTATGTATATGTAATATGCATATCACCTTACTGTTAAGGTTTTTCCAGTATGTACCAATGACTATGATATATGAATTAAAATTCAAGTTTCTAGTGTTGACAACAAGAAGCACGATATTTTAATCTACTTCATTTCGTTTAGGACGTAAACGATACTTGTTTCGTGATGACACTTACCTTTTCCATCAGGAAGTTTAATGATTTCTATAATATTGAAATGAACTGCATTTAATATGGGGAGAGAAACTATTCGTGGAATCATTTTGAAATATTTGTTAATTTAAGTTGTTAGTAGATACATAACAGGCACATATCCTACTGTATACGACGCATTTATATACATGGGCCAACTTCTTTTGATTCCTCCCTGTTTCATGTCCCTCATAAAAGGATTGAGTAGGCCAGTGAAAAGAACGATCAGACGATGCAATCAAACAACATGACTTCTCAAACTATTTAGTAATTTAATGGATTTTATATAGAAATAGATTTAATCATAACACTAATCACTGCCAATGCGTCTTATTTTACACAAGAGACTCTACTGCCCTCGTAGTAATGAAATATACTCCATACAGGATGAGTAAATAATGTTTTCGTCTAAAAATGTGTTTACTTCCACTTCATAAATTGAATTTGTTGAAAACTGAATGCGTGCATTTACTCCTTTTACCATCTTTATCGATCGCTTTTACTAATTTATTCACATAAAGTAACTTCTGATTGAACGGTAGAATGCCCTACTATATGTCTGAAGGTGTATTGAAACGCTGAACACCATACAGTCTCACAAATGAAAACAACTCAAGTCTTCATATAACTTAAAATGTATCGGTCTGCTTACAAGTATGAAAGAGAGATGACTTCATTTGTTTGAGAAGTGAAAAGCGCAATTGTCAGCTGTCTCCCTCTTTAATCGCACTTGCAACCGGCTAGAGAACCACCAAGCTTGTTAACTATGCACTTAGCATAAGGAACAAGATTTGGATTTACAACACAAATGTGAAGTCAATCACGTTGCTTTACGGGTCAGAAACTTGCACTGCCTGTCACGAAAAGGATTCTCAACAAGCTACTAACTCTTATCAACAGTTGCTTCACTCTCTCGCTTCATACTCCAGAGTGAATGACTAGCCAGCGAGTCGTCGAGAAAGAATTAGCAACATTCAACTCTGGCTGGCAACAAATCAACAACTAACGGCCGGTTGCTAAAAAGATATTTAGGAGAGAATAAAGAAGGAGTTTTTCGAATGAAATTTGGTGCAGTGCAGGCGATCCCTCGAGTTGAATCCCAATGCGAATCGGCCAGTGGGTGGTTGGTGTGAGGTGAGACGGAGAAGACAGTCTGACGAGAAGAAGATGAGAGATGAATGTCATTCATGGAGCCAGCTGAAGAGGTTGGCCTAAAATATAAGGAGGTGGAGATGTATTGTTGAAGGCCTGTGTTCCACTCGGTACTCAAGGAATAATAATAATGTAATAATATCTCAGCGATTTAAAATGGATAGAAAGACGAGGAAGTTAATTAAAGTACCGCACATGATACCACACGTTCATGTTACTGGCTCTTTCTAGCCATCCATGTTAATCCATACTGTTTCAGTTCCTGTTCACACGATCTCCTCCACGTCACCCTTGGACGTCCGACTCGCCGCTTCCCTTTCGGGTTCCACTCGAGCGTTGGCGTGACGCGCGATGTCACCCAACGGCCTCCTCAGCGAGTGTCCAATCCATCTCCACTTTCTCCTGCATATTTGTTGAGCGATTGGTTCTTGTTTTGTTTGTTCCCATAGCTTCTTGTTTGTGATTCTTTCCGGCCAGCTGATCTTCAGTATAGAACGAAGACAGTTGTTGACAAAGGTCTGTAACAGGCTGTTGGAAATATTCTTTGTGACCCGCCAAGTTTCTCATCCGTATAGAAGAACTGACTGACTTGACGTTTGTATTGAAAATCCAAATTTTGTTGTTGATGCTGAGTGACGAAGATTTCCAGATTGGTTTCAGGTTGATGAATGTGTTTCTCGCCTTCCCGATTCTCGATTTGACATCCTCGTCTGTTCCTCCTGTGGTTGAGATAATGCTCCCTATATAAGTGAAAGAAGTAACCTCTTTCAAATTCCTCCCGTTGATGGTGATTGGCGCTGGATGTTGCTGCTGCGGTTGTTGTCGTTGGTTGGTTATTTTCATAACCTCCGTCTTGTCTATGTTCACCTGCAGTCCTGTCTTTGCTGCCAGCCTCTTCGACCAGTTTGTCGGTTTTCGCTTGTAAGTCTTCGATCTTGTGTGACATCAAACATAAATCATCCACGCGCGAAATCCAGGTCTTCTAGGTTCTTCACGTCGGTCCAGTATATCCCTGTCTTCTCGTTTCCCACTGTCTGACGCATAATCCAGTCCACCACAATTAGGAATATCATTGGTGATACTAAGCACCCTTGTCTGACTCCCTTGTTTACTCCAAACGCTTCGCTGAGTTTTCCGTTGTGGATCACTTGACATGTGCCGTTGTCGTACAGCTGTTGAATAAGGTTGATGAATATTTGGGGTACGCCGTAGTACTCGAGTAGTTTCCAAATTACTTCGCGGTCAACGCTGTCGAAGGCCTTCTCAAAGTCTATGAAGTTGAGGTAGAGATTTGATTTCCATTCCATGCTTTGTTCGATGATAATGCGTAGCGTTGCCATTTGGTCAGAACATGATTTGCCTTTCCTGAATCCAGCTGGTTCTGGTCGGAGTTCTGTATCCAGTGCGTCCTTTGTTCTCTCCAGGATGATGCGACTCAGAATTTTACTTGGCGTCGACAGGAGCATGATTCCTAGCCAGTTCGTGCAGAGTCCTAAGTCGCCCTTCTTTGATAGTTTCACCAGGTAACCTTTCCTTCAGTCAGTAGGCACCTTTCCCTCTTTCCAGATCTTTTGCAATAATGGAGTCAGCATATCTGCTGTCAATTCTGGGTCCGCTTTCAGTGCTTCCGGGGGTATGCCATCTGGTCCAGCTGCTTTTCCAGCTTTCAGAAGCTTGATTGCATTCATGACTTCAGTTTTCGTTGTAGGATTGTTGTCAACTTGCAGTTGTGTACATGCTGTTGTTGGTATTTCTGGACGAGTTGCAGGTGGTGGTCGGTTCAAGAGTCCTTTGAAGTGATCCGCCCATTGTTTAATCTGTCTTTCTTCTTTGGTAATTGGGTTCCCTTGACTGTCTTTTATAGGTTTCACTTGTGTTGATCTCTTCCCGGATAGAGACTTGGTTATCTGATATAGTGTCCTCAGGTCCCTTTTGCCTGCTGCCTTCTCAGCTTCAGTAGCCAGGTTGTCGTAAAATTGTCTTTTGTCCTTCCTGGCACTCTTCTTCACTTCTTTGTCCAGTGCTGTGTAAGTTGAGCTCAGCGTCTCTTTCTCTTGTCCATCTTTGCATTGAATCATTTTCTCTTTCACCATTCTCCTCTCCTCTATTAGCTTCCAAGTGTCCGTTGAGAGCCATTCCTTGTCCAGTTTCTTCTTTCTTCCTAAAAGCGTTGAACACGTTTCATTGAAAATTAATTTCAGAGAGTTCCAATGGTTTTCCACGGATGATTCCTCAGTGGTGCCACGTAGTGTTTCCTGCTTTGCTCTGACAGTTGCCGTGAAAATGTCCTTTGTAGTTGTGTCCTTCAATTTTTGAGTGTTGAACTTGCATTGTGGCCTATCCCCAGGTATCCTCGAGGCTTTCAGCTTCACCTTGAAAGTTCCTTGTACTAGATAGTGGTCTGAACCCACATCTGCTCCTCTCCTCGATCTTGTGTCCAGTAGGCTCCGTCTCCACTTCCTTGAGATTGAAATGAAGTCTATCTGGTTTTTGGTGTGTCCATGATGTGCTCTAGTTTGTGCATATCTATTACTGATTTGCTTTATGCGATAACTCATTTGCAACACATTAAATCTCATTCTTCTGTTTCCTCTTAACTTGAATTCAACTTTCATTGTGGAGTACAGTTCCAATGTACACACCATGGAATTTCGTTCACTGAAACACATTTTGAATAAACTTCACGTAAACATTTCAACTGGTAACAGGGTACAATCCTGAGTGCCTCATTTTCGTAATCAATCTGGACAAATTGTGAGGACGCATAAGAAGATAGTATGTGGAACGATATGATTTTGTTAATGTGCGTCATTGTGATGACAGTTTCTACATACACTGGCAACGTACAACTCATCGAAGCTGGGCCTCTGACTGTGATTAACTACATCACGTAGCCTACTCTGAGGAGTGAAAAGAGGAAGGTGTACGTCTAACCGACAAAGAAAGCCTATCAAATCTGAATTTCTCAGAGAATTTTCACACCATTGCTCATAAACTCGAAGTATCAAGTCAAGATAGACCGAACTCGCAGAGGAAACGTGAGTGGGGAGTAGCTTCCTTTATTAATACCAAATATTTGGCACCCAACCACGTATGTCTAAATCTTCCCAATGACAATATAGATCGCATCATCGTCCAAAACATTCGAATGAATGTTCTGGCCTGTACACATCAGATATTTATCTCGCACCCGACTGCAGTTTCTCAGGTATGACCACTATCCAGAATTTACTCCTCTCAGCCTCTAGGCTTCTTTATTTTAATTCTTGTGAACACATCTTGCCAAGATGAAGTGATCCATAGAATGGTGTCCAAATTACCAGTCGTCTAGTTAAAGCACCAGACTTCCAATCCATAAGTGATTTTACAGCCTGCATAGTGTTCTAGGTGTATTGTTTCAATCTGAAATTAAGGTGATTAGCAACAACTGCATTCACCATAATGACAAGGTTGCCTGCGTTTAGTCACCTGCTGATGCAGACTGATCATCCACGTAGAAGTGTGTATTTCTACAGAACAAAAATTTCATATGATACAAGCACACACGCACTTTTAAACTTGTCCGACTCAATAGAAGTCTGATGCTACTGATATCATCCTTATATCTCTGTAATATCCTGTCTGCAGGCAAAAGAATTCACAAAGACACATTGCGAACATCTTCAATGGCCTGAGTCATTCATTGTCAGACACAATATTTATCGTTCATGGTGTCACACACACACACGAGACTACTCATATCATATGTAACACTTCATTGAGTTCGAAAGCCTACAAAATATCACTAATGAATTATTATTCGTATGCCCAACTGATTGGTGAAGCTTTCAAGCATATGCATTCAGGTGACACATTCGCGCTCCACTGAAACCTTTCACAACTATGTAACTCTCTTCCAAAATTATATGAAAGTGTGAGTCTCTGAATCGACCATATATCTCTGACAACGTAGATCGATTGAGGCACTCACTTATGCTTGTGGTATGCTGGGCTGAAAATTGGATGACCGCGCTCACATTAAAACCTTATCATTGACAAGATATTTATTGTATTCAGAAAGGGTAAATCGTATTTTGACCACCGTATAACTCCTCTTCTTCTTCCTCACCTTCTCAGAAATGCTTCAGTGTAGAGTCAGTTTGAAAAACAGTGATATATATAAATGTATATTTGAAGGTGGTGATGTTTACAGGTATATTTTGTTTGTTTTTCTCAGTGTCTAAGACGGTTTGTTTTCTTATTACAGAACACGAATATCAGTGTGAATGTCTGTGCAAGTATTGGCACACTTCATATGAGAAAGAGAAACAATGATTAACTCTTCATTATTAAGAAGAACTGGAAATCACAAAAATCAGTAGGCCGAACAAGTTGATCGTACAAAACCAGATGATGAACGCTGTGGTAAATTCTTCGGCAATGAAATCCATCGCCCAAGCGATCAAGCTGTGATTATCGACAAAATGAACAATAACTACAATGTAGAGAAAGAGAAAGATTATTGACAGAGATGAGTGAATACAGGCGATCATCTCAAGTGTACAGCAATTCAAATTAATTATAATTATCTAGCCAATGTGATAGGACTGTTTCCATATAATGAGAAAGAGAAACAATGATAAACATATCGTCATCAATAGGAACAAGAAATCACAAAAATGATAATAAAACTGTAGAATAAAACTGACTACAGAGTGACATCGTCCTATTCAGCTCTTTGCCAAAAAGGTAGGCTGGAAGAAGAATATTACAATCACAAAAACTTTCGAATTTCGGATCATAAATTAGCAGTATTTGGCTCACACCTTAATGATGATTCTGGTTTCAGAATGACATGTCCAATGCGTAATTATTCATCTTATGATTTGACTGCAGTTAGCTGAGTGGGTCGACTAATTACCGCCTGACAACTAGAATGACTCAGCTTGCAACAGTTGAAAATATTATGACCTGATCATTCATCGTTGAGGATGATGACGAAGAAATCCATTGAAGTTCTTTCTTCTCATATGAAATCATAATCTAAATATCGGAGCAGGCATTCCATGTTCTTATCTTGAATGGAACACATCAAAGGCAAAGTCACTAGAGATGTCCAAATCGTATCTGTCAACATGTAAATATCACTTCAGTTCAGAAAACGCTTCATATTATTTCTCACGAATCTGTTTTAGATTTTTATTCATTCAACTGTTTGAATGAAGTAAACTGTCGATTGTCTTATCCCAGGTCATGTTGAATCAACTTCTCGAGACCTACAGTTGATTGATTCCTTCAAGCTGTCCCTCCAGTATACACTTTTTGCTTATGCAACAGGTGGATTTACTTTTCCACATTTACGAGTTTCTAAGAGACAACTTGTCTCAGCTTTCAGGTCCTTTCTCATGAGTAAGTAGTAAAACCACGCAGTCATTGTTACATCGCCAATAAGTGAAATAATGGAAGTGGTGTGTGTGGTGTGAATCACAGGAATGATCACTTTGACGAGGTATTCGTGGGTCTGAATGCTTTCACATTCCACCACAAATGACACTCATTCAGTTAAAAACAAGTTAGCTTAAATCCTCACAAATTTTAGAAGTGATAAAAAATGACACTTACTGCAATTGAAAGCATGACATAGACAACGACTGGTCGTGATCGAATTTTCGGCACCAATACGAATATCAAGAGCACAAGGAAGCCGACTCCTCTGAAATGATTTCACAAACAACAACAATTTGTTTCAGGATTGCAAGTTTACTTCTCATACAGCCACAATTAAGTCTATTTACATGCGTTTATCACAGCTTTTCTTCGCCTGTTACTTTCTCAACAGCTAGACAATGGTGACATCGTGCTTGAGTTCCCAGTTTATCTAAGTTTATTTTGTATTTCCAGCGGAAAAATTGCATCCGACAGGAAAAATGAAAGACTAGGAAAGTGGCCGAGAAATATATGACCTACATTTCATCAGAGACAAGTTAGACAGGATAGGTTTAGAAATCACTCTTTTTAAATAAATAATGTTAGTAGTGGCTATTCCCATTCACTCATGAAAGTGCAATTGTCCCACTTCTGAAAATGAAATCACCCAATCGATATCTCTGCTAAGCCTCAAGCTTTTCCTTTCCAATTTCATCGCGAAGCACTCAGATTATGACAAGTCCATGAGACAGAGGAATTTGATTCAAGGTTGTTTTCTTAGTTTTGTTGGGATCATTCAATGAACCAGATATACTATTAACCCATACTACGTGTTCGAAATGAAATAATTACTATAAGTCACTGTCGGCCATTTGAGTGTTTGAGAAATTCGAGAATAACTACGGTTGTTGTCACCCTATTATTCATTTTAATCAATAATCCTGTATATATTGAACATGTTTTCCGTAAAATTGATAACGGCTTCGCAATGAAATGACCAAGCTCAGAAAACGCAATTGCGTGAAGAACCCTCTAAATGCACCAGGAATCAATTCCATTATTTCGACACAAATTGCCTCTTCCATTTGTCATAAGCGTCGTTTTTCGGTCAATAGCCTTCTCAAACGAAGTAATTAGTTAATGCCTCCTGACTGAATCCGCAGATAACTAAATGTGCTTACTGTTACAATGTGTTACATACACACTTGCATTCAAACAACCACATGAGAACAACATGCATAATAAGACGATTATGTGAAAAAAGTCATTTTGTGTGAAGTGGAATCACATTTAGAGTGAGAATGGACTATGATCCTTCAATATGTAAAAATGCGTCAATAATCATTACAAAAATCTATTTATATATAAACATGAAAATACGTGAGAATATTCTCGAACGCACGAAAATTCGAAGCTCGGAGGTACAAAAAGTAAGTGAATTTCAGTTATATCTCATCTCTCATTTGCTGTCTGTTTATTTGATGTATTACTAAGTTTGCTCAAATATGAATAGTAAGGTGAATATAGGAAGAACGCTCAATCACATTTAATTGGGTTTTACGGATCTGATCAATGTAGAATGTGAGGGTGTGATGACTAGATGTCTAATAAACTCAGAATTCATTGAGGTGTGATAGAGCGAACTGATGTTCGTATTTATCCTCCCCAGTCTTGTAGCAAGGTATCATCGTCTGATACTTGTATGCATATATTGACTCTGTATATATGGCCAAATGAAACCATTTTTTCTCTGATGATGCAGAAGAGAAACTCCAGTAGGCTGTTTCCTCAAAGTTGATATCGTGTATGAGAAAGACAAATGAGATTTTCTTCAACCCACTCAATTTCTTAGAGCACACTCTTCCATACGATCACTGACTCCAGCTCATCAACATTCGCAAACATGTGTATTTCTCAAGTGTTACGGAACCTGAATTATGTTCAAATAATCTGACAGTCATATCCACACCATATTTTCGCTTGGCATATTCGGAAATCTAATCTTCATGACCATTTTCATCATGTATATTCTGAGGTGATTAAGTTACTTCTGCGCCGTTGTCATCTATAATTTTCGTCATCAATTTCAGCTCATTGAAAAATGTCTTCCGTTTATGATTTGTTTGACAATTCCACATATAAGAACGAAAGGCTACAGCGAACTCCTTCACGTTTCAACTTTTGGGTAAGTTGAAACTGTATTGAAGAGTGAGTAATTTTATTTTTAGATCCTAATAGATACACTTCTTATGATAATGGTGACAGCTGGTGTTGTCCTCTTATTCACTTTCGTGTAAGAATACATAAAATTTTCCAATGAAATATTCTCTTGGTTGTAGGGACGTGATTTGGAAATTCTTCAAAAGGGATTCCTGGGTAAAATTTACCATTTTGTAAGTTCTCTGTTCAACATTATTTATCGAATGTTCGATTGAATTCATCGCTTCTTGACAAGTGGAATTTATTTTTGATACAGAGCAGTAATCCACTTCACAGCACACTCGAGACCTAAATTAGTATTTACTGAATTGTCAAGAATTGGGAGTCTTAATTTATATTAAGGCCTTAAGTTTTGAGAGAGTCTGGTGTTCATCTGTATTCAGATCATCCATTACACATTTTGCTCCAAGGATATCAAAACAATTGGTTCATACAATAATCACTGGAATGTATTTTCGAGAGTAGAGTATTCGTAGAAACACGATCGCAGAAAATCTGTAACAAGAAGTCTCCAGCAATAGTGGACATCAGAATAATCAATATCATATGTCAAGAATCCAACTAAAATTTCGTCATGAATATTATTCATATGGTGACATGATGCAAACCATTTGTCAAGATTTTATTCGATAATTTCGCTTAAACTTCTGAACAGCTGATATTAAAACGTAAGAAAAAGTCATATGTGTAAAAATAATTATTGATACGTAATTCAAACCTCTCGCTCGACAGATTGGAAATGATGGAAGGTAAATCGTCTAAGGTATAAATAATAGTGTGAATTTGGGCCCTAATTTCGTTGACAAAATCAATACAAACAATTCAGTGAAGAGTCTCTTTTCAATGAATTCCTTTTCTTTGCTTAAACAGTCGCATTAAGAAAGATCCATCAGTAGGTTACCCACAGGGAACGACTAAACTTGAACGTTAACAGATGGAAGAATCGTCACAAGATGGTTGGTTATATTAATGAGTGCATATAAGAAGTTGAATAAGGTTGACAGAAATACCTAGTGAGATAAGAAAAGTTACTATGTAAATTTTGATATGCATGCACATGGAAACAAAGGAAATACTATGTTCCATTCACGGCCAATGACATCTTCTGCAGACAAAAATATGGGATTTCATTTAGATCTCACGTGGGTTCGTTGCAAGCAGCCTGTTTCATGACAAGTCACAGGAATGGTCCACGTAAGTTAAATATTGATAAGTTTCCATTGTGTCCTAGATATGTGGATGACATTTTCATTAACCCTGATGATAGTCATGATCACAATTACTAGTGTTACACATGTTCAACAGCTGTAATCCACCGACAAGGCTCACTGTTTCAGTAGAAGATGAATCTTCAATGCCTTTTCATGAGGTTGAATTTACACGAAGAGCCTACGGATATTTAGGAAGATCGATCAATAAGAGAGGAACATTGCACAGCCAATTGATAAGTTTCCACAGCTGAATATCAAATGAACGTGAATTGAGGCAAAGTATTTCTCTAGCCACTGGCGTCACACACATCTGTAGCTCAAATGCTCTGAAAAAAGAATTAGACTTTTCAGAAAGAAATCTCCTAAAACTGACATACACCGAGCCTTATCGCGAAAATATCAAGCCAAAAATTCAAAAGCTTAACAAGTAATCCGTGCAAGAAATGAACGTTTTAGATGAACTTTGACTTAAGCGGTAACCTACTTGTTGATGTTCTTAAGAGGGGAATTTCGGTTTCCGCGAAGAGAAGTCCCTTCACAGAAACGCTGAGAGTGGTGTTCGTCAGTTGGCCACTCGTATGAAGGATCCTAAACGACGAAATCTCACATCTGACCACTTCTATGTGCACACGTCAGTTCACCTGTCCTTGTGGAGCCAGATTTATGCATCGCTCAACGTGAATCCTATTGTTTTCTTTCAAATATGTTTGATTACTTCATTCGCCTGACCATTTCTGACTCACCTCTCCTCTGGAACTACTAGGTAACATGAGATTCTCTTTGTTTTTCTATATGCATCTTGATTGAAACCACCTGTTAAAATATGCATCTCACCATTTTATAACAGTGGCCTGCTCAAATTGACAGGCTATCAGATTTTCCATCCACTGAAATGCCTAATTTCTACAGTATTTCTGATTGTTATGATCATGCAATTGTATCAGATGATCACTACGTGTACTCGCCCACATATTGAGTTAGTTTTCAACGGAAGGATGCTCATTTCACTGAGGAAATGAATGAACAAAAATGTACACAGTTGGTGTTCTCTTCCTATAGAACAACGCTATATCACACGACATACTTCAGATTATCACTTAACATGGAAATCCTGTAGGAAGATAAAATATTTCGGAAGGCCGAAAACTTCTGCACTCTGTTTCCGCATATTGTCTGAAATATAGACTTGTTATTATTGTATAATTCTATCTCCCATATTCGACTTCTCATTTGCATTGAATACTAATAGCAACTGTGGATGTGTGTTGTGATTCTTCCCTTTGTCACTGTTCAGAACCTTGCTGAATTCTATTGTGCAGCTTAAGAAAGTCAATTCATCGAGAAGAGACTCTCCACTGAACTGCTTGTACTGATTTTGTCAGCGATATTAGGGTCCAGATGCACCCTTTTATTTATAGTTTAGATGTTGTATTTTCCAGTATTTCCAATCTGTCGTCAGAGATATTGGAATTATTTGTCAATTATTATTTCTACAAATATGACTTCCTCTTACTTTGAGATATCAGCTGATCAGAAGTTTTAGCGAAATTATCGAATAAAATCTTGACAAATGGTTTGCATCATGTCACCATATGAATAATATTCATGACGAAACTTTAATTGGATTCTAGACACTTGGTATTGATTATTGTGATGTCCATGACTACTGAAGACTTCTCCGTTACTAATGTTCTGTGAAATGATTTCCAGAAATACTGCACTCAATAAACGTCTTCGCAGCGATTATTCATTTAATCATTTGCTTCTATCTAAGTGAGTCATTGTCCTATCTCGATAACCACATCTGATTGTGCTCAGACATGCACTGGGAAGTTTTGTATTTTATTTGACGGTTAGTAGAACTAGCCACACAGGACCAAGTTTATTTATAAACAAACATGCAGGAGGCCTGAGTTGTTGGTTTACACTTTCCACAACCGTCGGACTACTGACGACTGGACAGTGGATCAACCTAAGTCAGTTTACAACCAATTTCAACTCTCTGTGGCTTACTTCGACTCCAGGTAATAGTTGGTCAGCCGAGTAAATTCGGGTCTTAACTACAGTCACTTTGGTGATAAAGAGATTCGCCGAATAATAATGACAATGATCATAAGACTATCTGTCCGAATATCTTGACTTTCTGATGATATTAAGTTTTCGTCTATCATCTGGTTGTCGTCAGACAAACCAGTTAAGAAACATCAAATTATGTGCGAAAACGGCTCAACATATTTCTGAAGCTTAACACTGTTTAGGATGTTGTTTCTCACGTGAAGGTTTTCATCTAGGACTCTACATTTAATGATGACCGAAGGTGTTATCTACGTATCTCGGGTGATCATAGCCTCACGCAGTTGCAGCTGTTTTGAATGAGTGGATGCACAGATTGGACAGCGATGGCGATACTGGTTGTTGCACAATAATACCATCTGTTTCACGTGTAGATATCTCCTCTATATTTGAACACTGTTTGATGTGAACACGCTTCTAGTGAATTCATAATTTCTCCTGTCCCTGAATGACATTGACCGCATAGTCCACTGTCTGAAAATGGTGAATGAATAAGACTTGGAAATATTTCATCTCATCCAATATAAATTGATGCAGTTCTGCTCTCAGATTCCTGCAAATTTCTATACTCAATACACGGCTTGCATTTCATATAAATTTGGTATTCAAGGAGTGTATGTTAAAGCATTGTGTGTTAGAGAGTTAGTAGGTAATAAAGATGGACATAATGGATGATCTGGTTCGTAAATATTTTGCAATTCATCAGATCTACACCGATGGAAACATTTTGGTGCAGGTTATCTCTACAGTGACACTTTGATTTCCCGTTTAACAACTCGGACATTTTGATTGTTTCAGCTTTTAATATTTGCAAACTTCCACTTCACTCTGTCTCATCGTCTTTTACGCAGAGTTCAGTGCTGCGATTTTCCGTAAATACTTTTGCTTCCTGATGAGGTTGAAATAATTTATATGAGTTCTCTTGTGTTTTCCGGCGTCTAAAGTTAAGTCAAATATTGATCATAGTTGGTATAAAAGACAAAACAATTCAGTTGCAATTTTGTCATTTGTGTTACTGCTTCCTCATAAGAACAACTTCCCTTCTACTGATCATAAAATATTTTCGATTCTACAACATCCCCACCTAAAGTCACTTTGTCTAATCTTCAGTTAAATTATCCTCATATCAAGGGCTCTTGAGAAAGGGAAAGTTTCAAATACAGCAGTCTCCTCTGACTTGCTTTCATTTTCCCATGTCATTTGTGAACCACATGCGACGAGTTGTTTTCAGTCATTTGTCGACTCAGCAGAGAGATTAAGCCAGGTACCGTAGCATTTATGTTTTCCGTTGCTCAGAAAACAGTGAGGTTTACTACATCATGAAACCTGAGATTTCCACCTACATTGAAAACGAACGAGTGATTTCATGAAGCACCGGGCGAATGAAGCCTGTGACAAATGCAAAGTTGACGTCGCAACCGAAGAATGGAGTCGATATACCGAGATCATAACACTGAAAACCATTTCTATTGAAAATGCAACTTGATTATTATGAACTGTGATACACTAACCAAAATAACACACAATTCCGATTAACTATGTAATATCTGTGACGAATTGTTGATGTTTGTGAATTCATTTCAGAGGAGTCAGTTCGTTTGTGCTCTTGATATTCGCATTCGTGCCAAAAGTTCGATCACGACCAATTGGTGTCTATATCATGCTTTCAATTGTAGTAAGTGTCACTTTTTAAACCCAGCAAAAATTGTGAGGATTTACGCTAACTTGTTTTTGACTGAATGGATGTCATTTGGCGTGGTATTTGAATGGGTCTACACTCATCTCTAGTGACTCTGCCTTTGATGTATTCCATCCAAGAGAAAAACATGTAATGCCAGCTCCGAAATTCAGATTATGATTCTATTTGACAACAAAGAACTTCATTAGAATACATCGTCATCATCCTCAACGATGGATGATGAGGTCAAAATATTTTCAACTGTTGTAGTCTTAGTCATTCTAGTTGTCAGGCGGTAATTAGTCGGCCAGTGCAGCTAACTGCAGTTTGCAGAGGTAACTCTTGTCAACATGTATAGGATGATCCACAGTTGACAGAATGACAGTAACTTCTAACGGATTGTTGATTTTTGTTTGATCGTCAGTGATGAGAATGTGGCTTATCTGTTTGTCCATACAGTGTTGAAAATTTACTGTATTTCTGTAGTAATTGTAAATATGTGTGTCTATATATATGTATAAGAATCTATCTAGTGTGATCACATGTTCTCATTTCGCTTTCCCCTTTGTCATAGATCGCAATGTGGTCTGTGGTATTGGCTGCTCTTTTGTCACCTGTTGGACTGAAAGCTGGACTCATATCTCTGGCCTGTATACTTGTGGTGGAAATTCCAATAATTGTGACGGCTTCGCTCTTGCCTCGAATGAACGGGAAGGGGTTGGTAGTGTTTTACTATGTGACATGGACGTTGGCGATTGTGGGAGTCATTTTGACCATTTTCTATGTGTTATTCGAACAAAAAGTAATTGCATGAATTAGTGTCTATAATGCATAAATTATTTGTATGTTATTGGTCAAAAGATATGAAATCTTCACTTCATTCAGAAATATCCCACTGCATCCGAATTTCAGTATTAATTCCACACTTTGGAATCTGATTTCATTCCTCCCAGGAGGAACAGCGAAGCAGGAACATCAAATATAAGAGGATGAGATGACATCATTTCGTGAATGAAACGAGGAAGAGATTTCATAAGGAATTGGTTTGCGCTTTAAGCCAGACAGCTATGTGTCCCACCATCTACTGTCACTTACTACTGTATTTAAAGATCCTGGACAAGTGGAAACTATTATGCGATGCTTTCCACTGAAACTTCTGTGCATTATATGAACACTGTTCACACTGAGACTAACGTTGCTCTTATCATTTCACAGTCTCTTCCTAGTGTCTCCTAGTGCGGTGACAAGGAACAACTGATGGGAGCATCAGGGACGAATTCCTCGAATAATGAAATTTGTATTTAGAGAATATTAGGCGAAAACTGCCAGCGGAAACCATCATTGCTCCAATTTCCTCAATCCAACGATTCAAATCAAAACTATGTGTTAGACTTTGATTTATCCTGTCCATTAAACTCACAAAGCCAAGTAGTAAAATGTCAATCATGTCATGGTTTCTCCACTGACGCCTCTTGTTCACTCCAGAAGACTCCACGTTCTCATTTCAAAATCAGTCTGACTGCTTCTGACCTGCTGGTTTATGAAAGGTCATTTTCGCTAGTTAGGTAACCAATTGCATCCTCATTTTCATGCATGTCAAATATTGTTAACATTCAAAACAGCTAACAGTGAGTTTGGTTTCAAGAATATCCTACTGGTCATCCTCTAAATAGTCAACACTCTCGAATATTGAACATATTCAACTGATTACATCATTCCGGGATAATGTCAGTAATAGTTCCCATCCACAACTGTTTATCATCGCCCCACAACTACATGAAATCTTCCGTATACTCCATATTTTTGGATGGATCCGGTTTCAGCCAGCTGAGTGTAAGGCGCGAAATGATAAAGAATGGCATCATTTCATCCTGATACACTTGTCGTTCATGCTGTCTCTTCGAATTCTATATTTTGATTGGAAGAGTGATAAGCAATTTGATATATTAGCACCTAACCTCGTCTACAGTCAATTTCCTTATCACATATATGTATGGAATTTGGCTCGTTTGGCAACAATTCACTGGTGTGACTGTCACATTCCACGGAATATATATTTGACTAACAGGGATGTGACAGTAGTCGAAGTGGCCTAGTGTATAATGACATTTCTGTTGCCAAATAAGAAATGTGAAGTGATGCAGTGGCTGTTTATATTGAGTGAATGACATATATTCGCATATTTTAGCCTCACCACATGCAGCCAGTATCACTGAGAGGTGTGATTCAACTGTCAGCATGTTTCGATAGTAGTCAGTCTCCACAGATCTCAGACCAGTAGATATGCCTATGTGGTAATTTGCATAGAT
The DNA here is from genome assembly GCA_944472155.2 of Trichobilharzia szidati. Lineage (NCBI taxonomy): Eukaryota > Metazoa > Platyhelminthes > Trematoda > Strigeidida > Schistosomatidae > Trichobilharzia > Trichobilharzia szidati. Next base: position 2,257,150 of record OX235276.1, read on the forward strand.
TAACAAAGCATGTGAGTGTACCTCTTCCCTCATGATTTATTTATTTCTCATTTTATTTTCCACGCAGATAATTGTCTTTATGGCAGTAGCTTTCTGGATATTATACCCACTCTTCGTAAGTTTGTCATTTTATCGTTGTATCAACCATGTTTATTTTGACGAGTAAATTGCACGAATCACATCAGTTATTTGATAGTCGCAGAATTTCACTGTGAATCACAATATCGCTTAGTCGATTTGTGTTCATATTACATCAGGTGGCATGTCAACGTATCCTCGATTTCGATAGTGTATTTTTGGAGAAGATGATGTTGTAAACTTTTACACTTGAAATTATGGTAAAGTCCCGTTTCTTCACTAGAGTTTAGTAATCACGATTCGAATTTATGTGGGTCGTTAATAATACGACAACCCACTCCAAGTGATTGTCTTATACACAGACGGGTTGTGTGTTTGTGTAAGTAGGAAATGGCTGGATTATTAGGCAGCTTGTATTATTTAGATTGAATGATATTTGTCAATGATTTCATATCCCCTCAGCAGCCTTACGCACTTACATTTAGGAATTTCCAACAACCTCACTGCGCATTTGAGACTGACAAATCATAAAATGAATAATGACACACTAGACCCGTCATTCTGAAACTGGAATCTTCTTTGAGGTTTGAACTGAATTCTCACTAGAATATTGACAACACGCAGACATCTGCTCATGTATGATCTGAAAGCCGACAGTGAATGTGTAAATAATTCTTTATTGACTCAGGTGTCTATATTTCATCATATGAAAACAGTCCTATCACATTAGCTAGATTATTATAATTAATTTAATACGGTGAAATATGAATTGCTGTACACTTGAGATGATCGCCTGTATTCACTCATCTCTGTCAATAATCTTTCTCTTTCTCTACATTGTAGTTATTGTTCACTTGTGTCAATAATCACGACTTGATCGGTTGGTTGGTGGATTTCAGTGCCGTGGAATTTACCACAGCGTTCATCATTTGGTCTTGTACGATCTTCATTTTCGCCTTTTCAGAAAGCATTTTGGCATTCTTCTTCAATGAAACAAAACAACAGTCTGGTTTGTGAAATTCTTCTTCCGGCTTATATTTATTGGCAGACAGTAGAATGGGACGATGTCACTCTGTGGGCATCTTCATTTTAATTTTGATTTTTGTGATTTCTAGTTCCTCTTCAAGAGAAAATGTTAATCATAGTTTACCTTTCTCATATGAAGTGTGCTATTACTTGCACAGACATTTACACTGATATTCGTCTTCTGTAATAAGAACACAAACTGTCTTTTTTCAAAATAACTAATTTCATTATTTACTGAAGTAAAATATTCATTTTTGATATGCGTTTATCGAGTAACGAAAAGTACACTGGATATGATCGAAATCAGAATGAAAATCACCACATGAGTACTCCTCCTTAAGTGAGCAACTCAGAAGTGAAATGTCACTGAAATCTACTTAGTGGTTATAGCTACTAGTTTCTAGGTTCGCTGCTTCTGAGAATATTCACATGTATTTTCACATAAATATTTCGATTTCACTGATTATTGTTGACAGAATTACACATATTGAGAGATCGTATTCCATTCTCATTCACAAATTGATTCCACCCCACATGAAATGAATTTTGTCACAATTATCGTATTGTGTACGGATTTTTCATGTGATTCTTTGTATGTATGTAACACAGGGTAATAATAATAATCTGCTTAATTCCAAACCACTACTTACAATACAGAATAGATTCCTCAGTACTTGCCACAGAATTGTATCTGATTTACTCAAAATACAAAAAGAATTAAAAATTACAACAAAATTAGCCAGAGGAATTTGTCCACATTGACGAAATTAAGTCAAAAATATTCGAAGTTAGAATTGAGAATAATAAATGTAATAATACTAACAAAAACAGTGAGTTTGTTTCAAACAGTATTGTCGATTCAGTTTGGGAATTGAAGCATGTTATAGAGTATTGAATGTAATGTGCTGTTGATACAGTATGGTGAGAGGAAATACGCAATTAACAGTTATAACACAGTTCAAATGATATTCACACTTATGAAAAAATAAACAAATGAAACACAAAATTTAAAGGATTATAAATATAAGAAGTAAAATAACAATAAAAGTTGATGTTGTAAAGAAGGAGGAAATGTTTCATTGAATAGTGCAAAGAAGGTTAGTTAGTTTTACATATTTTTCTCACATAAACTACGTGCGAAATATGGTATAACGGAATTTTTATACTAAGACGTACCTGTACAAAATCGTTTGAAAAGACTTCTTGTTTTACCTGGGGAGACACAAGTTTGGAGCTGTGGGTGCTGCTGTGGATGCTCACAGTCTGACAAAATGTTTTTAGCACAATTGTCGGGTGAACTCAAGTGCCTATCAATGACAATTTCGACGATATGGCCCAATGAGATGCCACTCACCCTACTGACAGTCTTCAGAGTCCTAAGAATTATGACATAGTCTATTTAGGCAATCCGGGAAGGAATAAGATGGAGCAGTAAAGAAGAATAGGTAAGATGCACGAGTTGACAAACTGTGAGAGGAGAGGTTGGGTTATGCCTGAGTGCCTTAACTTCTTAATGTAAAAAGTCAGACGAAATAATCTTTTAGAAATCGCTAAGACATGGGAAGACCAGGATTAGTCAGAAGAATTAATTATTCCAAGATACTTTACTTCAGACTTGATTTCTATATCAATATCATCAATTTCGCAAAGGTCGTAGAAATTAACAGCTTCAATTAACTTTCATTTACATCGGAAACTGAAATTAGCTGTCTGACATTTGGAAGGATTTAGTTTAAGACCAACCATTAGGCAAAGACCATTTGCTAACTCCTGATAGAAGGCTGTTCATCTTAGTACATACAGTGTAGCTGTGAGATAACAGACATGGAAATAGTTAGATCGTCGGCATACTTAACAAAGTCCACTCCGTCATCAGAGTGAGGCAAGTCAAACAAGAAGAAAGGAAACAGAAAAGGCGAAAAGACAAAGCCTTGAGAAACACCAGCCTCAGTGAGCAATGAAGTGGACGACTTTCCCTGACACACAGTGTACTGCTCCCTTCCTGAAAAATAAGAATGCAGCCATTTGACAATCCAACAGTCAGTTTGAGTTTCAGCAAGCTTCTGTAACAAAATGTCCCTAGATAGTAACTAAGTCGAAGCTGCAGCGAACAAATTCAACCCCGTTGTCTAAACTGGAGACAATGTTATGATGCAAGACTGCAGGTGCACGTAGAGTACTTTTTCTGTGTTTATAGGCGAATTGTTTGTGATCGTCAAAGGCTTTCAGTGAAGGTTAAAGATTGAGTAGGAATAACTTTACCATAGATTTTAAAAAAGGGGAGGTAACAGCAACAGGTCTGAACTTAAAACATGTTCCAGTAGATGACTTGTGTATGGGTACAATTTTAATGTCCTTTCAAACGGCTTGCATGACATTTCTGGATAAAGATTGGTTAAATTTGTCCATGAGAGGATAACACAGGATATCTGCACACATTTTAAGAATAGCACCAGGCAAACCATCTGCACCTAAGCTACAAGAAGTGTTCAGCGACTGGAGACATTTTAGAACGTCATTTGTATTGAAACCAGGGAAGCAGGTTTCATCAGGACTTGTAACACTAGAAGGTGTGGCATTTGTGGGAGAATGTATGAAAGACTTGTTTAGTGTACACACATCAAAGGAATAAGGAATACTATTCATCTGCTTACCGCCAGCAATTTCTTTGATGTGTTTCCATATATTAGAAGCATTTTTATAGAATATAAACATCTCGTTATAAATTGAATTCAATCGGTGCATTTCAGACTTGATTAGGATGTTAATTCTCTTCACATCAATGTTATCCTTCATTGGATATAACTTTTCGTTTTGCCTGAGAAACTTTTCAGGTTGAGGAGAGGAGAAACAGTCAAATCTGATGAAGAACGTTTCTCTGGGACAACAGGTGACAAGACAAAATTTGAGATAACATGTGTCATTGGAGATAGTGTCATCAAGAGATTCTTCATTAAACAAATTCATCCTTTAGTCTTTGAGCATACTCCTAAGATTCTGAACATTCTCCTTAGAGTAGCATGCATGTACAATTTACTTCGAGAGGTGTGAAAAAGTTCTCTTTTGTAACTTTCTGGGTTAAATGATCGGAATTTAACAGTTTGTGATATCCTCAAGGGACGAATTTCAGCATCTTCGAAAACAATATTCTTCGCAGCAACACTATGAGTGATGCTCTACAGTTGTCCATTGAACTGCAGAATCCCTGAGTACACGAAATCTCATCTGGTCACTTCTGTGTGCACATATCAGTTCACATGTTGCTGTGGAGCCAACCAGGTACATTGGTCATTCGACGCGTACTCTGTCCAAAAGGATTCATGAACACTATCCCACAGCATGACTACAAGAAAGTAGTGGTGGCTGTATATGGTGTGCGATCTTCGAAAATCTCGTCAACACTGGTCATTTCATCTCATCAAACGCCTCCTGCTTCAAAATGATCTACAAAGTGAAGAACAACCTACCACAGGAAATACGCTTTCGTCTCGTTTGCATTGCTGAAGCCTTAGTCATTCATTCAGTTGGAGAAGCCAGAGCTATGCATTCAAAAGAAAATCACCCAACCACTTCTACTATCATGGTAACAAACGTGTCGACTTCTACTGATTTCATGTTTGTGTGCTTGTTGGTTCTCTTCTCTAACTCCTTGTAACATTTGTGATTCATAGAAGGAACTCTTACATAATTTCATATTTTCCTTTGTTTCTATGTGCATCCTAATCACTACTCACTCAGTAAACTATTCATCTCATTACGTAGATGTATTATCCTTATTCAACTTCTTTTATGCGTTGATTAACGTTGATAACTATGTATTTTGACAACACATCACCAGCACTCTCTCACTGATCTTCGGCGCCCCACCAACATTCTAACTTCAATTGTGATTACTAATCAAATTTTTGAAATGTCTTGACAGCAATTACACTGACTTATTTTTGTACTTATTGGACAAGTCTAATGTACACAAACATGCACACACACAGAAATAACGATACATAATTGCGATTGTAGAGCTAAGTGAATGAATTCGCCTCCGAGAAGAGACTCTTTGCATGAACTACATGTTTTATTTCCAAAATAATGAAATCAGATCATGTAATCTGCTTTACAGTGTAAGTGACATGCTGGTAATAATGATCACTTTATACAAAACAGCAATGTTCCATTGGTTGGAGTATTTCACCATGAGCTGACATCGGTTAGAAAACCTTGGAAAACCCAGTGAGAGTACTAGACAGTCAGCTGTTTCGTTAGCCTAGTTTGGGACTCTTCTCAGTAAGCACCCATCCCCACAACAAGTGCACGAACCCAGGACCTCCTAGTTACAAGGTGAGCGAGCTCGTAGACCACTAAGTCACTGGGACCCGCCAATCCAATGGCCAGACCATGAATTGTAACTTTTGCCAATTCACAACATAGCGTGACCATATCGCAATGTCTTCTTCGATGATGAGTAACTGTCCTCGTCTTTGACCTGCTCTACCCTACTGGTCACAGCTTCCCACCAGATCCCCAGGGAACTACCTGAAAAGAGCCAGTCGCTAGTGATCATCAGACAGAATGGAATTCTCAGCATTGTACACAGAGTAACGGTTCACCTCTTTTTACAAAGGAATAAGAAATCAAACTGAGAAGACCGAAGTTATTTGAAAAGTAATTTATGTGTAATGATAATGCTGGTGATGAGTTGCCATTTTATTTACAGATTGGAACGTAAGCTGCTAATAAGCTCCTTTCTGACATTTGTCTGTGCACACAATATCACCAATGAACATTTTAAATATTACTTCAGTGGGCTCCGAGTGGAACACAGAGATTCAATAACACATCTCCACTTTCTTCTATTTTCTGCCGTCCTCTCCAGCTGAATCCAGGTTCACCATCATCTCTCATCTTTTCCCCACCACACGATCTCCTTCATGTCACCCTCGCACTGACGACCCACTCATCGCTTCCTATTGGGATTCTACTTGAGTGATGGCTTGCATTTCTCGTGATTTCACTCAACGCTCTCCTCAACGTAGGTTCATCCATCTAGATTTTCTCCTCTTAATTTCCTGAGCGATAGGCTATTGGATGGTTTGTTCCAGACAGAGTTTCTTGCTTGTAATTCATTCTGGAGTGCATTCGGATCTTCAGTATGGAGCCAGAGTAGGCAGATTTTGATGCATGTCTGCATTCTGTTGAAAATTCTTTTCGTGACACACATTTCAAGTTCCTGACGCATATAGATCAACTGACTGACTGACTTCACATTGGTGTTGAAAATCCGAATCTTGTTGTTTATGCTGACTGGCCGTGTGAAGCAGAAGATTTCCAAACTGGTTTCAGGTTGATGAAGGCGTATCTCGCCTTTCCTATCTTCAATGGCTGCCTCTTCAGCCAGTTTTTCGGTTTTCGCCTGGAAGTCTCAGTAGTTGTGACATTCAACATAAATCGCTTGCCAAATCCAGATCTCTTTGGGTTTTCTCACAGTTCAGTCCAACGCGTTCCTGTCTTCTCGTTCCCCACTCACATTATTGATGATAATAGGCAGTCAGCCTTGTCTTACTATCGTAATCACTTCGAACACCTCGCTGAGTTTTCCGTTGTCAGTCACTTCACATATGTCAGGCATTATCATTTAGCCTGCTGTTGAGTGAGGTTGATAAATACTTGAACAATACATGCAGTAGTGTTGAAGTAGTTACCAAATTACTCCTCGATCAACTTTATCCGTCATAGGCCTTTTCTAAGTCGATGAAATTAAGGTAAAGGTTTGGATGCCACTGCATGTTTTGTTCTGTGATGACGGTGAGTAGGGTTGCAATTTGATCAGCAAATTATGTGTATTTCCCGAATCAAGCTTGTTCCAGTTGGCCGAGTTATGCAACCAGTGCATCCTTTGTTCTCTTGAAGATGATGCGGCTTAGTATTTTAATTGACGTGGACAAGAACATGATTCGTCGCCAATTCTCACACAGGCCTATGTCGCTCTTCTTTGGCATCTTGTAGAGGCAGCCAGTTTTCCTTCTAATCAGTAGGTACCTTTCTTTCTTTCCGAACCTTCTGCAGCCATGACGTCAGCGCATCTGCCACATTCCGTGGGTCCGTTTGCGGTATATCGCAGTGAGGAATTCCATCTGGTCCACCTGTCTTCCCAGCTGATCATCTGTAGCTTGATCACATTCAAGATGTTTGCTTTCGTTGGATGATGGGTGTCCTTCCTGTTGAGTTGAATCTTGCTGTCATGATTCTGGAGGAGGAGATTGGTTGCCGAAGCATTGTCGCTCTGTCTGCGACTAGTGACATTATAATAGCCACTCACTGCCTCAGTGTGCTCATAGTTGTTGTCTGGTCTTGGTGATCAGACCCAAGTATATTTTGCACTCGCCTTTTGAAAGTTTTGACAGTCCACATCCATTCTAACTGCCCTCATAGAGTCCCAGCACTTCTATACCATATCTACTCATCTCTCTGGCTAACTAGACAGCCTTCCAAGCCTTGTACAATGTATTTTTGAAATATTTCGTGTGCGTTGAAGTTTCTAAATCAGTCTGAATTTTTTCTGAGGTAAAGTCACTAGCCTCACGCCCAAACCTCCCTCTTTACCCGAGCTTAGAATCAGCTAGAAAACTAGAGAACCAGTAAACCAAGCGAGGTTGCCACTAACTAAATTATGGCTGAATTCTCATGAAATTCCTTCTAATACCTGCATGAAATTGAGAACAAGGAGGATGTTCAGTATCAGACAAGATGACTGCAGCCAGCTGCTTGCGAGAATTAAAATGTCTATCAGGCAAAATATCGGTGGGTCGGGTCACAGGCAGTCTTCAAAGTCCTTAGTCATGCCAGCCGAGTTACTACAAACTGTCTGAATTTCCTTATGTACTAAGTAAACTGGAATTCTGTTGGATATCAGCAAAAATTGGAAGAGAAGGTGATAAACAGTTAGGTAATAAAATCCTCCCTATTTTCCGCCGCTGAGTCATCTATAGCACAAAAATCATGCCAGCGAATCAGTTCATGGAAGTCTCGTTCACGCCTGAAGTTAAAATTAACAGTCTGATATTTCTAGAGGTTCAATTTTGGACCATTTGAATAAGAAATTTCACCAGCTTCACATAAGAAGCTATTGACACCAGAACAATCTGGTGCAGAAACAACTATAACACTAATTGTCAAATCAATACAATATTGAATGAAATTGGCTTTAAACGAAAACAGTAAGTCATGCCAAGTGAAAGAAAAGGGAAGTGGAGAAAGTACCAGTTTCATTACAAAAGGAATAGAGGAGCACCTCCTGTTAGAAAAGGTGTGTTGTTTCCTGTCTGGAAGATGGGAGGACAACATTCTTGTGTCCCAGTGCTCGGTGCATTCTGAAGTCAACTTGCTCAGCAAAAGTGTCCCAGGAATGAAATCAGTGTCAGTGGTACAGTCTGGAAATACAAGCTGAGCGAATTCAACATCTCTATGTAGACTGGAAGCAATACTGTGGTCCAGTACAATGACGGCATCTGAGGGACTTCTACTTCAATCATAAACAAGCTGATTGGGGTCACTGAAAGATTCTAGTGAGCATTCAAGAACCAGTCAGAGCAGTTGTTCTGAAGTTTTCAACAACGAAGACTTGGTTGAGATCAGGTCAAACTGTACACGTACTCGAGAGGATGATTTTTCCAAAGTTAGCGTTTCATCTTTTTCTTCCTAAGCAACAGCTATTGTATCCCAGTGAAATGATGGACTGGATATTAGTGTAGGGAAAGAACACAAAATTATCTGCTTCGTGTACCATCAGAACCTGGAGCATATGATAAATTCAAGGATTTGAGACAGGTTGTGTTATCCGTGTCAAGAAAGCCTGGAAAATAACGCTGTTTGCGTGACTACAGGTGACAGGTAGAATTGTGTTATCTTGTTCCCTCCAAAAGATCGATTTGACGCATGTACTTGGGGAAGAGCCTCAATGGAATTTTGTTTGTTTTCAATAATAAGCAGGTTAAGTGGTGCACAGATGTTCCTGTAATATATCACATTAAGTCTCTGTATTTCAGACTGATATGAGGAGTTTATTCTTCTGAAATCAGCATTATCGGGCGATTTTTATTAATCCTATTGTGCTTGCGAAAGCTTCATTTAGTAGCGGAGAAGAGATCTCATCAAATCTCTAGTAAAGCTCATATGAACTGTCGTCAAGATTTGACAGAATACTTCTAAAATATTTGGGCGCCGAGTGAGAAGTAGACATATGTAAAAAATTATATTTCTGAAATTTCAGCGAGATTGAAATGAGTAATTCCAACGTTTCGTTCGGCAATCTGGTTCGAACTTCATGGAAATTAATCGAAATTAACACAACAGATGTTTGATCACAGCTCATACAGTTTTGTTTATTATGCATGTTGATACCTGTTTCATGACTCATGATTGGAAAGAGTTTTTAAAAACAAGAGATGTTCCTTTTATATATAAACCTATGTTATGTTAATTTCGATTCATTTCCCTGAAGAAGTTCGAACCAGATTGCCGAATGAAACGTTAGAATTACTCATTTCAATCTCGCTGAGATTTTACAAATATAATTGTTTACAAGTGTCGAGGAAAGCTGTTTCAGCAGGACAGCAAATATTGGAGTAGTAATTGGGATAGCAGGTGATATTAGCGACAGTAACATTCAACATTTAATTGACGAACTAGTCCCAGTCTACATCTGGAAACATGTTTTGAAATGAATGAATACTGTCGCGTGAGTAAGTTTGTTCTTCAGCTTTCTTTGTGAGGTGAACAGAGGCCCTCTTGCTTAGTTTGCCATGAACTTTCAGTGAAGCATAGATAATCAAATAGTCAGAATTCGGAAAACGGTCTCTTCTTTGGGCTTCATATATGTCATAATCATCATTTATTGGAACCAAGTGTGAGGCTTTGTCAAGACGAGCAGTAAACGTCAGATATTGACGAGTGAAGATAGTCAGTCAACATTTCTATGCGAAGATCTGTGGTTTTAGGCTTCTTATTTCAGCAACAGTCATTTGACTAGTTTTTGTAGGTTTTTTGAACAGAGTACGCGTCGAATGACCGATGTACCTGGATGGCTCCACAGCAACAAGTGAACTGATATATGCACACAGAAGTAACCAGATGAGATATCGTGTCCTTAAGGCTTCTTGGTGGGTACCCATTTAGGATGAAGACTTCTTTCAGGAGACCCGATTCTGCTTCCAGGGTGTCTCGAAAACTATACGATCATGATTTCGTGCTTGAGAAATCGTGTGCTCTGGCCTTCTGCTGTTCAATGGACAATTGGAGAGCACTACTCATAGTGTTGCTGCGAAGAATGTTGTTTTCGAAGATTCTGAAATTCTTCTCTTGAGGATATCACAAATTGTTTAACCCCGATCATTGTAGTGTACGGGTTTTAAACAAAATTTACGGAAAGTTACACAAGAGAACATTTTCACGCCTTTCCAAGAAAATTGTACATGCATGTTACTCTAAGGCGAATGTTCAGAATCTTAAGAGCATACTCAAAGACACAAGTTGGCACTTGTTTAATGAAGAATCTCTTGATAACACCATCTCCAGTGTCACATATTATCTCAAATTTTGTCTTGTCACCTGTTGTTACAGAGAAACGTTCTTCATCAGATCTGACTGTTTCTCTTCTCCTTGACATAAAAAGCTTCGCAGGAAAAACGAAAAGTTTTATCCAATGAAGGATAACATTGGTGTGAGAAAAATGAATATCCTAATCCAGTCCTTTCCACATCCATATTCGAGGATGCTTTTGTTAGCGTCTAGACAGTGTCGTCTTTCAGAATTCTAGATATATGGATACGATCCTCCTACGAGTTATCATTGACTTTCACAAACACTCAAAATTATGCAATGCACACACACCATGCATACAAACCTACTAAAATTGTCAGAATTCTTATCCAAGTATAGAAGTACTCAGTTGATAAACAATTGAAAATATTCAATGGAGATCATGATGAGGCTGTCGTTTACCACCTTACACATTGTAGCTTTACACTTTGTATTCTCTATTAACTGCAAAAATAACAACACAATTATTGTTTCAAATGTTTTCGATTAGAAACACTTTTTGATAAAGACCACGATGAATTTTTTGACTTCACCATGTAAATCCTTGATCAAGGAGCAAAGAACATCCTTCTGATGAATGAATGAATGAATGAGTTATTCACATTCCAAAGTCATAAATGTGTGTGAGTGTGTGCTAGTTAGAGAATGGTATTCTGACAGAGAGATGATTGATTACTTTAAACCACATGGATTGGTTGAGATGAAAACGCCTGAGAGATTGATTTGCGAAAATTATTATTACTAGATTGAAGTTCATTGTGTACGTGTGATGTTGGGTTGTATTGAGTTAAACGACTAAAGCTGATGGTGTGATATCACAGCGAATGATCATCATGAATGACGATGAATATAGACACCAGTATTATGTGTCTAGTAGGACTTTTATTCTATCTGTTTATCAACATCATATGAATGATAGTCGTTTTGAGGAAGAGAATGTCAATCAGGAAGTTATTTGTCTTTGTCAGCGTCTAAAGTATTGTGAGATTGAGAAACGAGAGATAAGTTGGGAAACTGAAATTTTGTTCTCTATACAGGAGCGACAACGCGACAGATGAATTCTGTTGAGGGAGTAAATAAGGGATTGACTGAATGTTTCCACATAAGATGGAGGTTCACGTCAAAATAACTTGGTATAATGGAGTATTTAGCGGTTCATAATACACACAGCACACCAGAATACCAGAAGTATCCTCGGAAGTTACTTTGATATTCATAATTCTGCTTAATTGAATGGAAATGCAACGTCTTCGGTCATTTGAAATATTTGCTTCCTGATAGCTGTTGGCCACGCATTGGCTTGTTGAGATCATCAGACGATTGGAGGCGATCCATCGAAATCTGTGTGTTAGTCTACTTGAACTAAGTGTATTTATACCGAAGTAACTAACCAACAATAAGAAGAACAAGAAGGACCACTGGCCATCAGCTGACTGACTGACTGACTAGTTTCAACATAGAACTTTGCACCGATGTGCAGCAGTTCGAGTCGCCACACTCCCTCCTTCTAGCACACAAAGCAAGAGAAGAAAGTAAAAAGGAATGCAAAACAGAGACAGTAAACAGAGATATGAGACAAAAAGAATAGTAATATTGAAGATCAATATAGTTTCATTGGGTAGTATAAATCACAATGAGTGGATGCATCTGTGTCAGGCATTGATGACGATTTTGAGCCATATCACCAATTGTGACCAGACATTGGTGTTTACCGTCCTGAGGATATCAACCAGCCACTCAGGAAATCTACACCGTCTTACGTCACTGGCTTAAACCAACTGTTATGGATTTCACTGACTGATGGCATGTTGTGGTTTGACCATCACTGGCTCTTTTACAATCTGATTCATCCCGTGTCAGCTAAAATTGCCTGTCGAGGAAGTTGATGGTTAGGCATACGTAACACATATCCTAACCATCTCAGTAGATCTAGCTTCACAGCCTCTTCGACCGATTTCACCCTCTTCCTTACCTATCATCCGACGCCTAACTTCAATATTGCCCACTCTATTATACCATTTCACACGGGAGAGAGAACACAGGCACCTATGATCAAAGACAGCTAGCCAGGCTTTTCATGTCTTCCACTCTCAATGGCCATGTCTCACAGCCATACTGGAGGACGAAGAGGACTGCCAAGCAGTACATACACCGTTTGTTCGATAGCCGGATATTACGTCTACTCCAGAGACGGCGTAAACTGGCATATGAGAATCTAGCCCTCTGTAACCGTGCTGATATTTCGTCAGAGATCAACACGTTGGCTCTGGCTGATGAAATTTCTCAAATAAGTGAAGCGGTCAACGTGCTCCACCAACCACTCCACTCCCTATTTCTAAGCTAGGAGTCAATGTAGTCCAGTCCTGTAGCATCATCTTTCCTATGGCGAGAGTGAATCGCATGCCAAACATTCGAAGATTGCAGCTCAAGGTGTTCAGGAGACTCTGCATTTTGTCAGCGTCCTCATCTAGTGGGGAGGACTATATCATCTGCATATTCTAAGCCAACGAGATTATTCCCCCTGGTAACAAGCTAAGCCCTGAGTGACTGTAGTGATTATGAAATGGGGACAGTGGACATCTGTGAGGGACATCACTATTTGTCACCATTTCAGATAACAACTTGCATTAAGCCCTCACCTGGCTGCGTGAGTTCGAGTACAGTGCCTTGATGAGTGCAATGTATTTTCTCATCATTCCCTTTACCGTCAAGCATCGCCATAGTACCTCTCGGTCGACAGAATTGAATTCCGCATTTAAGTCAAGAAATATAACAATTGCTGGACGCCGACGGTAAGTATGCCTTTGTTCCAGAATCCGTCGAAGTGTGAGGATATGACGGATGCACCCTGTTCCTGGTCTAAAGCCTGCCTGTTTCTCTCGTGTTTGTTCCAACCGTGGGCCAATTGATCTAAGCATGATTATTGAGCGTGGAACTTTAGATACCTTATTAGTTATGCCAATCCCCCTGTGATTATCAGAGGAAGACTTGTCTCCCTTCTTGTACACTGGGACAATCAATTACTTACACTTATCCGACGGGACTTCCTCTGACTGCCAGATGCTTGGTGGTTCAGCTGGAAGCATTTGAATGTGGTTGTGAAGCTTTTACGACGGCGCCGGATAACACCCTCTGAGTTGAGCTCACTAGGTGTCTTATTTATATGGTTTTATTAAACACGATAAATAATATGGTGAGAACAACCGTAGTTATTCCTAAATTTCTCAAACATCCAAATGCCTTCCATCGACTTTTAGTAATTATTTCATTCCAAACAAGTATTATGGGTTATAACTTTAACTGCCTTATCGAATAATTCCAATAGAAATATGAAGACATCTTCGAATGAAATTCATCTTCCCCACAGGCTTGTCGTCAGCTGAGTATGTCGTGATGGAATTTGAGAGGAAAAGCTTGAATCTACTCAGAGATTTCTCCTCGGTGATTCCACTGTCAAAAGTTGGAGAATTTCATTCATTTACATTGGCTGGAATAGTTGAAATCATTGTCTCATTCAAGTGAGCAACGTAGTGAGAATTAAGGCGTTAACAGTTCTGGACTAGAAATTCAAGTCCACAGTTCAACTTTCACCACACCAGCGAACTTCAATACCCAGTCGAAAATCATTACCTAATTTAATCTCCTGTCGTCACTGTATTCAATTGAATAATGATTGTAACAATTCCAAATTAATAATTTAAATGATTCTGACTAGCAGTGAAATTCATTCACTACTCATTTCTCTATATCATAGAGCTTCATGGTTGGTCAGCATCTATCCACCTGAACGCCCGCAGGTTTGAAATCAGTCTCCAGTCGGCGCACAATTTCTCATTTCATGCTCTGGAGATAGATGCATCCAAGGGACACAGAGTCAGCTCTATCCAAATTCCATCAAACAACCTATAACTAGTCAGAAAGAAATGAGCGATGGTCAGGATCCTGCTGTGTAGTGAGAAAGGAATAAATGCGATGGATGATTTAGACAGGAATTTTGTTAATTCGAAGCTACCACTAAGCAAGAGGCTGGTAATTCCATGCTCATCTGTCATTCATCAACTTTCGGTCGGGGTTCAACTTCATACTACTCGCTACTAGAAAGTAGCATATGTTTATGTTTCACCTACCATTTAATTATTTAACTCTTATAAGCGTAGCTAATGATTTCTACTGGAATATACATCTCACCTATTGTACGAATAGCCTCATCTAATTAACAGGCTTGCTAATTTTCTAGCCGGTTTCAAGGCCGAGTAAAGAGGAAGGATTCAATGTTGAGCTAGTGACCCTACCCCAGAAAAAAGCAAACTCCTATAGAAACTTCAGCTTTCCAAATATTTTCAAAAATTCTGACAATTCAAAAAACAAACGCATTCTTCAATGTTATCGAAAAGGCGAAATGACATGGTGAGCAGGTGAAAGCCTTCCAGAAACCAGTCAGCCGATGTGTATTCTCTCGTTGAAAGCAAGAACAAGAATGGCGGTGTGGAATTTCCGTTCAGTTCAGGAGGCTGAGAAGGCTATACAGGTAGCCAAAGGAATGAGATGTGGTATGGAGGTGGTGGGAACCTCAGAGAGCAGATGGAAAAGATGAGGACTTTCAAAACTATTGACTGGTGTGTCAGTAATATACTCCGGTCTGGTCATCCAGACCAGACAACAACTATGAGTACAATGAGGCGGTGAGTGGTTACCATGATGTCACTAGTGGCGGCCAAAGCCCTAATGCAGTGCGCACCAGTCTCATTCTCCAGGATTATGACAACATGACTCACCTCAGAATGCAGGAAGGAAGGTTACAATCACCCAATGCTGCGCATGGTTCTACAAATAACGCGGAACAAGAGAAGAAGGGAGGCCTTAATAGACAACTACAGGCAGTAATGGAAAACATCTCAGATGGTGACATCAAATGCCTCATGGATGATAGGAATACCAGCTGAACTGGTAGGAAACAGATAATAAACGAAGAGCACTCATCATGGATCGAGAGACTACCCGTTGGAGAAATGAATGAAAACGGAGAGTTATTCCCTGACTTCTGCGCTTTCAATGAACTGGTGATCGGTGTCAGTGTGTACAAACACAAGAATAAACACAGAGCGAGCGACATGGATTTAGACTGACTGACATACCACAAATCAGATAGACTTCATCTCAATGGCGCTTAAGGAAGTAGAGTCGCAGTCAGCCTGCTGGATACAAAGTCGAGAAGGGGAGCAGATGTGGGCTAACTCAGACCATGACACACTGGCTGGCGACTGAAGCAGAACAGGCAGGCAGGAAGGCCACATGTGGAAGAGACTTCAGAACAATGCAGCAGAAAACCAGGTCCGTCTCTATATGGGAAGAGATCGACTCGGATGATGAAACCAATTAAAGATGGTTGAGGGAAACTGATTACTAAGGAGGGGAAACAAATAAAGCGGAGGGTTGATAACTTTAAAGGACACTTGAATCGATCATCACCCGTAACCTCCCAGAAATACAAACAACAACAACAATAGTGAGCATTAAACTGACTGCCAGTGGATACCAATCTTCCAACGAAAGCAGAAATCCTAAATGCAGTCACGCTACTTAAATCCGGGAATGCAGGAGGAGAGGACAGAATTCCCTCACTACTAAGCACTGAAAAAGGAATCAGAGGCCGTTGCAGATATTCTCACGCTATTACTGTAAACGGTTTGGAAGGAAGACTGACTACCTTATCAAGCTGCCAGGGAAGGTCGACTTACGCGTCACTCTAAAAGAACCAGTGTGGTGAAGGTCAGTAAGAGAGTGCTGGTGATGTGTTGTCAAAATATATAGTTATCAACGTTAATCAACGCATAAAAGAAGTTGAATAAGGATAATACATCTATGTAATAAGATAAATAGTTAACTGAGTGAGTAATGAGTAGGATACACATTGAATCAAAGGAAAATTTGAAGTTATGTAAGAGATCTTTCTATGAATCACAAATGTTACTAGGAGTTAAAGAAGAGAACCAACTAGCACACAAACATGCAGTCAGTAGAAGTCGACACGTTTGTTACCATGATAGTAGAAATGGTTGGGTGATTTTCTTTTGTATGCATAGCTGTGGCTTCTCCAAATCAATGAATGGCTAGGGCTTCAGCAATACAAATGAGACGAAAGCGTATTCCCTTTGGTAGGTTGTTCTTCACTTTTCAGATCACTTCGAAGCAGGAGGGGTTTGGTGAGATGAAATGACCAGTGTCGACGAGATGTTCGATGATCGCACACCTCACACAGCCACCATTATCATCTTGTAGTCATGCTGTGGGATAGTGTTCATGAACCCTTTTCGACAGAGTAAGCGTCAAATGACAAATGTTACTGGTTGGCTCCACAGCAACAGGTAGACTCATATATGCACACAGAAGTGACCAGATAAGAGATCTTGTCCTTAAGGCTTTTGCTAAGAATGTTGTTTTCGAAGTTGCTGAAATTCTTCTCTTGAGGATATCGCAGGCAAACTGGGTCTCTCTTAAAATCCAGATTCATGTAAATCATCTATTTTGGAACAAGTGATGTTCGTTCTTCTGGTCCTTTGGTTTGATATTCTTGGCGATGAATTTTGGCGGGTACCCATTTGGGATGAAGGTTTCTTTCAGAAGATCGAATTTGGCTACCAGGATGTCTCGAGAGCTATACGATCATGATTTTGTGCTTGAGTTCCCATATTATCTTAGTTTATTTTATATTTTCAGTTAATAAATTAGGTCGGATCAGAAGAATTCAGGATTAGGAAAGTAGCCGGGAAATATATGAGCTACATTTCATCGAAGACATATGTGATCAGGATAAGTGTAGAAACAAGTCAAACTGAAAATCTTAATATTAAGTAGGCAACTATTGTTATCCCACTTGATCTTCCTTCTTTAATCTCTTGAAATAAATTGTGATTGAATCTACTCCAACTTTATCCATAAAAATGCAATTGTCCCACTATTGAGAATGAAATCACTCAAAAGGATATCTCTGCTTAGTCTCTAGCACTTTTCCTCTCTAATTTTATCAGGATGTGCAATAAAGACGACGAATCTGTCTCGCAGTCGTTTTCTTAGTTTTGTTAACATCATTCGACAAAACAGATAATGAATTAACCCGAACAGTCTATCTGAAATGGAATAATTATTGTCAGTCCATCTGGGGCATTCGAATTCCTGAAAGGATATTTCGTTGGAGAAATTCGCCGATAACAATGACTGTTTTCATCCCATTATTCATTTCAATCAGTAAAGACAGATACATGAGACACCTACTGGCTTCACCTCAGATGACGTTTTCTGTAAATTTAATAATGGCTTCCCGATTAAATCATTAGATGCAAAGAACGTAGTCATGTTTTAAAAACCTTCAAACAAACAGCGAATCAATCGCATCATTTTAACTGAACTAAATTTCTTCATTTGAGGTGTGCGTCGTCGTTCGGTTAATAGCCTTCTAGAACTAAACAGATAGTTAACTGCAAATGCAAGAACTCGAAGATAACTAACTGTACTTACTATTACCCTGTGTTACATACATATCTGCATAGAAACAACCACATGAGAACAACATACATAATACGACGATTATGTGACAAAAGTCATTTCATGTGGAGTGGAATCAATTTGAGAATCAGATTGGACTACGATCTCTCAATATGTGTAATTGTGTCGGTTGTAATCAATGAAATCGAAATATTTATGTGAAAATACATGTGAATATTCTCAGAAGCAGCGAATCTCGAAACTAGTAGCTACAACCAGTAAGTAGATTTCAGCGACATCTCACTTATTAGTCGCTCACTTAAGGAGGAGTACTCATGTAATGATTATCATTCTGACTTTGATCATATCCAGTTTACTGTACTCGACAGACGAATACCAAAATGAATATTTTAGTTCATTAGTTAATGAAATTAGTTATTTTGAAAAATGCTCAGCTGTGGTTTCACGTAGAATCACACACAATCAAACATAACGAAGCGACAAAGTGAGTTTCGAAGTCGTGTGATTAAAATTGATATTTTCGAGACGTCACTAAGTCGATGAAACTATTCCACTTTGTGATACATCCAACAATCAATGTAGCGTGAGACGACTAACTCAAATAACTAAAAATACGCCAGTTGACAAGGGATGTTCTCAAGAAGTTCACAAACGGAATCCTTATTCCGGGGGAGGGGATCATGTTTACTTCACCATTCAATTCCCTGGAGTGCTGTGTCTCATTTCGTCATCACATAGCCAACCACTCTTCATTGTTGTGGAAATAACTGCCCCTAGGTAATTCCCTGTATCATCAAGACTGAAATCCTTCATATTATTTCCATCCTCATACGTACAACCACTTGAATATTACTTAATTCGGAGATTATCTATGAGAAAGGAGATTTATGTCTATCTATACGGAACAAAGATTTCATGTGATACAAGCACATACGAACATTTTAACATGTCAGTCTTAGTAGAAGTCTGTTCCCACTGATATCATCCTTATATCTCTGTAGTATCCTGTCTCAAGCCAAAAGAATTCACAAAAACACATTGTGAACATCTTCATTGACCTGAGTCATTCATTGTCAAACACAACATTTATCGTTCATGGTGTCACACACATACACACACACAAGAGACTACTCATATCATTTGTATTACTTCATTGAGTTCGAAAGCCTACAAAATATCACTAATGAATTATTATTCGTATGCCCAACTGATTGGTGAACCTTTCAAGCATATGTATTCAGGTGACACATTCGCGCTCCACTGAAACCTTTCACAACTATGTATCTCTCTTCCAAAATTGTATGAAAGTGTGAGTCTCTGAATCGACCATATTTCTCTGACACCGTAAATCGATTGAGGCACTCACTTATGCTTGTGGTATGCTAGGCTGAAAATTGGATTACCACTCTCACATTAAAATGTAATCACTGACAAGGTATTCCTTGTATTCAGAAAAGGTAAATCGTCTTTCGACCACCGTATTACTCTTCTTCTTCCTCGCCTTCTCAGAAATGTTGAAGTGTACGTCAGTTTGAAAAACAGTGAATATTTGAAGGTGTTGATGCTTACAGGAATATTTTGTTTGTTTTTCCCAGCGTCTAAGGCGGTTTGTTTTCTTATTACAGAACACACATCCTATGAGAAATATAATCAATGATTAACATTTCGTCATGAAGAGGAACTAGAAATCACAAAAATCAGAATAAAAAAGAAGATGAGTGACATCGTTCTTTTTAACTGTCTACCAACACAGTAAGCTGAAAGAAGAATTTTACAAATTAGCCGTATATTTTCTTTCTTTGAAGAACATTGCTAAAGTACTATCGAGAAGGCCGAACATGCTGATCGTACAAGACCAAATGACGAACGCTGTGGTAAATTCCACGGCAATGAAATCCATCCACCAACCGATCAATTCGTGATTATCGACACAAATGAACAATAACTACAAAGTAGAGAAAGAGAAAGATTATTGACAGAGATGAGTGAATACAGGCGATCATCTCAACTGTACAGCAATTCATATTTCACTGTATTAAATAAATTATAATAATCTAGCCAATGTGATAGGACTGTTTTCATATGATGAAATATAGACATCTGAATCAATAAAGAATTCTCTACACATTTACTGTCGATTTTCAGATCAAACATGAGCAGATGTCTGCTTGTTGTCAATATTCTAGTGGGAATTCAGTTCACACCGCAAAGAAGATTCCAGTTTCAGAATGACGGGTCTAGTGTGTCATTATTCATTTTGTGATTTCTCAATCTCTAATACGCAGTGAGGTTGTTGGAAATCCCTAAATGTAAGTGCGTAAGGCTGGTGAGGGACTATGAAATCATTGACAAATAGCATCCAATCTAAATAATACAAGCTGTTTAATAATCCAGCCATTTCCTACACACACACACACACAACCCGAATTCATATACGACAATCACTAGGAGTGGGTTGTCGAATTATATAAGATTCGCATAAATTCGAATCGTGTCATCTACACTCCAGTGAAAAAGTGGGATTTTGGCATAACTTTAGTGATCCGTCAAGTGCAACAGTGTACAACGTCATCTTCACTGGAAATACACTGTCGAATATTGTCGATATGTTCACTTGTCTAGTGATGTAATATGAATGCAAATCGACTATGCGATACTGTGATTCACACTGCAATTCTGCGACCATCAAATAACTGATGTGAATCGTGTAAATTACTCGTCAAAATAAACGTGCCTAATACACCGATAAAATGATAAAATGACAAACTTACGAAGAGTATGAATAATATACAGAAAGCTACTGCCAGAGTGAAAAATATCTGCGTGAAAAATACGAAGAGAAAGAAATAAATCATCAGGGAAGAAGTACACTCACATGCTTTGTTAATCTATGCAAAATACCACATAGGCATATCACATGATCTGACAGCTGTGGACACTGACTACTATCGAAACATGCTGACAGTTGAATCACACCTGTCAGTGACACTGGCTGCATGTAATGAGGCAGGAATATCCGAATATATGTCATTCACTCAATATAAACAACTACTGCATCACTTCACATTTCTCATCTGACAACAGAAATGTGATTATTCACGAGGCCACTTCGACTACAGTCGCATCCCTGTTAGTCAAATATATATTCCGCGGAATGTGACAGTCATATCAGTGAATTGTTGCCAAACGAGCTATAACCCATACATCGACATGCCAAAGAAATATACTGTAGACGGTGTTAGGTGGTAATATATCAAATTGCTCATCACCCTTCCAATAAAAATATAGAATTCGAAGAGACAGCATGAACGACAAGTGTATCAGGATGGATTGATGCCATTTTTTATCATTTCAATCAGCTGGCTGAAACCTGATCAATCCAAAAATATGGAGAACACGTAATATGCCATGTAGGTTTGAGGCGACGATAAGTGATTGTGTTATTTTCTCAGAAGGATGTAAGCTGTCGAATATGCCCAACAGTCAAGAGTGTTGACTATTCATAGGATGACCAGTAGAATATTCTTGAAAATAAACTCACTGTAAGCTGTTTCGAATGAAAACAATATTTGACAAGCATGAAATTGAAGATGAAATCGGTTACCTTACTAGCGAAAATTAGCTTTCGCAAACTTGGTTTTGTAAGTTTAATGGGCAGGATAGTCGAAGGTCTACCACTGTCTCTTTCTGCTCACATAGTTTTGATTTGAATCGTTTAATAGAGACTGCCTGAGGAAATCGGAGCAATGCAAGTTTCTGCTGGCAGGCTTCTCTTAATATTCTCGCAATAAAAATATCGTCATTCGAGGAATTCTTCACTTATACTGCCATCAAATATTCCTAACCACCACACTAAGAGTGTGTTGAAATCTTCCATGTGATTTATACGGGGAAGAGACTGTGAAATGATAAGAGCAACGTTAGTCTTAGTGTGAACAGTGTTCAAATAATGCACAGATGTTTCAGTGGAAAGCATCGCATAATAGTTTCCACTTGTCCAGGATCTTTATATACAGTAATAAGTGACAGTAGATCGTGCCTCCCGTAGCTCTCTGGCTTAAAGCGCGAACCAATTCCTTATGAGGTCTCTTCCTCGTTTCATTCACAAAATGACGTCATCTCATCCTGTTATACTTGCTGTCCCTGCTTCGCTCTTCCTCACGGGAGGAATCAAATGAGATTCCAATGTGTGGAATCAATACTGTGATTCAGATGCAGTGGGACATTTCTGAATGAAGCGGAGACTTCAAAAGTTTTGACAAATGACTTAGGCAAATAATTCATGCAATAAAAGTAATAATTCACACATTTACATCTTGCTTGGAGAACATATAGAAAAAGGTCAAGAGGACTCCCACTGTCTCTAACGTCCATGTCACCGAAAAAAACACCCTCACTCCCTTCAGATTCATTCGAGGCGTGACCATAGCCAACGCAACAACTGGAATTTCCACGACAAGTATACAGTCCAGAGATATGAGTCCAGCTTTCAGTCCAACAGGTGACAAAAGAGCAGCCAATCCCACAGACAACAGTGCAATCTATGTTAAAGGAGAAAGCGAAATGAGAACATGTGATCACACTGGATAGATTCATAGACATTTATAATCACATATATTTACAATGACTACTGAAATACAGTATATTCTCAATCCCGCATGGACAAACAGATAAGCCACATTCTTATCACTCACAATCAATCACAAATAAACCAATCGCTCGAAGTCACTGTCATCCTGTGAACAATGGGTCATCCTAGACATGTTGACATTAGCGACCTCTACAAACTGCAGTTAGCTGCATGGGTCGACTAATCACCACCTGACAACTAGAATCACTAAGGTTTCAACAGTTGAAAATTTTATTACCTCATCGTTCATCGTTGAGGATGATGACGATGAATTCTAATGAAGTTCTTTGTTGTCAAATAGAATCAAAGTCTGAATCTCGGAGCTGGCATTGCCTGTCCCTCTCTTGGATGGGACACGTCAACAGTAGAGTCACTAGAGATGTCCAAAACACGTCCGTCAACATGTAAATATCACTTCAGTTCAGAAACTGCTTCGTTTGATTCCTCACGAATCTGTTTTAGGTGTTCGTTCATTCAACTGTTTGAACGAAGTAGACTGTCGATTGTCCTATGCCGGGTCATGTAGAATCAACTTCTCGAGACCTCCAGTTTATTCATATCTTCAAGCTGTCCCTAAGTACACACTTTTTGCTAATGCAACAGGTGGATTTACGTTTCCACATTTACGAGTTTGTAAGAGACTACTTTTCTCAGCTTTCAGGGCGTTTCTCACGCACAAGTAGTAAAACCAAGCAGTCATTAATACATCGCCAATAAGTGAAATAATGAAAGTGATGTGTGGTGTGAATCACAGGGATGATCACTTCGACGAGGTAATAGTGAATGTAGACCCATTCAGATACCACGCCAAATGACATCCATTCAGTCGAAAACAAGTTAGCTTAAATCCTCAAAATTTCTTGTATGGCTTATAATGTGACACTTACCACAACTGAAAGCATGACATAGACACCAACTCGTCGCGATCGAATTTTTGGCACGAATAAGAATATCAGGAGCACAAGGAAACCGACTCCTCTGAAATAAATTCACAAACATCAAAAATTCGTTTCAGATATTACATAGTTAATCGGAATCGTGCGTGATAATAATAATAATAATCACTTTATTCCACAACCATAACAACTTACAGCATGGAATTTTCAGCGTTTCTTTTACATATTGCAATGGTTTAGCTCTGTTTATAATTATATAATTTTATAAAATGTTAAAATATTGATAGTTAATAGGAAAAATAAACACCTCAACAAGATTCACACCATTTCTAGGTCATAGTGAATATTAAATAAATAAGATAACAAACAACACATGCAACAATATGCATCATTACATTTTATAGTTTAGTTAATGATTTAAAAGTTGTAAAAGTTCTTATCTGATATTTGTCTCTTCACACAATACTCGTGCCAAATATGGCACGGTCGAATTTTTATATTTTGAAGTACGAGCATAAATGTTTATGAAATTTCTTCTGGTCTTACTCGAAGAGATGCAAGGAAACAATTGTGAATAAAGAGGATGTTCACTATCAGACGAGATAACTTTAGCTAAGCGTTTACAAGAATTCCTTTGCCTATTGACAACAGTGTCGGTTAGTTGAGTCAAAAGGATAGCACTGACCCTGCTTACAGCCTTCAATGTTCTTCGTAGTATGGTCTTTCTTGAGTAGCCCAGGGAAGAATAATGGAGAACAACAAAGAATGATGGGCAAAACACATGAATTAATAAATTGTATGAGAAGAGATTGGGTTATACCTGAGTGCCTCAACTTCTTTATGTAATAAGTCAGACGGAAGACTTTCTTAGAAACTATAAGAATATGAGACGACCAGCAAAGGGTTGAAGAGAAACTAATGCCAAGATAAGAAACACTTGACTTACTCTGTATCATGGTACCATCAATATTACAACAATCATGAGATTGGACCAATCCATGCATATCTTTTTCACTTCTCAACAGTATTACATTTAGTTGGATTTAGTTTAAGACCATTTGAGCCAGACCAATCCTTAACTTCAGCTAAGAAGCCATTCATATGGGAGCAAACCGATGTGGAAACTACAAGGACAGAAACAGTCAGATCATCAGCATACTCAATGAAGTTAACTTTGGGTGAGTTCGGAAGGTCATGCAAAAAGAAAGAGAAATGAAATGGAGAAATTACTGCACCTTGAGGCACACTTCTTTCAGTTAGCTGAGAAGTGGAGCGCTTTCCAGCCAAAACAGTATGCTGTTTCCTATCCTTAAAATAAGATGACAGCCATTCAGTTGCCCAGGACTCTGTTTGTGCTGAAATCATCTTTCCTAATAAAAGTGTCCTAGGAGCAGATTCGAAAGATGCAGTATAGTCTAAAAAAGCTGTTCGAACGAACTTAGCACCCTTATCAAGGCAGGAAACAATATTGTTGTGCAGTACAATGGCTGCATCTAATGTACTTCTTCCACACTTATTATCAAACTGCTTAGGGTCACTAAAAGCTTTTAAAGAAGATTTAGGAATATCCAAAAGAAGGTTCTCCATAGTTTTCAAAAAACGAGATGTTATAGCGACCGGTCTTAACTTTATACCTGCTCCAGAAGATCATTTCTGTACAGGTACAACCTTGATTTCTTTCCAGTCAGCAGGTACCGTCGCCTTGTTAAATGATGCATTAAAGATTTGGGTAAGAGGATGACACAAGATGTCTGTACACTTTTGAAGAAGAATGCTTTGTACACCATCTGGACCAAGGCTGTGTGTTGGATGTAAACATTTCAAACATAATAGTACATCCTTTTCTTTAAAACCCGGAAAAAGACCATTATCTTGACTAGGTACATCAGGTACAACCATATTCATTTGTTTCATGATAAATGATTTGTTTAAAGCATTAACATCAGAATAAGCATCAACAGACATTTGTTTTTTACTTGTAAATTTATTGAAGAGTTTCCAAATGTTTGAAGGATTTTTACATGATAAAACTTTTTCACTATATAGTCTGTTCAACCTTTCTATTTCTATTTTTATAAGGGTGTTCATTTTACGTACACTAGTATAATCACAGTTCTTATACAACTTCTCTTTTTGTCTTCTAATTTTTTTCAGCTGCAAAGAAGAGATTCTGTCAAATCTCGAAAACAGTGTTTCATATGAACAGCAAATATCCAAACAAAACTTCAGGTAATCGGTTATATTAGAGGCAGTAGCATCCAACTTATCGTCAGTAAATAGATCCCAGTTAGTATTATACAACATGCTTCTCAGTGCTAGAAGGTTGTCATGGGAATATGAACGTTCATGCTTCTTTGTTAAATGACTAAACAATTTTTGTTGTAATTTGCCGTACACTTTCGGTAAAATACGAATAATGCAGTGGTCAGAGTTAAGCAAAGGAGCTCTCCTTCGGGTTTCATATACATCACGGTCGTTTATGAAAACCAGATCGAGTGATTTGTCCAGACGTGTATTAAACTTGACTAGATTCTCATGACCAAGTGAAGTAAGAAAACTGTGATCACATGAATTAAAATCACTACAGACTATAGACGACGAGTTTCCGAATGCAGGAGCAGCGAATTCAGTAAATTCATCTGCAAACATGACTATATTAGAAAGGCTACAATTGTGTGTTATGTAAATATTTGTTATGTATATATAAGAATATTTACTTGAGTGTTTTGAGCGACACCTGACGGTTATGCAGTGTATATTGTCATTAGAATAGTTGAAGCAAACGTGATTTGATGTAGATCAACTTGTGTTTATAAAAGTGGTGCAGCCAAGTCTCTTGTATTGCTACAAAGCGAGCACTTCGATAAACAATAGAATACATTAGGGATTGAAGATAATCCATTTTGTTGGACAGGGATCTACAATTAGTGCTGACGACTTCAGTAACAGTCATTTGGTTAATTTGTGCACGTTTCAGTGCACGCTGCCATCCACAGTGATGCTTTTTCCTCAATTTTTGTCGATGACACATCGCAGTAGGTTGTAATGATTTTAAAAATGCGCGATTATATATAATACGATTAGGACATATTATTGATAAATTAAAGCAAAATTAACAGAGCAAACCAAAGCAATTTTGCAAAATGTTGTAAGATGAAATTTTAGGTAGCCCTATGTTCAAGCAGGCCGCCTCAGGTTATTTTGGTAAGTGCATCACAGTTCATAATAATCAAGTATTCAGAAGTTACATTTTCAATAGAAATGGTTTTCAGTGTTATGATCTCGGTATATCGACTACATTCTTTGATTGCGACGTCAACTTTCCATTTGTCACAGGCTTCATTCGCCCGGTGCTTCATGAAATCACTCGTTCGTTTTCAATGTAGGCGGAAATCTCTGATTTGATGATATAGTAAACCTCACCGTTTTCTAAGCAACGGAAAACATAAATGCTACGGTACTTGGCTTAATCTCTCTGCTGAGTCGACAAATGAGTGAAAACAACTCTTTGATTGTGGTTAACAAATGATATGGGAAAATGAAAGTAAGTCAGAGGAGATTGCTGTATTTGAAATTTTCCCTTTCTCAAGAGCCCTGGAAATGAGGATAATTTAACTAAAGGTTAGACAAAGCGAATTTAGTTAAGGTTGTTGTCAAATCGAAAATATTTTATGATCGGTAGAAGGGCCAGTTTGCAAGGAGTAAAAGCTGAAACAAGCAAAATATCGGAGTTGTTAAACGAAGAAATCGAAGTGTCACTGCAGAGATAACCTGCACCAAAATGTTTCCATCATTGTGAATTTTATGAATTTCAAAATATTTACAAACCAGATGTTCTGTAACGTCTGCGTGTATAACCTACTAACTATCTAACACACAACTTCTCAACATACACTCCTTGAATACCTAAACCATATGAAATGCAAGGCGTATAGTGAGTGTGGAATTTGTATGAATCTGAGAGCAGAACTGAATCGATTTATTTTGAATGAGATGAAATATTTCCAAGTTTCTTCATTCACCATTTTCAGACAGTGGGCTATGCGGTCGATATCTTTCCGACACAGGAGAAATTATGAATTCACTAGAAGTGTGTTCAGACCAAACATTGTTCATATATAGGGGAGATATCCACAATTGAAACAGATAGTATTATTATGGAACAACCAGTATCTCCCTAACTGAGCGATCTGTGCCTCCACTCATTGGAAACAGCTGCAATTGTGAGATTCTCGTATCGTCCAAGATACGTAGATAACACCATAGGAAATCATGGAATGTAGAGTCCTAGATAAAAATCTTCACCTGATAAACAACATACCCAATAGTGTTAAGCTTTGCAAATGTGTTGAAGATTATTCGCATAATTTGATGTTTCTTAACTGGTTTGTCTGACGACAACCAGATGCTAGACAAAAACTTAATATCATCAGAAAGCTTCGCATTAGGAAAGATGGCCTTAATATCATTGTCATTATTATTCGGCGAATCTCTTTATCACCAAAGTGACTGAAGTTAGGACCCGAATTCACTTGGCTGCACATCTATTACCTGGAGTCGAAGTAAGCCACAGAAGGTTGAAATGGGTTGTAAACTGACTTAGGTTGATCCACTGTCCAGTCGTAAGTAGACTGATGGATGAGTAAAGGGTAAACTAACAACTCAGGCCTCCTCCATGGTTGTTTATATATAAACTTGGTCCTGTGTAACTAGTTCTACTGACCGTCAAATAAAATACAAAACTTCCCAGTGCATGTCTGAAAATAATCAGACGTGGTTATCAAGATGAGAAAACGATTCACTAAGATCAAAGCAAATGATTAAATTTGTAGACACTGAGAAGAAATTTATTGAGTACACTATATCTGGAAACCGTTTCACAGAACACTAGAAGCGCAGAAGTCTTCAGTAGTCATGGACATCACAATAATCAATATCATGTGTCAAGAATTCAACTGAAGTTTCATCATGAATACTATTCATATGGTGACATGATGCAAACCATTTGTCAAGATTTTATTCGATAATTTCGCTAAAACTTCTGATCAGCTGATATCTCAAAGTACGAAAAAGTCATATTTGTAGAAATAATAATTGACAAATAATTCCAATATCTCTGACGACAGATTGGAAATACTGGAAAATACAACATCTAAACTATAAATAAAAGAGTGCATCTGGACCCTAATATCGCTGAAAAAATCAGTACAAGCAGTTAAGTGGAGAGTCTCTTCTCGATGAACTGACTTTCTTAAGCTGCACAAGAGAATTCAGCAAGGTTCTGGACAGTTACAAAGAGAAGACTCCAACACACATCCACAGTTGCTATTATTATTCAATGCAAATGAGAAGTCGAATATAATAGATAGAATTATACAATAATAACAAGTCTATATTTCAGACAATATTCGAAAACACAGTGCAGAAATTTTCGGCCTTCCGAAATATTTTATCTTCCTACAGGATTTACATGTTCAGTATGTCGTGTGATATAGCGTTGTTCCATATGAAGAGAGAACCAACTGTGTACAGTTTTATTCTTTCACTTTCTCGAAAAACTGAGCAGCCTTCCGTTGAAAACTAATTCAATATGTGGGCGAGTACATGTAGTGATCATCTGATACAACTGCATGCTCATAGCAATCAGAAATGCTGTAGAAATCAGCCATTTAAGTGGATGGAAACTCTGGTAGACCATCGATTTCAGCAGGTCACCGTTATGAAAAGGTGGGATATATGATTCAACAGGTGTATTTTAGTCAGGATGCATACAGAAAACAAAGATAATTTAATGTTACCTAGGTGTTCTGGAGGAGAAGTGAGTCAGAAACGGTCAAGTGAGTGAAGTAATCAAACATATTTGAATGAAAACAATAAGATTCGCGTTGAACGATGCATATATATGGCTCCACAAGAACAGGTGAACCGACGCGTGCACATAGAAGTGGTCAGATGTGAGATCTTGTCCATTAGGCTCCTACCCACCAGTAGCTAACTAACGAACACCACTCTTAGGGTTTCTGTGAAGATAGTTCTCCTCTTTGAAACCGCAATTCCTCACCTAAGAATATCATCAACTAGGCTACCGTCAAAGTCAAAGTTCATCTAAGCTTTCATATTTTGCACGGATCACGTGTTCACCCTATGAATTTTTGGCTTGACATTCTCGACAATAAGACTCCATGTATGTCCGTTTTGGGAGATTCCTTGCTGAAAGTTCTAATTCTTCTTCCAGAGCATTTGAGCTGCAGATGTGTGAAACGCGAGTGGCTAGAGAAATATTAAGATTCAATTCACGTTCATTTGGTATTCAGCTGGAGAAACTTATCAGTTGGCTGCTCAATGTTTCTCTCTTATTGATCGATCTTCCTAAATATCTTTCTAAAGACCCGTAGGCTGTTCGTGTTAATTCAACCTCATGAAAAGGCTTTGAAGACTCATCTTCTACTGAAACAGTGAGCCCTGTCGGTGGATTACAGCTGTTGAACACGTGTAACACTGGTAATTGTGATCAGGACTATCATCAAGGATAATAAAAATATCATCCATTTATCTAGGACACAATGGAAACTTTTCAATATTTAACTTACGTGGATCATTCCTAAGAATTGTCATGAAACAGGCTGCTAGCGACGAACCCAAGTGGGATCTCATTGAAATCCCATATTTCTGTATGTAGAAGATGTCGTTGTTAGTGAATGGAACATAGTATTTCCTTTGTTTCCATGTGCATGTAGATCAAATTTTACATAGTAACTTTTCCCATCTCATTAGGTATTTCTGTCGACCTTATTCAACTTCTTATATGAACTCATTCATATAACCAACCATCTTGTGACGATCCCTCCATCTGTTAACGTTCAATTTTAGTCGTTCCCTGTGGGTAACCTACGGATGTGTCTTTCTAAATCCGATTATTGAAGTAAAAAAAGCGAATTATTTGAAAAGAGACTCTTCTCTGAACTGCTTGTATTTATCTTGTCAACGATATTAAGGCCCAAATGCACCCTATTATTTATACAACAGACGATTTACCTTCCATCATTAGCAATATCTCGAGCGAGAGGTCAGAATTATGTATCAATAATCATTTTTACAAATATGACTTTACGTTACGTTGAAATATCAGCTGATCAGAAGTTTTAGCGAAATTATCGAATAAAATCTTGACAAATGGTTTGCATCATGTCACCATATGAATAATATTCATGACGAAACTTTAGCAGGATTCTTGACACATGATATGGATTATTGTGATGTTCACTATTGCTGGAGACTTCTGTGTTACAGATTTTCTGCGATCGTGATTCTACAAATACTCTATTCTGGAAAATTCATTCCAGTGATTATTCTATGAACCAACTGTTTTGATATCCTTGGAGCAAAATGTGAATTCACTAATATGAATAGAGATGAACAGCAGACTTTCCCAAAACTAAGGGCCCTTATATAAATTAAGACTCTCAATTCTTGACAATTCAGTTAATACTAATTTAGTTCTTGGGTGTGCTGTGAAGTGGATTACTGCTCTGTATCACAAATGAATTCCACTTGTCAAGGTGTGATGAATTCAATCGAACATTCGATAAATAATGTTGAGCAGAGAACTTACATAATAATAAACTTTACCCAAATATTCCTTTCGAAGAATTTCCAAATCACGTCTCTACAAGCAAGATAATATTTCATTGGAAAATTTTATCTGTTCTTACAGGAAAGTGAATAAGAGTACAACACCAGCTGTCACCATTATCATAATAACTGTATCTATTAGGATCTAAGAATAAAATTACTCACTCATCAATCCATTTGCATCTTACCCAAATGTAGAAACGTGAAGGGGTAGGCTGTAACCTTTCGGTGGTATACTCGGAATTCTCATACGATGCATAAAAACGTGGCATTTTCCAATGAGCTGCAAATTGACGAAGAAAATGATAGACAACAACGACGCAGAAGTAACTTAATCACCTCAGAATATACATCATGAAAATGCACACATAGATTAGACTTTCCAAATATGTCAACCGAAAATATGGTGTGGATATGACTGTCAGATTATTTGAACATAATTCAGGTTCCGTAACACTTGAGAAATACACCTGTTTGCGAATGTTGATGAGATGGAGTCAGTGATCGTATGGAAGAGTGTGCTCTACGAAATTGAGTGGGTTGGAGAAAATCTCATTTGTGTTTCTCACACACGATATCAGCTTTCAGGAAACAGCCTACTGCAGTTTCTCTTCTGTATCGTCAGAGAAAAACTGGTCTTTTTAGGCGTATGTACAGAGTCAGTGTATGCATACAAGTATCAGACGATGACACCTTGCTACAAGACTGAGGATGATAAATGCGAACATCAGTTCGCTCTATCACACGTCACAGATTTCTGAGGATAAAAGATATCTAATCATCACACGCTAACATTCCACACTGATTAGATCCATAAAACCCAATAAAATGTGACTGAGCATATACCCTATATTCATACTCAGGTGAAATATCTCGAACATGATCAAAGTCAGACTAAAATCGTCATCTTACTATTCATATTTGAGCAAACTCAGTAATAGGTAAAACAGACAGACAGCAAATGAGAGATGAGATATAACTGAAATTAACTTACTTGTTGTACCTCCGAGCTTCGAGAATATTCTCACGTATTCTCTCATTTATATATATTTCGACTTCTTTGATGATTATTGACGCATTTTTACATATTGAAGGATCATAGTCCACTCTCACTCTAAATGTGATTCCACTTCACACAAAATGATTTTTTTCACAGAATCGTCTTATTATGTATATGGCTCTCATTTGGTTGTTTGTATGCATGTACGTATGTAACACATTGTAACAGTAAGCACATTTCGTTATCTAAGAATTCAGTCAGGAGGCATTAACTAAATACTTCGTTTGAGAAGGCTATTGATCGAAGAACGACGCTTATGTTGAATGGAAGAAGCAATTTGTGTCGAATTAATGAATTTGATTGTTGGTTCATTTAGAGGCTTCTCCACGTAATTGTCTTCTTTGAGTTAGGCCAATTAATTGTGAAGCGGTTATCAATTTTATAGAAAACATTGTCTGAGTTGGATTCAGAAGATGTCTTATTTTGTCTAGCTTTATTGATTAAAATGAATAATAGGGTGAGAACAACCATAGTTATACTCGAATTTCTCAAACCCTCAAATGGCGCACATCGATTTATAGTAATTTTTCATTCCGAACACGTAGTTTGTATTAACAGTTTATCTGGTTTATTGATTGATCCCAACAAAACTATGAAAACAACTTTGAATCGAATTCCCCTGTCTTACGAGCTCGTCATAATCTGAGTGCAGATACCGTTTGTGTGATTTCATTTACAGAAGTAGGACAATTGCACGTTTATGGGTGAATCGGAATAGCCACCACTAACATTATTTGGTTGGAAGGAGTGACCAAGAGACACATAGAGAGAGAGTGTGTGAAGAGGTTAATACTTCTTGACTTGAATTTTAAGATCCCTCTTCACAAGGATTTCTAAACCACTCCTGTTCCAACTCGTCTTTGATGAAATGTAGGTCACATATTTCTCAGCTACTTCCCTAGTCTTTCATTTTTCCGGTGCGATGCAATTTTTCAGCTGGAAATCCAAAATAAACTTAGAATAAGTTGGATTTCAAGTCCAAAGTCACCGTCGTCTAGCTTTCAAGAAAGTGACAGGCGAAAAATAGCTTTGATAAACGAATGTATATCGACCTAATTGTGGCTGTATAAGACGTAAATTCGGAGTCCTGGATGAGGTGTTCTTATCAGACTAACCAGACAATTAATGGGTGGCAGTATTTTTCAAGCTGATTGTGAAAACTGAATAGTTTCTGAAATGTTGTGCAGAGAATTAAAGTGTTTCGGTAATTCATAAAATTGGATTCACCTTATTAGTCACATTCTCCATACATTTAACCGTTTCTGTCGCCAACAACTGCGGTAATCTACATACAGCACTGTGCAGTTTGAATTCATTTGAACCAGATCCGTTTTCGCACTATCATGTGGAAGTAAATGTAACGGTCACATTGGAAGTACATGATTGGTGTGTGAAGGGATATTGATGAACACTGTGGTTATATCTGAAGATATTAGAGAGTTGCGATGTCCGTGTAGGATGGTGACCAGCCTAATACCATCAGGAGAAGAAAAAGAAGACGAAGGAAGGATTGATCATTCGCAGGTGATAAATCCATGTTAACAATATTGAAATATCCATTGTCGGGAACTCGATCCTCACTCCCGACTGGATGGACATCATCGAACTATCTGCTTGCACATTGTAATCCCGACAACATGATTTTCGTTACTGACAAACTGAATGGATGAATAACTTTCGAGTCTTAGCACAATTAGCTGCTGATTTCATGTCATCATCATCAATTTCCTCAGTTGTCACGCAAGTAGTCGTTTTCATTTTTTGCTCAAGAGCTTCGTGTAGTGTAGTATGTTGACGCTGAGACACTAGTTGAGTAGTCCGACTGTGGCCAGATCTTCTATTGAGACATTTTCATAGCCCTCCAATAAGCCCCTGTATGCAGCTTTCCGATATGACAGACATATCGGATTAACGATATTCAGATTCCTTGAATAATATACTTCATGTTTAAGGATTGGGTATTCAAGATTTCGGATGGGCGATTTCAGCATGAGCCGACATCAGTTATAGAACCACTGCAAAACTTGGGAGTAGGGGGCAGCTGTTTCCTCCTAGTGTGGGGCTATTCATCAGTACGCATTCACTGAGGTTCGTACTCAGGACCCTCTGGTTACAAGGCAAGCTAGCTCGTAGACCACTGAGCCACTTGGACCCGATCCAATGGCCCATGAATTCAAGATTTCAGTGAGATGTGTATATTCGAACAAGGACACATTGACTAATATTAAGATTCCTGACAAGTTATTCATTTTTCCGGACGCATCACAACAAATACGAAACCAATGAATATCTGTTTATTTGGATAAACTAGAGGTTCTACACTTTTCTAAGTGGAAGATGTCACCTTCATAATGTTAATCTATAAAGTTCCCAACCTATACCATACAACCTAAGGGTGAACATCTCACTTGGAAAATATCTTCTATATGGAATCGGAGGTATGTTAAGACGTTGGCAATGAAATTATATCAAGAATGGTAACTTAACGTCGACTTCTTTCTCGATATCACAGCTACAGCTGAATGCATGTCATTATATAATTCTTTCTAATGCTAACAACTTTGATACCACCTGCCAGAATCATGAAAGTACTATTCGTGCACCCATAAGAATACTCCATTTCCGATCCCATACCTATTGAATGAGTTCAAAACTATCTTTTACACAATGCTCAACCAGTTTATTGTGCTACTGTGTTAGAACGTTTAACAACTACTCTACAACTCAGAAGACTGAAAGCGTTGCTATGTTCCGTGGTCAGAATTCCACTTGAATTCGCCTTATTGCTGATATACTTGTAGTCAGTGACCGTAGAGTTCAAAGATTAGGCTGATTATCTTCTAAGTATAACAATGTGAGAATATTCAGCTGTTCAAGTGATTGTGATCAGCCAGTCAATATATGACTGACTGGACATCACAACTATCCAGGAATCATTAACCATTTGTCTGTCCCAGTCATTTCTCTTGTTTTACGGGTATGAGCTACAAAATTCATTCATTTGGTGATTGCTCAGAAGTATCTCTGATTTGAATAATGTTTCACTTCAGGTCGGTTGCGTTCTATGAGCGGGATATTGTAGTGATGGAGCTTCCGTTGTCATTCTAGGCATCTTTAGTGCACACTTCAATATGAATTCTCCATCAGCTTACTGTTATTATCTATTATTATTACTTCCTTGTGTTCCGAGTGGAAAACAGGTCTTCAATAGCATATCTCCACTTTCTTCTGTTTTCTGCCATCCTCTTCAGCTGGGTCCACCATTGTCCATAATCTCTCATCTCCTCCTATCACGATCCCCTCCATTCCTCCCTAGCACTGACCATACACTAGTCGCTTCTCGTTGTGACTCCACTCGAACAATGGCCTGCATTGCACACGATGTCATTCGACGGCCTTCTCAAGGAATGCCCCATCCATTTCCATTTTCCTCTTAATAATTTTTGAGAAACCGGCTCTTGGTTGGTTTGTTGCCAGAAATTCTCTTTGCTGATTCTTTCTGGCCATTTGAGAAAGAAACTGTCTGTCCTGCTCACTGGGGAAAACTTTCTTTGAGGTTGAACTTAGACTAATTTTCTCAGAGATATTACAGAATATTTGGAGATCTTCGTAAGAGAGCGCAAATCACACTTCTTCAAACAGAACAAAAGCAATGGCGATTCACATGTTAAATCCCGAAATCTACATACAAAAGATGTTTGTTCAGTCATTAAATCTACAGTCGACCTGATCCGTCTAAAAATCGAATACGTGAGTTTTGTATTCTGTTTCCTTATTGCATCCATTTCTTCCATCACCCTCACCTTCACTGCCACTCCACCCCACAGTTTTCAGTTCATCCTCTTATTACCACTTCTGTTAACTTGACTCACTCTAGTTCAATATTACCTGAATTCGACTGAAACCCATCAGTTATATTATCTCACTCAAATTACTTATTTCATTTCATTTTAGTTACTAATCGATTAGTGCCTTCTACATTATAATGCATGGATAATCCCCATCCAGACATTAATGAAAACAAAACACGGAGTTCAGCGAAGAGTCGATTTTCAGAGGCGAATTCATTTTCCTAGCTGTACAGTCGCAAGTATATATGTGTTATTTTGTATGTATGTGCACATTCAGTTTTTCAAACAAAATTACTATTGGTTACGGTTATTTTAATTAAACAGGTGAAGATAGATAATTAGAGTTACGTAATAAAAATCGGACAAGAAAATTGGGTGTTAATGGAATTAGGGCAGTAACATAGGTGATGAGTTGTCACAAACTATTGTTAAAAGGGGTTATGTGATAATATGAATAGTTTGATGACTGAGTTTTACTCAGGATACACATAGGAAGAGAACACGAAATTACGCAAGAGTTCTAAATGAATATAAGAATTTCAAGCAATTAAAGAAACAGGCAAACAAACAAAATTAAGTCATCAAAAATCACCAAAGCTGTTGCCATGACAGTAGAAGTGGTTGAGTAATTCTCTTTTACATGCACAGCTCCGATTTTCCGAATTGAATGGCCAGAGCGTTAGCGATTCGATGAAGACAAAACCGTATTGCCTTCGGTAGGTTATTGTTGACTCTGTAGATTACTTTGAAGCAGGAGGCGTTTCTTGAGATGGAATGATCAATGTTAACCAGGTGTTAAATTATCACACTACTGATAGCGCCATTATTGCTTTTCGCAACCATGCTGACTGGATAACGTTCTTGAATCCTCTTGGACAGGGTGGGCGTCGACCATACGATAAAGCTGGCTGGTTCCACAGCAGCAGGTGAACTGATATATGCACATAGAAGTGGTCAGATGGGGTATTTTGTACTTGAGGCTTCTGCAGATCAATGGGCGACTATTTTTAACGTCAATGCAAAGAATGTTCTTCTCAGAGTTGATGTGATCATTCACTTGAGAATATCGCCTGTTAAATCTCCCTTGAAATCGAAGTTCATTTAGGGTTTCGTTTTAGGCGCAAGTGAGGTTTCATTCCTCCAAATTCTTGGTTCGATATTTTTATCAATGAATCTTATTGGGTATCCAATTCAGATGAAGATTTCTCTCAAAATATCTAATTCTCTTCCTAGAACATCGGAACTACAGATGCGTTGGATGCGGGTGGCAAGTGATGTAATTAAATTCCAGTTTTGTTGAATGAGTACACACCTATAGAAGCTTGTTAGTTGACCATTCCAAGTGACTTTTGTATGGATAGATATTCTTAGGCTCTCATCAATTCTTCTTGTTAGTTCTAAATCAAGAAACAGAAATTTTGATTCGTTTTTCATTTCAAGAGTGAATTTTATTGCTGGAGGGCAACAGTTGAATGTCATCAACAGTATATTGGGGTTATTGTTGTTGTCACAAATAATGAATACGTCGTCTACGTATCTTTTATACAGTCGTAAATTTTCAATGCTCGGCTTTGCTGGACCTTTCTCGAGGCTTGCTACGAAGCCATATGATAATAGTTGACCCAACGTAGATTACATTGCAATACCATCTTTTGGTCTGTGGATGTTGTCGTCAAAAGTGTACTGTACGTTCAGAGTGGTAAGGGGAACGTGACATATCCAGAATTGGATGAAGTGGTTACCAACATTGTTTACCTTTGTAGATCGTAAAGTCTTGGTATTATAGAACTTGTTTCCACATTAGGTAATCTGTTATCTGTAAACAACTCACAACTCGAATGACACACATCTCTGGAGATGTTTATTTTCTTACTAAGATAATTCACTGAATGCATTCGATTAAACAGCCAGAGGATGATATCGCTGAAGAGAGAAGTAACTTTTCGCTGAACTCCTTTTCTTTCATATTCCATGAATCATTCCATTCAGTTCACAGCCCAGTTTATAGATTTATGGTTGACCACGAATACAATCACAAATACTTTGACGGAATTCACATCCCCATTAAGAATTATATGTTCGCATACACATGAATATATGGGTGAACAGCTTGGTAGTAAATTCGTTGAAGACAGTCACTTCACTGAATCACTCGTTTTGTAAGTAACTCATATTCCTCACTCAAATTATTTGAACAACTGATGAACATTCCACTGATATCCAGATGCACCGTTCATGCACGTCTTTCTAGAATAAGTAGGAATGGCTAATAAAAAGTAATCGCTTACTTGAAGATATATGATAAATAAATACAATCATCACTCACGAATGACTTCCTCATCGATTTTCTCTTCCTCACTACTTGTATCATTCACTACCGCTTATCTAACCTTTTGAATACCTGGCATAGTATAAACTTGCCGTAAAGAAAGACTGTTAAGCTTGTGTTCTTCCACCATCTTCAAATCTCTCACCATACTTCCACTTGCAAGCCACTAAGAGTGCTTCAAATCGCAACATTCAATCATATTTCAGTGATGTGCATTTCTTCCATGAAATCCTGAGTGAGAATTTCTGATTGAACTGCCCGTTACTTAAGCCAGTCGTCTGAGTTAGGTTTAAGCGTAATCCACTGGACAGGATTTGTGTAAAATACGCTACTGCATTACACGCAAATATGATGAGTAGAATCTGGAGACCTCGATGTGTGAGAGATGTTGGTTTTACCTTGTCACATGGCCTACCACTGCGAGTGAGTAGGGGTGGGGTACAGCGCATCTCTGACTACGGAGATCTAAACGCGAATGTACACTGCAAGAATACAGAGATTGTAATGAATAATGTTCAATATAGTGTGGGACATTTCAAGGAGATTTAGAGTTAATGCAGTTTAAACATGAATATGCATACACTGTGAGTGAGATGAATTCCAACAGAAATCAATAACTATGCTGACAAAAATTTATATGTTGAAATGTTTGATGAAATATGGACATATGCTACTCTCTAGTAGCAAGTAGTATAAAGTTAAACGGAAATGGAAAGGTGATGAATTACAGATTAGCAAGGAATTAACAGCCTTAGTGGTAGTTTCGAAGTAACGACATTTCGCTGTCTAAATCACCCACCGAATTTATCCTTTTCTAACTACACAGCAGTATGCTGACCATCGCTCATTTCTGTCTGACTAGTCATAGGTCGGTTGTTGGAATTTACATAGAGCTGACTCCATGTGTCCCTTCGATGCATCTTTCTCCAGAGTGTGAAATGAGATTATGTGCGCCGACTGGAGACTGATTTCTAACCTGCTGGTGTTCAGGTGGATAGATGCTGACCAACCATGAAGTACTTTGATATACAAAAGTGAGTAGTGAATGAATTTGACTGCTAGTCAGCATCAGTTGAACGGAATGACAACAGGAGATTTAACTAGATGATAATTTTCTACTAGGCACTGAATTTTGCCCGTTTGGTGAAAGTTGAACTATGGACTTGAATTTCTATTCATGAACTGTTAACCTCTTAATTGCCTCTACATTACTCACATGAATGAGACAATGATTTTAACTATTCCAGCTGATGTAAATGAATGAAATTCTTCAACTTTTGACAGTGGAATCACCGAGGAGAAATCTCTGAGTAGATTCAAGCTTTTCTTCTCAAATTCCATCACAATATATACACATATGATGACAAGGCTGTGGGGAAGATGAATTTCATTCGAAGATGTCTTCATATTTCTGTTGGGATCATTCGATAAAGCAGGTAATGATTTAACCCCCACCATCCGTTTGAAATGAAATAATTATTGTCAGTTGATCTGAGGCATTTAGATGTTTGAGAAATTCTAGAATAACTACGGTTGTTCTCACCATACTAATCATGCTATTCAATGAAGCCAGATAAATAACACACCAAAGGAAACCTGCTGGGGCGATGTTCTCTGGAATGTCAATGAAAGCTTCACAATTAAATCACCAGTCACGGAAAACATGAAGGCATCGAAAGACTTCCAAATGAACCACAAGTCAAGTCCATCATTTTCATCCAAAGTACTTATTCATACGAAATAGGCATCATCTTTCGATTAAAAGCCTTTTCAGCCACACTGATTAATACATCCTCGCTGGCAGAACTCTCAGATAACCAACTGTCCTACTTAAACCTTGGGCGACTAAAATTTTCCGTCACTTCTATTACATATGATTACTTGGATTTATTTTGTTTCAATTATTCAATTATTTGTCCAAATCGTATTACTTACTCTCGCGGTTATTTCCAATGATTTCAACCTAATGATTTACGAGTTTATACTAACCTTAAGAAAAAGCACCATGGTAGGTGGGAACGATCCTTAAAGTGTACTCCAACGCGTCAGCTGACTGCTCCTGTGATTATAAGCAAAAAATGCAGGTCAGTATCGAACAGGATTAATTACTTGGATGCTCTATTATTTTCAAATTATTATCGTAATACAGGTGTAATAATGCTTGAAGAAACTTGGCTTCACGATTCATATGATGACAATTTAATCTCACTGAGTGCTTTCAATATGTGCAGACAAGACCAAAGCAGTTCAAAGAAGAAGCGAGGCGGTGGTGTTGCTATTTTTATCAATTCTCAGTGTTTTCTTGCCAACAACGTCTGCTTTTAATTCTCAAATGATAATATTGACTGTATAAATGTTATATGTCGATCGAAACACCTATCAAAGTACAACTTCATTTTAAATTACAAACATTTATGTAACACCTTGTTGTAGCACTTCAGAACTATCTGTTTGCTGATGAATTCACTATTTTTGCTGCCACATCGTTTGGAAACTCATTCTCCATAGGGACATGTGATTTTAACTCTTGTGACTGCAGTTTCCTCACAGTGCTAAGTACTGAAAATGTCGTTGACTATCCCATCAGACTGGATACATCTCTTGATCTTGGTTTTATAAATGACTGTGGAATATACGAATCTCGTAACATAGCACCATTGTTTGAATCCGATCATTGTATTGCACTGGTTTTACCGAAAATTTATGGACAATAGAGAATTTTCACTTCTCTCCAAGAAAATTGTACATGCATGCTACTCTAAGCAGAATGTTCAGAATCTTAAGAGCATGCTCAAAGACTCAAGGTCGCACTTGATGACACTATTTGCAACAACACATATTATCTCAAATTTTGTGTTGTCACCTGTTGTCACAGAGAAACGCTCTTCATCAGATTTGACTGTTTCTCCTCTCCTCAAATAAAAACGCTTCGAAGGCAAAAAGAAAGTTACATAAAATGAAGGATAACATTGGTGTGAGAAAAATGAACATCCTAATCAAGTCTGAAATGCACCGATTGAATTCAATTTATAACGAGAAGTTAATATCCTGTAAAAATGCCTCTAATATATATAAACTTATCAAAAAAATCTGGAGGTAAGCAGATGAATAGTATTCCTTATTCCTTTGATATGTGTACACTAAACAAGTATTTCATACATTCTCCCACAAATGCAACTCCTTCTGGTGTTACAAGTGTCAATGAAACCTGCTTCCCTGGTTTCAACACAAATGACGTTCTAAAATGTCTCATGTCGCCGAACACTTCTTGTACTCTTGATCCAGATGGTTTGCCTAGTGCTATTCCTAAAATGTGTGCAGGTATCCTGTGTTATCCTCTGAAGGACATGTTTAACGAATATATGTTTCCAGAAATGTCGTGCCAGCCGTTTGGAAGGACATCAAAATCTTACCCATACACAAATCATCTACTGGAACATGTTTTAAATTCAGACCGATTTCTATTACCTCTCCTCTTCTAAAATCTATGGAAAAGTTACTCCTACTCAATCTTCAACCTTCACTTAATGCCTTCGACGATCACAAACAATTCGCCTATAAACACAGTAGAAGAAGTGTGGATGCAGCTGCAGTATTGCATCATAACATTGTTTCCATTTTAGACAAGGAAACTAAATTTGTTCGCTGCACCTTCCTAGATTACACATCTGCTTTCGAATTAGTTAGTAACTAGGGACATTATTGTGACAAATGCTGAGAATTCCATTCTGTATTGTAACTACCGTTTTTGGAATAAAGCAGATGATTATTATTAGCATGTGTTACATAAAAACAATCGCATGTAAAAACCAGATACAGTAAATTGATTTTCATTCTGACTTTGATCATATCCAGTGTACTTTACTCGATAGACGCATACCAAAATGAATATTTTAGTTCAGTAGTTAATGAAATTAGTTATTTTGAAAAATGCTCAGCTGTGGTATCACGTAGAGTCACACACAACTAAACATTTTGATGCGATAAAGTGCTGCTAATCATATTCCATAAAACAGTGTGGAGGTGGGGCTTGAAACCTGACGCTGTATTCAACTAATCAATCGAGAACTGGCTCAATACGATATACTCGACACCTATCCGAGACATCTGGAGAATTCTATTATTCAACCTTATAACAAAATGGGTAGAAGACAGTGAGAATATACAAATCGAGTTTCGAAGTCATGTGGTCAAATGTGACATGTTTGAATCATCACTCAGTCGATGAAACTATTCCACTTTGTGATACATCCAATAATCAAACCAGGGTGAGATGACTAACTCGAATAACTAAAAATACGCCAGTTTGCAGGGGATGTTCTGAACAAGTTCACAAGCGGATTGCA
This sequence comes from Trichobilharzia szidati, assembly GCA_944472155.2. Lineage (NCBI taxonomy): Eukaryota > Metazoa > Platyhelminthes > Trematoda > Strigeidida > Schistosomatidae > Trichobilharzia > Trichobilharzia szidati. Next base: position 2,300,092 of record OX235276.1, read on the forward strand.
TATTAGGGAGGAGGGGATCATTTCATATGATACAAGCACATTCGAACATTTTAACTTGTCCGACTTAGTAGATGTCTAGTCCTACTGATATCTCATTATATCTCTGCAATATCCTGTCTGCAGCCAAATGAATTCACATAGACACATTGCGAACATCTTCATTGGCCTGAGTCATTCATTGTCAAACACAACATTTATCGTTCATGGTGTCACACACACACACAAGAGACTACTCATATCATGTGTAATACTTCATTGATTTCGAAAGCTTACAAAAACATCACTAATGAATTCTTATTCGTATGCTCAAATGTTTGGTGAAGCCTTCAAGTATATGCATTCAGGTGACGCATTCGTGCTCCACTGAAACATTTCACAACTATGTATCTCTCATTCATAATTATATGAAAGTGTGAGTTTCTGAACAGTCCATATATCTCTGACAACGCAGATCGATTGAGGCACTCACTTATGCTTGTTGTATGGTAGGCTGGAAATCGGATGACCGCTCTCACATTAAAACCTTATCATTGACAAGATATTTTTGTATTCAGAAAAGGTAAATCGTATTTTGACCACTGTATTACTCCTCTTCTTCTTCTCCGCTTTCTCAGAAATGCTTCAGTGTAGAGTCAGTTTGAAAAACAGTGATATATATGTATAAATGTGCATTTGATGGTGTTGATGTTTACAGGTATATTTTGTTTGTGTTTCTTATTACAGAATATGAATATCAATGTGAATGTCTGTGCAAGTAATGACAAACTTCATATGAGAAAGAGGACCAGTGATTATCATATCGTCATGAAGAGGAACTAGAAATCACAAAAATCAAAATTATATTAAGATGCCTACAGAGTGACATTTTCCTATTCAACTGTAGGCGAATACAGATAAGCCGAAAGAAGTATTTTACAAATCAGACTGGTGCTTTGTTTCATTGAAGAAATATGCCAAATTAATTTCGAGTAGGACGAACAATTTGATCGTACAAAGCCAAATGATGAACGCTGTGGTAAATTCTTCGGCAATGCAATCCATCCACCAGGTGATGCTGTCGTCTTTATTGACACAGATGAATAATGTCTACAATGTAGAGAAAGAGAGAGATGAGTGAATACAGGCGATCATCTCAAATGTACAGCAATTCAAATTAATTATAATTATCTAGCCAATGTGATGAGACTGTTTTCATTCGATGAAATATAGACACCTGAATCAATAAAGAATTGTTTACACATTCACTGTCTTCTTTCAGATCAAACACGAGCAGATGTCTGCTTGTTGTCAGTGTTGTAGTGGGAATTCAGTTCACACCTTAAATAAGACTCCAGTTTCAGAATGACGAGTCAAGTGTGGCATTATTCATTTTATGATTTGTCAGTCTCAAATGCGCAGTGAAGTTGTTGGAAATCCCTTAATGTCAGTGCGTAAGGCTGGTGAGGGACTAGGAAATCATTGACAAATAGCATCCAATGTAAATAATACAAGCTGTTTAATAATCCAGCCATTTCCTAAGCACACACAACACGAATTCATATACGACAATCACAAGAAGAGAGTTATCGCATTACTTACGACTCGAATAAATTCGAATCGTGATTACTACACTCCAGTGAAAAGCAGGACTTTACCATAATTTCAAAGATTTACAAATCCATCAAGTGCAACAGTGTACAAAATCATCTACTCTGGAAATGCACTCTCAAATATCGTGGATAGATTCACGTGCCTCGTGATGTAATATTAACACAAATCGACTCAGCGATACTGTGATTCACACTGTCATTCTGAGACTATCAAATAACTGATGTTCTTCGTGTAATTTACTCGTCAAAATAAACATGGTTGATACAGCGATAAAATAATAAACTTACGAAGAGTATGAATAACGCATGGAAAAATACCATCACAGCTAAAATTATCTGCGTGGGAAATACGAGGAGAAAGGAATAAATCATGAGAGAAGAGGTGCACACAAGCTTTGTTAATCTATGCAAATTACAACATTGACATATCTACTGATCTGATATCTGTGGACATTGACTATTATCGAAACATGCTGACAGTTGAATCACACCTGTCAATGACACTGGCGGCATGTGGTGAGGCTAAAATATGCGAATGTATATCATTCACTCAATATAAACAACTACTGCATCACTTCACATTTCTTTTCCGACAACAGAAATGTCATTATTCACTAGGCCACTTCGACTACAGTCGCATCCCTTCTAGTGCAATATATATTCCATGGAATGTGACAGTCACACCAGTGAATTGTCGCCAAACGAGCCAAATTCCATACATATACGTGACAAAGAAATTGACTATAGACAAAGTTAGCTGCTAATGTACCAAATTGCTAATCACTCTTCCAATCAAAATTTAGAATTCGAAGAGACAGCATGAACGACAAGTGTATCAGGATGAAATGATGCCATTCTTTATCATTTCACGCCTTACACTCAGCTGGCTGAAACCTGATCTATCCAAAAATATGGAGTACACGGAAGATTTCATGTAGGTTTGAGGCGATGATAAGTAGTAGTGTTATTTTCTCAGAAGGATGTAAGCTGTCGAATATGCCCAACAGTCAAGAGTGTTGACTATTCAAATGATGACTAGTAGAATATTCTTGAAAAGAAATTCACTGTAAGCTGTTTCGAATGAAAACAATATTTGACATGCATGAAATTGAAGATGCAATCGGTTACCTTACTAGCGAAAATTAGCTTTCGCAAACTTGGTTTTGTAAGTTTAATGGGCAGGATAGTCGAAGGTCTACTACTGTCTCTTTCTGCTCACATAGTTTTGATTTGAATCGTTTAATGGAGACCGCCTGAGGAAATCGGAGCAGTGCAGGTTTCCGCTGTCACGCTTCCCTTAATATTCTCTCAATATAAATTTCATCATTCGACAAATTCTTCACTAATACTCCTATCGAATATTCTTAACCACCACACTAGGAGTGTGTTGAAATCTTCCATATGATTTATAATTTCGTACTGTTGAGGCTGTAGTCAACAGAGAGGAGACTGTGAAATGATAGGAGCAACGTTCGTCTTAGTGTGAACAGTGTTCATATAATGCAGAGATGTTTCAATGCAAAGCATCGCATAATAGTTTCCACTTGTCCAGGATTTTTATGTACAGTAATAACTGACAGTAGATCATGCCTCACGTAGCTCTCTGGCTTAAAGCTCAAACCAATTCCTTATCAAATCTCTTTCTCGTTTCATTCACGAAATGACGTCATCTCATCATGTTATACTTGCTGTCCCTGCTTCGCTCTTCCTCACGGGAGGAATCAAATAAGATTCCAAAGTGTGGAATCAATACTGGGATTCGGATGCAGTGGGATATTTCTGAATGAAGCGGAGATTTCATAAGTTTCGACAAATAACTTTGGCAAATAATTCATGTAATAAAAATAATAAATCACACATTTACATCTTGCTTGGAGAACACATATAAAACGCTCAAGACGACTACCACTATCGCTAACATGAATGCCACCGAGTAAAACACTATCACCCCCATCAGATTCATTCGAGGCAAGAGCATAGCCAACGCAACTATTGGAATTTCCACCACAAGTATAAAGGCCAGAGATATGAGTCCAGCTTTCAATCCAACAGGTGACAAACGAGCAGCGAATCCCACAGACAACAGCACAATCTATGACAAAGGAGAAAGCGAAATGAGAACATGTGATCACACTGGATAGATTCATACACATTTATATAAACACACATATTTACAATTGCTGCAGAAAAACAGTAAATTCTCAACCCTGTATGGACAAACAGATGAGCCGAATTCTCATCACTCACAACCAATCACAAATAAACAATTCGTTCGAAGTCACTGTCATCTTGTAAACACTGGGTCATCCTAGACATGTTGACATTAGTTACCTACATAAACTGCAATTAGCTGCATGGGTCGACTAATCACCGCCTGACAACTAGAATGGCTAAGGTTTCAACAGTTGAAAATTTAATTACCTCATCATCCATCGTTGAGGATGATGACGATGTATTCTAATGAAGCTCATTGTTGTCAAATAGAATCAAAGTCTGAATTTCGGAGCTGGCATTGCCTGTCCCTCTCTTGGATTTGACACGTCAACGGGAGAGTCACTTGAGATGTCCGAAACATGTCCGTCAACGTGTAGATATCACTTCTGTTCAGAAAACGCTTCATCTGCTTTCTCACGAATCTGTTTTAGGTGTTCATTCATTCAAATGTTTGAATGAAGTAGACTGTCGATTGTCCTATGGCGGGTCATGTAGAATCAACTCACCGAGACTTCCAGTTTATTCATATCTTCAAACTGTCCTTCAGTATACACTTTTTCCTAATGCAACAGGTGGATTTACCTTTCCACATTTGAGAGTTTCTAAGAGACAACTTGTCTAAGCCTTCAGGTCAAGTAGTAAAACCACGCCGTCATTTATTACATCGCCAATAAGTGAAATAATGAAAGTGGTGTGTGATATGAATCACAGAGATGATCACTTTGACGAGGTATTCGTGTGTGTAGACGCTTCCAAATTCCACCACCAATGACACCTATTCAGTCAAAAACATGTTAGTCTATATCCTCACAAATTTTAGCAGTGATAAAAAATGACACTTACTGTAATTGAAAGCATGACATAGACACCAATTGGTTGTGATCGAATATTTGACACGAATACGAAGAGGAGTAACACAAAGAGACCGACTCCTCTGAAATGAATTCACAAACATCAACAATTCGTTTCAGATATTACACAGTTAATCTGAATTGTGCGTTATTTGGTTAGTGCGTCACAGTTCATAATAATCAAGTATTCAGAAGTTGCATTTTCAATAGAAATGGTTTTCAGTGTGATTATCTCGGTAAATGGATGCCATTCATCGGTTGCGACGTCAACTATGAATTTATCACCCTCTTCATTGGCCCGGTGTTTCATAAAATCACTCGTTCGTTTTCACTGTAGGCGGAAATCTCTGATTTGATGATGTAGTAAACCTCACCGTTTTCTAAGCAACGGAAAACATAAATGCTACGGTACTTGGCTTGATCTCTTTCCTGAGTCGACAAATGAGTGAAAACAACTCGTCGCATGTGGTTCGCAAATGACATAGGAAAATGAAAGTCAGAGATTGCTGGGTTTGAAAATTTTTTTTTCTCATGATCCCTTGAAATGAGGATAATTTAACTTAAGGTTAGACAAAGCGACTTTAGTTAAGGTTGTTGTCAAATCGAAAATATTCTATGATTGGTAGAAGGGAATTTGTCGCAATGCAAACTGTGATCAATATTTGACTGGACATTAATCGCTGAAAACACAACAGAACAGGGTGAGAAAATAATCACGGAAAACCGTAGCACTGAACTGTGAGAAATAGACGACCAGACAGAGTGAACAGCCAGTTTGCAAAGAATGAAAAGCTGAAACAATCAAAATATCTCAGTTCATAAACGAGGAAATCGAAATGTCACTGCAGAGATGACCTGCACCAAAATGTTTCCATCAGTGGGGATTATATGAATTTCAAAATATTTACAAACAAGATCATCCATAACGTCTATCTTCATAAACTACTAACTCTCTAAAACACAACCCCTTAACATACACTCCTTGAATACCGAATGTATATGAAATGCAAGCCATATAATGAGTATGGAATTTGTATGAATCTTACAGCAGAATGGCATCAATTTATATTGGATGAGATGAAATATTTTGAAGTTTTCGTCATTCACCATTTTCAGACAGTGGGCTATGCGGTCGATTTCTTGCAGGCACAGAAGAAATTATGAATTCACTAGAAGTGTGTTCAGATCAAATAGTGTTCAAATATAGAGGAGAGATCCACACGTGAAACAGATAGTTTGTAATGGACCAACCAGTATCGCCATCACTGACCAATCTGTGCATCCACTCATTCAAAACAGCTGCAACTGCGTGAGGCTATGAGATACGTAGATAACACCTTTGGAAATCATTAAATGTAGAGTCCTAGATGAAAATCTTCACCTGATAAACAACATACCCAATAGTGTTAAGCTTTGCAAATATGTTGAAGACTATTCGTATAATTTGATGTATTTTAACTGGTTTGTCGGACGACAACCAGATGATAGACGAAAACTTAATATCATCAGAAAGCTTCGCATTCGGACAGATGGCCTTATTATCATTGTCATTATTATTCGGCGAATCTCTTTGTCACCAAAGTGACTGAAGTTAAGACCCGAATTAACTTGGCTGACCAACTATTACCTGGAGTCGAAGTAAGCCACAGAAGGTTGAAATTGGTTGCAAACTGACTTAGGTTGATCCACTGTCCAGTCCTCAGTAGTCCGACGAATGCGGAAAGTGTAAACAAACAACTCAGGCCTCATCCATGGTTGTTTATAAATAAACTTGGTCCTGTGTGACTAGTTCTACTGACCGTCAAATAAAATACGAAACTTCCCAGTGCATGTCTGAACATAATCAGACGTGGTTATCAAGATGAGACAACGATTCACTAAGATCAAAGCAAATGATTAAATTTGTAGACACTGAGAAGAAATTTATTGAGTACACTATATCTGGAAACCGTTTCACAGAACACTAGTAACGCAGAAGTCTTCAGTAGTCATGGACATCACAATAATCAATATCATGTGTCAAGAATCCAACTAAAGTTTCGTCATGAATATTATTCATATGGTGACATGATGCAAACCATTTGTCAAGATTTTATTCGATAATTTCGCTAAAACTTCTGATCAGCTGATATCTCAAAGTACGAAAAAGTCATATTTTGTAGAAATAATAATTGACAAATAATTCCAATATCTCTGACGACAGATTGGAAATAGTGGAAAATGCAACATCTAAACTATAAATAAATGAGTGCATATGGACCCTAATATCGCTGACAAAATCAGTACAAGGAGTTCAGTGGAGAGTCTCTTCTCGATGAACTGACTTTCTTAAGCTGCACAATAGAATTCAACAAGGTTCTGAACAGTTACAAAGAGAAGAATCACAACACACATCCACAGTTGCTATTAGTATTCAATGCAAATGAGAAGTCGAATATGGGAGATATAATTATACAATAATAACAAGTCAATATTTCATGCAATATAAGAAAACAGAGTGGAGAAGTTTTCGGCGTTCCAAAATATTTTATCTTCCTACAGGATTTACATGTTGAGTGATAATCTGAAGTATGTCGTGTGATATAGCGTTGTTCCATATGAAGAGAGAACCAACTGTGTACATTTTTGTTCATTCATTTCCTCAGTGAAGTGAGCATCCTTCCGTTGAAAACTACCTCAATATATGGGCGACTACACGTAGTGATACAATTGCATGATCATAACAATCAGAAATACAAGTGAAATTTGGCATTTCAGTGGATGGAAAATCTGATAGCCACCGTTATAAAATGGTGAGATACATATTTTAACAGGTGGTTTTATTCAGGATGCATAGAGAAAAACAAAGAAAATTATTACTATTATTATTCAACTTTTTATATGCACTCATTAATATAACCAACCATCTTGTGACGATTCTTCCATCTGTTAACGTTGAAGTTTAGTCGTTCCCTGTGAAAAACCTACTGATGGATCTTTCTCAATGCGACTGTTAAAGCAAAGAAAAGGAATTCATTCGAAAGAGACTCTTCACTGGACCGCTTGTATTGATGTTGTCAATGATATTAGGGACAAAATGCACACTATTATTTTTACCTTGGACGATTTACCTTCCATCATTTCCAATCTGTCGAGCGAGAGGTTTGAATTGTGTATCAATAATTATTTTTACAAATATGACTTTAACTTACGTTGAATTATCAGCTGATCAGAAGTTTTAGCGAAATTATCGAATAAAATCTTGACAAATGGTTTGCATCATGTCACCATATGAATAATCTCCATGCCGAAATTTTAGTGTGATTCTTATTGGACGTCATTAATTATTCTGATGTCCACTATTGCTGGAGGCAGATTTTCTGCGATCGTGATTCTACAAATACTCTACTTTGGAAAATTCATTCCAGTGATTATTCTATGAACCAACTGTTTCGAAATCCTTGGAGCAAAATGTGAAATCAACAATAAGAATAGAGATGAACACCAGACTCTCTCAAAACCTGAGGCTTTAATATAAATCAGGACTGTCACTTCTTGACAATACAGTAAATGCTAATTTAGTAATCGAGTGTGCTGTGAAGTGGATTACTGCTCTGTATCACAAATGAATTCCACTTGTCAAGGTGCGATGAATTCAATCGAACATTCGATAAATAATGTTGAGCAGAGAACTTACATAATAATAAAATATACCCAAGGATTCTTTTTGAAGAATCTCCAAATCACGTCCCTACAACCAAGATAATATTTCATTGGAAAATTTTATCTATTCTTACACGAAAGTAAATAAGAGGACAACAAAAGCTGTCACCATTATCATAATAATTGTATCTTTTGTGATCTAAGAATAAAATTACTCACTCATCAATCCATTTGCATCTTACCCAAATATTGTCAGGAAAAGGGATTCGCTGTAACATCTCGGTGGTATAATCTGAATTGCCATACGATGCATAAAGCCGTGACATTTTCCAATGGGCTGCAAATTGACGAAGAAAATGATAGACGACAACGACGCAGAAGTAACTTGACCACCTCAGAATATACATGATGGAAATGGACACATAGATTAGAGTTACCGAATACGCCAACCGAAAACATGGTGTGGATATGACTGTCAGATTATTTGAACATAATTCAGGCTCCGTAACACTTGAGAAATACACCTGTTTGCGAATAGAAGAGTGTGCTCTAAGAAATTGAGTGGGTTGAAGAAAATCTCATTTGTGTTTCTCATACACGATATCAGCTTTCAGGAAACAGCCTACTGGAGTTTCTCTTCTGCATCATCAGAGAAAAACTGGTTTCATTTGGCCATATATACAGAGTCAATATATGCATACAAGTATCAGACGATGACACCTTGCTACAAGACTGAGGATGATAAATGCGAACATCAGTTCGCTCTATCACACGTCACAGATTTCTGAGAATAAAAGATATCTAATCATCACACGCTAACATTCCACATTGATTTGATCCATAAAACCCAATTAAATGTGATTGAGCGTTCTTCCTATATTCACACTCAGGTGAAATACCTCGAACATAATCAAAGTCAAACTAAAATCGTCATCTTACTATTCATATTTGAGCAAACTCAGTAATAAATCAAATTGGCAGCAAATGAGAGATGAGATATAACTGAAATTAACTTACTTGTCGCACCTCCGAGCTTCGAATTTTCGTGCGTTCGAGAATATTCTCACGTATTTTCTCATTTATATATATATATATATTCCGACTTCTTTGATGATTATTGACGCATTTTTACATATTGAAGGATCATAGTCCATTCTCACTCTAAATCTGATTCCACTTCACACAAAATTACTTTTTTCACATAATCGTCTTATTGTGCATGTTGTTCTCATGTGGTTGTTTGTATGCACGTATGTATGTATGTAACACATTGTAACAGTAAGCAAATTTAGTTATCTAAGAATTCAGTGAGGGGGTATATACTAATTACTTCATTTGAGAAGGCTATTGACCGAAGAACGACGCTTATGTCGAATGGAAGAAGCAATTTGTGTTAAAACAATGGAGTTGATTCCTGGTTCATTTAGAGGGTTCTCCACGTAATTGTCTTCTTTGAACTTGGTCGTTCAATTGCGAAGCCGTCATTAACTTTACAGAAAACAGTGTCTGAGTTGGACTCATAAGGTGTTTCATTTTATCTGAATTTATTGATTGAAATGAATAATAGGTTGAGAACAACCGTAGTTATTCTCGAATTTCTCAACACTCAAATGGCCGACAGTTGCTTATGCTAATTATTTCATTCCAAGCACGTAGTATGGGTTAACAGTGTATCTGGTTTATTGAATGATCCCAACAAAACTATGAAAACAACTTTGAATCGAATTCCTCTGTTTCATGGACTTGTCATAATCTGAGTAATTCGTGATAAAATTGGAATGGAAAGCTTGAGGCTAAGCGGAGATATCGCTTGGATGATTTCATTTTCCGAAGTAGGACAATTGCACTTTCATGGGTGAATCGGAATAGCCACTTCTAACATTATTTATTTATAAAGAGTGACTGAGATAGATATATCGAAAGAGTCAAGAGGTGAATGTTTCTTGACTTGAAATTTAAGTTACCGCTTCACAAGGATTTCTAAACCTATCCTGTTCCAGCTTGTCTTTGATGAAATGTAGGTCATATATTCCTGCGCTACTTTCCTAGTCTTTCAGTTTTCTTGTCCGACGCAATTTTTCAGATGGAAATCCATAATAAACTTATGCAATATAAGAACTCAAGCACAAAGTCACCATCGTCTAGCTGTTAAGAAAGTAACAGGCGAAAAATTGCTTTGATAAACCCATGTAAATAGATTTAAACGTTGCTATTCTAGACGAAAACTCGGATTCATGGATGAGGTGTTGTTATCTGAACAACCAGACTAATAATGGGTGGCAGTATTATTCGAGCTGATTGTGAAAAGTGAACAGTGTTTAGAACGTTGTCTGGAGAATTGTAGGATATCTTTAATTCATAAAATTGGATTCACCTTATTAGTCACTTTCTCCATTTACTTTCCCGAACCTGTCGTTAAAAACTGCGATAATCTACATACAGCACTGTGCAGTTTGAATTGAATTGTACCATATCCGTTTTCGCGATATCATGTGGAAGTAAATGTAGGAGTCATATTGAAAGTACATGATTTGTGTGTGGATATATATTGATGAACACTGAGGTTATTTCTGAAGACATCAGTGGGTTTCAGAGACCGTGTAGGATGGCGATCAGACTAAAACCATCAGAAGAAGAATAAGATGAAGAAGGAAGGATTCGTCATTCTCAGGTGATACACCCGTGTTAACAGTATTGACATATCCACAGAAATGAGACATTCAGAGTGATTAAATAACAGGCAAACATAGATTGGCTTCAATAGATTCAATATTGTATTGCATGTTGAGTGTTGAATCCTGCATCAAGAGTACTATTTGCAATCAAGTAACATTTGATATGAGAATGAACAAGTATGATTTTTGGAAAACACAAAAGATTGAGCGAAGTGTGTCGGTTTTCAACTAATTTTCAACCTCCAGCCATTCAAATGCATCGGTGTTAATAAGAAACCATGAATTACTGTAATCGTCAATATTGAATACTGACACCGTGACCATGTGGGCATGCTCTCTATTAATATCTGTTAGGCATTTGCGCATTTTGGAACAGATAAATGAATTATAATCATATTTCAATTGTTGTTTATACACAGTGATAAGCTTTTGATTTTGAAAATATTTCGGGTGAAATTACTGCCTGTGATCACACTGACTATTGGGATTTATTCTAATTCATAGATAATTTTTTATCATATATATCGTTTGTTCACGTTATTCTCTGCAGAATTACATTCTAAGTTGTTGACAGCTGTGCTGAGTCCCCTGTCTTGCATAACATCGTGGTCACATTCAATCAATGTAGAATCACTTATTAGTCTTTCTTTCCATTTGTTCTCATTGCATTTCAGAATACATACGTTTCCCTATTCACTGTTATGTCTATCATCCCACGCATGGGCGTCTTTGGATGAGTCTTTTCCTAAATTATTGGGTGACTGCCTTCGCACTGTTAAATGTTCTTTGTTCAGCATCACAGCTGTTTTTTAAAGTTGTTAGTCATCGTGCCACCTGTCTTGCACATTGTATTCACAACAACGTGATTCTTGTTGCCTATGTCATGGAAAAGATCGGCAGCTCCTGAATATTGCCATAAGGAGCCCTTGTTTTCACCTGACACGCACGCCTCAGCCATCAATCTCTCCACTTCCTACAGACGTTTTGTGATGAGAACTTCGTGCAGTTTAATGAGTTGATGCTGAGACACCAGTTGCGAAATTCAACTACGGCCAAATCCCTTATTGAGACATTTCTGGCGAGTTTCGTATATGAAGCTTCCCGATATGAGAGACACATTGAAGAGGCGCCATTCATGGTCTCTGAATAAAAGACTCAATGTAAGAATTGGTAGGGTCTTTACGAGACCTTGGGGAGAATTTGTGTTTCCCACTGGTGCTTTCTCACAAATACTCTGCTGGCACTGAGGTTATTGTCGCTTCAACTTTCCAGGTTCATTATTCAGTCTGAGTATCCGAAATTTCGGTGAAATACGGTTATTCGATCGAATGAACAAACAAACAGAGTCTAATGCTTAGATTTTGTTTGGATGAGGGATTCATCCTAGAAGAGACATCATAACTAATATCAATCTTGTAAATAAACCAATAAATTGTCGAAAGCATCCGGCTACTGAATACTCCAGCAAACAGCAGAGGCTATTGCAATTCGCCTTAAACAACCGATGCTCTTTATGCTAAACAAACAGATCCAGTCAATACTGTCATTCTGATATCCTATGGAATCTAAAAATTCATAAATACCTTATTACGTCGGCCATTCTGTAGATATAAATTCCCTTACCCTAACTATTATATCTGCATAAACTAACCTTTTATTTTCTTATTTAAACGTAGTCATTAACCTGCACACACTCTCTCTCACACACACAATGCACATTTCCTTCTGCCTCAATATATCTTCCCCCAGCCCATCCTGTGGATTATCAGTCATTCATATGAAGTTTATATTCAACATCAGTAGAATTTAATATGGACATGACCCATGAGGATTCATCACTTTTCATATTCGTTGTTATTCATAATCGTTTACTTTTGAATATTGCTGTTCAGTTCAGTGTCACAGTTGTACATATTATCACATGCACATATTTTGCACCGTATTCTATTAACAATAATCATTTTTTTCGATTTTGCTTCCTGACCGATATCATTTGGAGAACCATTGAGAACCAGGGATTACTGGATAGCTGTTTCACCAGAGTTTTGGAATCATCACCAGGACCTACCCACTGGGTTTCGAGCGCAGGCCCTTCCTCGTTACAATGCCAGCTCGTATGCCAATCAACCACTAAAGGACGATTCAATGGCCCGTGAATTCTAGCTTGAAGCAGTTCGTGATTTTAGCGCGACCACCAACCAATATCATTGGCGGGAACTCAATCCACACTCCCGACTGGATGGACATCATCGTACTATCTGCCTGTCACATCGTAATCCCGACAACATGATTTTCGTTACTGACAAACTGGAATGGATGAATAACTTTCGAGTCTTGACACAATTAGCTGCTGATTCCATCTCATCATCAATTTTCCCAGTTCCCACACAAGTTCTCGTTTTGATTTTATGCTCAAGAGCTTCGTGTAGTGTAGTATGTTGACGCTGAGACACCAGTTGAGTAGTCCGACTGTGGCCAGATCTTCTATTGAGACATTTTCGTAGCCCTCCAATAAGCTCCTGTATGCAGCTTTCCGATATGACAGACATATCGGATTAACGATATTCAGGTTCCTTGAATAAAATACTTCATGTTTAAGGATTGGAAAGGCTTTCACAAGGCTGTATGAGTGAGTTATGTTTCCCACTGGTTTGTTGTGATGCACACTCTGCTAGGACTGCGAATGACTGCGTTACAAAGTTCCAGGTGCACTATTCAGTCTGAGTACTCAAGATTTCAGTCAAATGTATTTATTCGGAGAAGGACACACTGACTAATATTAGGATTTGTGATAAGTGATTCATTTTTCAGGACGCATCATAACAAATATGAAACTAGTTAATGTCTGTTTATTCGAAGAAATTAAAGTCTCTACGCTTTTCGAAGTGGAAGATGTCACCTTCATAATGTTAATCTATAAAACTCACAACTTTTACCATAAAACCTAAGCGTGAACGTATCACTTGGAAAATATCTCTCATATGGAATCGGAGGTATGTTAAGATGTTGGCAATGAAATTAAACGAAAAATGGAAACTTGACGTCGACTTCTTTCTCGATATCACACCGATAGCTGAATGCATGTCATTATATAATTCTTTCTAATGCTAACTACTTTGATACCACCTGCCAGAATCATGAAAGTACTATTCGTTTACCCATAAGAAAACTCCATTTCCAATCCCAGACCTATTGAATGAGTTCAAAATTATCCTTTACACAATGCTCAACCAGTTTATTGTGCTACTGTGTTAGAACGTTTAACAACTACTCTACAACTCAGAAGACTGAAAGCGTTGCTATGTTCCGTGGTCAGAATTCCACTTGAATTCGCCTTATTGCTGATATACTTGTAGTCAGTGACCGTAGAGTTCAAAGATTAGGCTGATTATCTTCTAAGTATAACAATGTGAGAATATTCAGCTGTTCAAGTGATTGTGATCAGCCAGTCAATATATGACTGACTGGACATCAGAACTATCCAGAAATCATTAACTATTCATCTGTACCAGTCATTTCTCTTGTTTTATAGGTATGAGCTACAAACTTCATTTATTTGGTAATTGCTCAGAAGGATCCCTGATTTGAATAATGTTTCACTTCAGGTTGGTTGCGTCCTGTGAGCGGGAAATTGAAGTGATGGAGCGCCCGTTGCCATTCTAAGCATCTTTAGTGCACACTTCAATAATTATTCTCCATCAGCTTAGTGTTATTATCTATTATTATTTCTCCTTTGTGTTCTGAGTGGAAAATAGGTCTTCAATAGCATATCTCCACTTTCTTCTGTTTTCTGCCATCCTCTTCAGCTGGGTCCACCATTGTCCATAATCTCTCATCTCATCCTATCACGATCGTCTCCATTCCACCCTCAACATACTACTCTACGCGAAGCTCTTGAGCATAAAATCAAAACGAGCACTTCTATGGGAACTGGGGAAATTGATGATAAGACGGAATCAGCATCTAGTTGTGTCAAAACTCGAGGGCCATGCATCCATTCCAATTTATCATTCAAGAAAATTATGTCGTCGAGATTACAATGAACAAGGCAGATAGCACAGTGAGTGAGAAATGTGTTCCCGCCGATGATACTGGTTGGTGGTCGCGCTCAAATCAAAATCAAAAGCTTACCACTGTGTATAAACAACAATTGAAATATGATTATAATTCATTTATCTGTTCCAAAATGCGCAAATGCTTAACAGATATTAATAGAGATCATGCCCACATGGTCACGGTGTCATTATTCAATATTGACGATAACAGAAATTCATGGTTTCTTATTAACACCGATGCATTTGAATGGCTGGAGTTTGAAAATTAGTTGAAAACCGACACACGTAATCTCATAGGATAGGATCTTGGAAATGACTAATTTTTGATGAAATGTGGCACATGTGGGCTCGCTTAAATGCACAGGGTGCAAATGTTTTTTCATCCATCGAAATGAATCGGATTTCACGCATTTCATATTCTTTAACTTTTGATAAGCTGCAGCCTGCTCTTGCACATACTTTCAAAAGTGGTTTCAAAACACTCATGTGCATTTATTGCAGGTGATGAATTTAAAACAGTGACGGAGTATTAGAGCATGTTCTGCATGGAACAGGATTGCTTCAAATGATACACTAGCAGTTATCAAATTACTTGAAGATCTTGTACAAGGAGTAAGTAAATACCTCGGGATGAAACAAACTGAAAATTAGGTGAAATGTCTGAAACGATATTTTAGGAATCAGGATAATAAGCATACTACTGTTGTCAATAATTAAAACCAGAGAGTGCTGCACCATTGATAACAAAGTATCTTACACAGTATCATCTCAGATGATCTACACATTCGCTGTGTACAAGAATGTTTCCTATTACACCGGTGACTAACGCACACCACAGATCACACAAGAAAAGCATACTTGTTCATTCTCATAATAAATGTTACTTGATTGCAAATAGTACTCTTGATGCAGGAGTTAATACTCAGAATGCATTACAATGTTGAATCTATTAAAGCGAATCAGATGTTTGCCTGTTATTTGATCACTCTGAGTGTCCCATTTCTGTGGATATGTCAATATTGTTAACATGGGTGTATCACCTGCGAATGACCAATCCTTCCTTCGTCTTCTTCTTCTTCTGATAGTATTAGGTTGATCACCATCCTACACGGTCATTGCAACTCACTGATATCTTAAGATATAACCCTAGTGTTCATCAATATCCCTTCACACACGAATCGTGTACTTTCAATGTGACTCTTACATTTACTTCCACATGATAGCGCGAAAAAGGATCTGGTACAATTGAATTCAAACTGCACAGTGCTGTATGTAGATTATCGCAGTTGTTGGCGACAGAAACGGTAAAGTATATGGAGAAAGTGACTAATAAGGTGAAATCGAGTTTGTGAATTAACAAAACACTACAATTCTCCACATGACGTTTCAAACACTGTTCACTTTTCACAATCAGCTCGTATAATACTGTCATCCATTATTAGTCTGGTTGTTCTGATAAAAACACAGCATCCAGGATTCCGAGTTTACTTCTTATACAGGCACAAGTAAGTTTATTTCCGTGCGTTTTTCAAAGCATTTTTTGCCTGTTACTTTCTTGTAAGCTAGACGATGGTGACTTTGTGCTGGAGTTCTCACTTTGTCCAAGTTTATTTTGCATTTCCAGCTGAAAAGAATATAGCCGAGAAATATTTGACCTACATTTCATCACAGACAAGTTTGAACAGGATAGGTTGAGAAGTCCTTGTGAAGAGGGAACTTAAATTTGAAGTCAAGAAGTATTAACCTCTTCACACACTCTCTCTCTATGTCTCTTGGTCACTCTTTCCAACCAAATAATCTAACTAGTAGCTATTCTGATTCATCCACGAGAGTACACTTGTCCCACTTCTGAAAATGAAATCACCCAAACGATATCTCTGCTTAGCCTCAAGCTTTTCCTTTCCAATTTCATCACGATGTACTCAGATTATGATAAGTCCATGAGACAGAGGAATTCGATTCAAAGTTGTTTTCTTGGGATCATTCAATAAACCCAATACACTGGTAACCCATACCACGTGTTCGGAATGAAATAATTACTGTAAATCGATGTCAGGAATCTGAGTGTTTGAGAAATTCGAGAATAACTATGGTTGTTCTCACTCAATTATTCATTTTAATCAATAAAGCCAGACAAAATGAGACACCTTCTGAATCAACTCAGACAATATTTTCTGTGAAATTGATAACGGCTTCGCAATGAAATGACCAAGCTCAAAGAACACAATTACGTCAAGAAGCCTCTAAATGAACCAGGAATCATTACCATTATTTCGACACAATTTGCTTCTTCCATTTGAAATAAGCGTGGTGCTTCGATCAATAGCCTTCTCAAACGAATTATTTTTATTTGCCTCCTGAGTGAATTCGCAGATAACTAAATGTGCTTATTGTTACCTTGTGTTAGATACATACGTGCATACAAACAACAACATGAAAACAACATGCATAATAAGACAATTATGTGAAAAAATTATTTTTTGTGAAAAGGGATCACATTTAGAATGAGAATGGACTACGATCCTTCCATAATACATAAAAATCGGTCAATAATCATCGAAGAAGTCGAAATATATATATGCGAAAATACGTGTGAACATTCTCGAACGCACGAAAATTCGAAGCTCGGAGGAACAAAAAGTAAGTGAATTTAAGCTGCATCTCATCTCTCATTTGCTACCAATTTGATTTATTACTAAGTTTGCTCAAATATGAATAGTAAGGTGACGATTTTAGTCTGACCTTGATCATGCTCGAGGTATTTCACCTGAGTATGAACAAAGGAAGAACCCTCAATCAAATTTTATTGGGTTTTATGGATCTGATCAATGTGGAATGTGTTGGTGTGTGATGACTAGATGTCTAATAAACTCAGAATTCTGTGAGGTGTGGTGTATGTGTATGGTGTTCACATTTATCCTCCCAAGTCTTCTAGCAAGGTTTGATCGTCTGATATTTGTATGCATATATTGACTCTGTATATATGGCCAAATGAAACCAGTTTTCATCTCTGACTTTACGGAACTTGAATTATGTTCAAATAATCTGACGGTCATATCCACAACATATTTTCGTTTGGCATATTTGGAAATTCTAATCTATATGACGATTTCGATCATGTATATTCTGAGGTGATAAAGTAACATCTGCTCTGTTGTCATGTGTAATTTTTTTCGTCACTTTCAGCTCATTGGAAAATGTCACGTTTTTATGAATCGTATGAGAAATCCAAGTCTAACAACGAGAGGCTACAGCGAATCGCTTTCCCTTATAACATTTGGGTAAGATGAAAGTGAATCGATGAGTGAGTAATTTTATTCTTAGATCACCATTTTCACCATTTTCAATCCTTTCGAGTAATACTGTTGTGGGATACAGCCTTACTGTGTCAGTAAGGTGATCAGGAGCAGTAGAATTTACTTAAGCTGGAGGAAGAAGTGGTTTAGTCTAACAATACACATCTAGTGTAGCACGCAGTTGGGTGAGTCAAAGACTTGAATAGCAGAGGAATCGGATAGTTTTTGGTTTTCAAATGATGACTTCGTTTTTGTATAATCATGGTAACCAAAGAAAGAATCTCAAAGGAACGTGGAAAATGACAGGAATAAGACAAAGCCGCTTAATTATGGGTGACTGAATCATGTAGCATACTGTAGGGAGTGAAAATGTGGGAGTAAATTGAACCGATGACAATGCCACGTGTCAGATGATCCACAATGGAAGACTCACCGTTGGACTCAAAGTGAATACAAGAGTAAGATGATTATTTATGTCTAATGTCACAAAAACTAGAAGACATACAGGCGAAAAGCAACAAACTGGTTGAAGAAGCAGTGCAGCGAAGACAGGAATGCAGGCGAACATAGAGAAGACGGAAGTGATGAGTCTAACCAACCACCATCAACAACAGAAACCAGTAGTGATCACCATCAAAGAGGTAAATTTGAAAGAGGTTACTTCCTTCACTTGCCTAGCTGGACATCATCATTTCAACTGAAGGCAGTTGGCAGGGATGAAGACGTCAAAGTCAGAATCGGAAAGGCAAGATATACCTTCATCAACCTGAAACCAGCTTGGAAATCGTCTGCACTCAGCAAACATAAACAACAACATTCAGGTTTTCAACACAAATATGAAATTATTTAGTTGTTCTATATGTGTCAGAAACTTACACTTCACGTGACGAAAAGGATTTTCAACACATCAGTGCAGACTTTTAGCAACAGCTGCCCTATTCACTGCTTCCACACTGAGGATCAAATGGCCAGAAAGAATCAGCAAAGAGAATTTCTGGCGACAAACCAACCAAGAGCCGGTTTCTCAAAAATTGTTAAGAGGAAAATGGAGATGGATGGGGCATTCCTTGAGAAGGCCGTCGAATGACATCGTGTGCAATGCAGGCCATTGTTCGAGTGGAGTCACAACGAGAAGCGACTAGTGTATGGTCAGTGCTAGGGAAGAATGGAGGGGATCGTGATAGGAGGAGATGAGAGATTATGGACAATGGTGGACGCAGCTGAAGAGGATGGCAGAAAACAGAAGAAAGTGGAGATATGCTATTGAAGGCCTGTTTTCCACTCGGAACACAAGGAAGTAATAATAATAGATAATAACAGTAAGCTGATGGAGAATTCATATTGAAGTGTGCACTGAAGATGTCTAGAATGACAACGGGAGCTCCATCACTTCAATATCCCGCTCATAGAACGCAACCGACCTGAAGTGAAACATTATTCAAATCAGGGATCCTTCTGAGCAATTCTCAGATAAATGAAGTTTGTAGCTCATACCTATAAAACAAGAGAAATGACTGGGACAGATAAATAGTTGATGATTCCTGGATAGTTCTGATGTCCAGTCAGTCCTATATTGACTGGCTGATCACAATCACTTGAACAGCTGAATATTCTCACATTGTTATACTTAGAAGATAATCAGCCTAATCTTTGAACTCTACGGTCACTGACTACAAGTATATCAGCAATAAGGCGAATTCAAGTGAAATCCTGAGCACGGAACATAGCAACGCTTTCAGTCTTCTGAGTTGTAGAGTAGTTGTTAAACGTTCTAACACAGTAGCACAACAAACTGGTTGAGCATTGTGTAAAAGATCATTTTGAACTCATTCAGTAGGTCTGGGATTGGAAATGGAGTTTTCTTATGGGTAAACGAATAGTAATTTCATGATTCTGGCAGGTGGTATCAAAGTTGTTAGCATTAGAAAGAATTATATAATGACATGCATTCAGCTGTAGCTGTGATATCGAGAAAGAAGTCGACGTTAAGTTTCCATTTTTCGTTTAATTTCATTGCCAACGTCTTAACATACCTCCGATTCCATATGGAAGATATTTTCCAAGTGAGATGTTCACGCTTAGGTTGTATGGTATAGGATGGGAGTTTTATAGATTAACATTATGAAGGTGACCTCTAGTTTATCCAAATAAACAGATATTCATTGGTCTCGTATTTGTTGTGATACGTCCGGAAAAATGAATAACTTGTCAGGAATCTTAATATCAGTCAGTGTGTCCTTGTTGGAATATACACATCTCACTGAAATCTTGAATTCATGGGCCATTGGATCGGGTCCAAGTGGCTCAATGGTCTACGAGCTAGCTTGCCCTGTAACCAGAGGGTCCTGAGTACGAACCTCAGTGGATGCGTACTGATGAATAGCCCCACACTAGGAGGAAACAGTTGCCCACTAATTCCAGGTTTTGCAGTGGTTCTCTAACTGATGTTGGCTCATGTTGAAATCGTCCATCCGAAATCTTGAATACCCAATCCTTAAACATGAAGTATTTTATTCAAGGAATCTGAATATTGTTAATCCGATATGTCTGTCATATCGGAAAGCTGCATACAGGAGTTTATTGGAGGGCTATGAAAATGTCTCAATAGAAGATCTGGCCACAGTCGGACTACTCAACTGTTGTCTCAGCGTCAATATACTACACTACACGAAGCCCTTGAGCAAAAAATGAAAACGACTACTTGCGTGACAACTGAGGAAATTGATGATGATGACATGAAATCAGCAGCTAATTGTGCTAAGACTCGAAAGTTATTCATCCATTCAGTTTGTCAGTAACGAAAATCATGTTGTCGGGATTACAATGTGCAGGCAGATAGTTCGATGATGTCCATCCAGTCGGGAGTGAGGATTGAGTTCCCGACAATGGATATTTCAATATTGTTAACATGGATTTATCACCTGCGAATGACCAATCCTTCCTTCGTCTTCTTCTTCTGATGGTATTAGGCTGATCACCATCCTACACGGACATCGCAACTCACTGATATCTTCAGATATAACCTCAGTGTTCATCAATATCCCTTCACATAGGATTCGCGTACTTTTAGTGTGACTCTTACATTTACTTCCACATGATAGCTCGAAAAAAGATCTGGTACAATTGAATTCAAATTGCACAGTGCTGTATGTAGATTATCGCAGTTGTTGGCGACAAAAACGGTAAAGTATATGGAGAAAGTGACTGACAAGGTGAATTCGAGTTTGTGAATTAACAAAACACTACAATTTTCCACATGACGTTTCAAACACTGTTCACTTTTCACAATCAGCTCGTATAATACTGTCATCCATAAATAGTCTAGCTCTTCTGATAAGAACACCTCATCCAGGATTCCGAGTTTACTTCTTATACAGGCACAAGAAAGTTTATTTCCGTGCGTTTATCAAAGCATTTTTCGCCTGTCACTTTCTTGAAAGCTAGACGACGGTGACTTTGGACTTGAAATCCAACTTATTCTAAGTTTATTTTGGATTTCCAGCTGAAAAATTGCATCGCACCGGAAAAATGAAAGACTAGGGAAGTAGCTGAGAAATATGTGACCTACATTTCATCAAAGACGAGTTGGAACAGGAGTGGTTTAGAAATCCTTGTGAAGAGGGATCTGAAAATTCAAGTCAATAAATATTAACCTCTTCACACACTCACTCTCTATGTGTCTCTTGGTCACTCCTTCCAACCAAATAATATTAGTGGTGGCTATTCCGATTCACCCAAAAACGTGCAATTGTCCTACTTCTGTAAATGAAATCACACAAACGGTATCTGTACTCAGATTATGACAAGTCCATGAGACAGAGGAATTAGATTCAAAGTTCCTTTCATAGTTTTGTTGGGATCAATCAATAAACCAGATAAAGTGTTAACCCACACTACGTGTTCGGAATGAAATAATTACTATAAGTCGATGTGAGCTATTTGAGTGTTTGAGAAATTCGAGTATAACTACGGTTGTTCTCACCCTATTATTCATTTTAATCAATAAAGCCAGACAAAATAAGACACCTTCTGAATCCAACTCAGACAATGTTTTCTATAAAATTGATAACCGCTTCACAATTAATTGGCCTAACTCAAAGAAGACAATTACGTGGAGAAGCCTTTAAATGAACCAGGAATCAAATCCATTAATTCGACACAAATTGCTTCTTCCATTCAACATAAGCGTCGTTCTTCGATCAATAGCCTTCTCAAACGAAGTAATTAGTATATGCCTCCTAACTGAATTCTTAGATAACGAAATGTGCTTACTGTTACAATGTGTTACATACACACTTGCATACAAACAACCACATGAGAACAACATACATAATAAGACGATTATGTGAAAAAAATCATTTTGTGTGAAGTGGAATCACATTCAGAGTGAGAATGGACTATGATCCTTCAATATGTAAAAATGCGTCAATAATCATCAAAGAAGTCGAAATATATATAAATGAGAGAATACGTGAGAATATTCTCGAACGCACGAAATTTCGAAACTCGAAGGTACAAGAAGTAAGTGAATTTCAGTTATATCTCATCTCTCATTTGTTGTCTGTCTGTTTTACCTATTACTGAGTTTGCTCAAATATGAATAGTAAGATGACGATTTTAGTCTAACTTTGATCATGTTCGAGATATTTCACCTGAGTATGAATATAGGGTATATGCTCAGTCACATTTTATTGGGTTTTATGGATCTAATCAGTGTGGAATGTTAGCGTGTGATGATTAGATATCTTTTATTCTCAGAAATCTGTGACGTGTGATAGAGCGAACTGATGTTCGCATTTATCATCCTCAGTCTTGTAGCAACGTGTCATCGTCTGATACTTGTATGCATACACTGACTCTGTACATACGCCTAAAAAGACCAGTTTTTCTCTGATGATACAGAAGAGAAACTGCAGTAGGCTGTTTCCTGAAAGCTGATATCGTGTGTGAGAAAGACAAATGAGATTTTCTCCAACCCACTCAATTTCGTAGAGCACACTCTTCCATACGATCACTGACTCCATCTCATCAACATTCGCAAACAGGTGTATTTCTCAAGTGTTACGGAACCTGAATTATGTTCAAATAATCTGACAGTCATATCCACACCATATTTTCGGTTGGCATATTTGGAAAGTCTAATCTATGTGTGCATTTTCATCATGTATATTCTGAGGTGATTAAGTTACTTCTGCGTCGTTGTTGTCTATCATTTTCTTCGTCAATTTGCAGCTTAATGGAAAATGCCACGTTTTTATGCATCGTATGGGAATTCCGAGTATACCACCGACAGGTTACAGCCTACCCCTTCACGTTTCTACATTTGGGTAAGATGCAAAGGATTGATGAGTGAGTAATTTTATTCTTAGATCCTAATAGATACAGTTATTATGCTAATGGTGACAGCTTGTGTTGTCCTCTTATTCACTTTCGTGTAAGAACAGATAAAATTTTCCGATGAAATATTATCTTGCTTGTAGGGACGTGATTTGGAAATTCTTCGAAAGGAATATTTGGGTAAAGTTTATTATTATGTAAGTTCTCTGCTCAACATTACTTATCGAATGTTCGATTGAACTCATCACACCTTGACAAGTGGAATTCATTTGTGATACAGAGCAGTAATCCACTTCACAGCACACTCGATTACTAAATTAGCATTTACTGAATTGTCAAGAATTGAGAGTCTTAATTTATATAAGGGCCTTTAGTTTTGGGAAAGTCTGCTGTTCATCTCTATTCATATTAGTGAATTCACATTTTGCTCCAAGGATATCAAAACAGTTGGTTCATACAATAATCACTGGAATGAATTTTCCAGAGTAGAGTATTTGTAGAATCACGATCGCAGAAAATCTGTAACACAGAAGTCTCCAGCAATAGTGAACATCACAATAATCAATATCATATGTCAAGAATCCTAGTAAAGTTTCGTCATGAATATTATTCATATGGTGACATGATGCAAACCATTTGTCAAGATTTTATTCGATAATTTCGCTAAAACTTCTGATCAGCTGATATTTCAACGTAACGAAAAGTCATATTTGTAAAAATGATTATTGATACATAATTCTAACCTCTCGCTCGAGATATTGGTAATGATGGAAGGTGAATCGTCTAAGGTATAAATAATAGGGTGCATTTCGGCCTTAATATCATTGACAACATAAATACAAGCAGTTCAGTGAAGAGTCTCTTTTCAAATAATTCGCTTTTTTTACTTGAATAGTCGCATTAAGAAAGATCCATCCGTAGGTTACCCACAGGGAACGACTAAAATTGAACGTTAACAGATGGAAGGATCGTCACAAGATGGTTGGTTATATGAATGAGTTCATATAAGAAGTTGAATAAGGTCGACAGAAATACCTAATGAGATGGGAAAAGTTACTATGTAAATTTTGATATACATGCACATGGAAACAAAGGGAATACTATGTTCCATTCACGAACAACGACATCTTCTACAGACAAAATTATTGGATTTCAATGAGATCTCACTTGGGTTCGTTGCTAGCAGCCTGTTTCATGACAAGTCACAGGAATGATCCACGTAAGTTAAATATTGATAGGTTTCAATTGTGTCCCAGATAAGTGGATGATATTTTTATTATCCTTGATGATAGTCATGATCACAATTACCAGTGTTACACATGTTCAACAGCTGTAATCCACCGACAAGGCTGACTGTTTCAGTAGAAGATGAATCTTCAATGCCTTTTCATGAGGTTGAATTAACACGAAGAGCCTACGGGTCTTTGAAAGATATTTAGGAAGATCGATCAATAAGAGAGAAACATTGAGCAGCCAACTGATAAGTTTCTCCAGCTGAATACCAAATGAACGTGAATTGAACCTAAATATTTCTCTAGCCACTCGCGTCCCACACATCTGTAGCTCAAATGCTCTGGAAGAAGAATTAGAACTTTCAGAAAGAAATCTCCCAAAACGGACATACATCGAGTCTTATTGTCGAGAATGTCAAGCCAAAAATTCAAAGGCTGAACACGTGATCCGTGCAAAATATGAAAGCTTAGATGAACTTTGACTTTCACTGTAGCCTAGTTGATGATGTTCTTAGGTGAGGAATTGCGGTTTCAGCAAGGAGAACTTTCTTCACAGAATCGCTAAGAGTGATGTTCGTCAGTTGGCCACTAGTGTGGAGGATCCTAATGGACGAGATCTCACATCTGACCACTTCTATGTGCACGCGTCGGTTCACCTGTTCTTGTGGAGCCAGATATATGCATCGTTCAACGCGAATCCTATTGTTTTCATTCAAATATGTTTGATTACTTCATTCACTTGACCGTTTCTGACTCACTTCTCCTCCAGAACTCCTAGGTAACATGAAATTCTCTTTGTTTTTCTATATGCATCCTGATTAAAATACACCTGTTAAATTATATATCCCACCTTTTCATAAAGGTGACCTGCTGAAATCGATGGTCTACCAGAGTTTCCATCCACTGAAATGGCTAATTTCTACAGCATTTCTGATTGCTATGATCATGCAATTGTATCAGATGATCACTACATGTACTCGCCCACATAGTGAATTAGTTTTCAACGGAAAGCTGCTCAGTTTTTCGAGAAAATGAAAGAATAAAACTGTACACAGTTGGTTCTCTCTTCATATGGAACAACGCTATATCACACGACATACTTAACATGTAAATCCTGTAGGAAGATAAAATATTTCGGAACGCCGAAAATTTCTGCACTCTGTTTTCGCATATTGTCTGAAATATAGACTTGTTATTATTGTATAATTCTATCTATTATATTCAACTTCTCATTTGCATTGAATAATAATAGCAACTGTGGATGTGTGTTGTGATTCTTCCCTTTGTCACTGTTCAGAACCTTGCTGAATTCTATTGTGCAGCTTAAGAAAGTGAATTTCTTCGAAAAGAGACCCTTCATGGAACTCCTTGTACTGATTTTGTCAGCGATATTAGGGTCCAGATGCACCCATTTATTTATAGTTTAGACGATTTATCTTCCACTATTTCCAATCTGTCGTCAGAGATATTGGAATTATTTGTCAATTATTATTTCTACAAATATGACTTCTTCTTACTTTGAGATATCAGCTGATCAGAAGTTTTAGCGAAATTATCGAATAAAATCTTGACAAATGGTTTGCATCATGTCACCATATGAATAATATTCATGACGAAACTTCAGCAGGATTCTTGACACATGATATTGATTATTGTGATGTCCATGACTACTGAAGACTTCTGCGTTACTAGTGTTCTGTGAAATGATTTCCAGATATAGTGTACTCAATAAATGTCTTCTCAGTGTCTACATATTTAATCATTTGCTTTGATCTTAGTGAATCGTTGTCTCATCTTGATAACCACGTCTGATTATGTTCAGACATGCACTGGGAAGTTTTGTATTTTATTTGACGGTCAGTAGAACTAGTCACACAGGACCAAGTTTATATATAAACAACCATGGATGAGGCCTGAGTTGTTAGTTTACACTTTCCACATTCGTCGGACTACTTAGGACTGGACAGTGGATCAACCTAAGTCAGTTTACAACCCATTTCAACCTTCTGTGGCTTACTTCGACTCCAGGTAATAGATGTTCAGCCAAGTGAATTCGGGTCTTAACTTCAGTCACTTTGGTGATAAAGAGATTCGCCGAATAATAATGACAATCATAATAAGGCCATCTGTCCTAATGCGAAGCTTTCTGATGATATTAAGTTTTCGTCTATCATCTGGTTGTCGTCCGACAAACCAGTTAAGATACATCAAATTATGCGAATAGTCTTCAACATATTTGCAAAGCTTAACACTATTGGGTATGTTGTTTATCAGGTGAAGATTTTCATCTAGGACTCTACATTTAATGATTTCCAAAGGTGTTATCTACGTATCTCGGACGATCATAGCCTCACGCAATTGCAGCTGTTTTCAATGAGTGGATGCACAGATTGCTCAGTGAGGGAGATACTGGTTGGTCCATTACAAAACTATCTGTTTCAATTGTGGATATCTCCCCTATATATGAACAATGTTTGGTCTGAACACACTTCTAGTGAATTCATAATTTCTCCTGTGTCGGAAAGATATCGACCGCATAGCCCACTGTCTGAAAATGGTGAATGAAGAAACTTGGAAATATTTCATCTCATTCAAAATAAATTGGTTCAGTTCTGCTCTCAGATTCATACGAATTCCACACTCAATATGCGGCTTGCATTTCATATGGTATTCAAGGAGTGTATGTTGAGAAGTTGTGTGTTAGACAGTTAGTAGGTTATAAAGATAGACGTTACAAAACATCTGGTTTGTAAATATTTTGAAATTCATAAAATTCACAATGATGGAAACATTTTGGTGCAGGTTATCTCTGCAGTGACATTTCGATTTCTTCGTTTAACAACTCCGATATTTTGCTTGTTTCAGCTTTTACTCCTTGCAAACTGGCCCCTCTACCGATCATAAAATACTTTCGATTCGACAACAACCTTAACTAAATTCGCTTTGTCTAACCTTTAGTTAAATCATCCTCATTTCCAGGGCTCTTGAGAAAGGGAAAATTTCAAATACAGCAATCTCCTCTGACTTACTTTCATTTTCCCATATCATTTGTTAACCACAATCAAAGAGTTGTTTTCACTCATTTGTCGACTCAGCAGAGAGATTAAGCCAAGTACCGTAGCATTGATGTTTCCCGTTCCTTAGAAAACGGTGAGGTTCACTATATCATCAAATCAGAGATTTCCGCCTACAGTGAAAACGAACGAGTGATTTCATGAAGCACCGGGCGAATGAAGCCTGTGACAAATGGAAAGTTGACGTCGCAATCAAAGAATGGAGTCGATATACCGAGATCATAACACTGAAAACCATTTCTATTGAAAATGTAACTTCTGAATACTTGATTATTATGAACTGTGATGCACTTACCAAAATAACCTGAGGCGGCCTGCTTGAACATAGGGCTACCAAAAATTCCACCTTACAACATTTTGCAAAATTGCTTTGGTTTGCTCTGTTAATTTTGTTTTAATTTATCAATAATGTGTCCTAATCGTATTATATATAATCGCGCATTTTTAAAATCATTACAACCTACTGCGTTGTGTCATCCACAAAAATTGAGAAAAAGCATCACTGTGGATGGCAGCGTGCACTGAAACGTACACAAATTAACCAAATGACTGTTCCTGAAGTCGTCAGCACTAATTGTAGATCCCTGTCCAACAAAATGGATTATCTTCAATCCCTAATGTATTCTAATGTTTATCGAAATGCTGGCGTTGTAGCAATACAAGAGACTTGGCTGCACCACTTTTATAAACACAAGTTGGTCTACATCAAATCACGTTTGCTTCAACTATTCTAATGACAATATACACTGCATAACCGTCAGGTGTCGCCCAAAACACTTAAGTAAATATTCTTATATATACATAACAAATATTTACATAACACACAATTGTAGCCTTTCTAATATAGTTATGTTTGCAGATGAATTTACTGAATTCGCTGCTCCTGCATTCGGAAACTCATTGTCTATAGTCTGTGGTGATTTTAATTCATGTGATCACAGCTTTCTTACTTCACTTGGTCATGAGAATCTAGTCAAGTTTAATACACGTCTGGACAAATCACTAGATCTGGTTTTCATAAACGACCGTGATGTATCTGAAACCCGAAGGAGAGCTCCTTTGCTTAACTCTGACCACTGCATTATTCGTATTTTACCGAAAGTGTACGGCAAGTTACAACAACAAAAATTGTTTAGTCATTTAACAAAGAAGATACGTGAACGTTCATATTCCCATGATAACATTCTAGCACTAGAAAGCATGTTGTATGATACCAACTGGGAACTATTTACTGACGATAAGTTGGATGCTACTGTCTCTAATATAACCGATTACCTGAAGTTTTGTTTGGATATTTGCTGTTCATATGAAACACTGTTTTCGAGATTTGACAGAATCTCTTCTTTGCAGCTGAAAAAACTTAGAAGACAAAAAGAGAAGTTGTATAAGAACTGTGATTATACTAGTGTACGTAAAATAAACACCCTTATAAAAATTGAAATAGAAAGGTTGAACAGACTATATAGTGAAAGATTTTTATCATGTAAAAATCCTTCAAACATTTGGAAACTCTTCAATAAACTTACAAGTAAAAAACAAATGTCTGTTGATGCTTATTCTGATGTTAATGCTTTAAAGAAATCATTTATCATGAAACAAATTATGGTTGTACCTGATGTACCTAGTCAAGATAATGGTCATTTTCCGGGTTTTAAAGAAAAAGATGTACTATTTTGTTTGAAATCTTTGAATCCAACACACAGCCTTGGTCCAGATGGTGTACCAGGCATTCTTCTTCAAAAGTGTGCAGACATCTTGTGTCATCCTCTTACCCAAATCTTTAATGCATCATTTAACAAGGCGACGGTACCTGCTGACTGGAAAGAAATCAAGGTTG
This sequence comes from Trichobilharzia szidati, assembly GCA_944472155.2. Classification (NCBI taxonomy): domain Eukaryota; kingdom Metazoa; phylum Platyhelminthes; class Trematoda; order Strigeidida; family Schistosomatidae; genus Trichobilharzia; species Trichobilharzia szidati. The sequence goes on from OX235276.1 coordinate 2,329,894, forward strand.
TATCTGTACAGAAATGATCTTCTGGAGCAGGTATAAAGTTTAGACCGGTCGCTATAACATCTCGTTTTTTGAAAACTATGGAGAAACTTCTTTTGAATATTCTTAAACCTTCTTTAAAGGCTTTTAGTGACCCTAAGCAGTTTGCTAATAAGTGTGGAAGAAGTACATTAGATGCAGCCATTGTACTACACCACAATATTGTTTCCTGCCTTGATAAGGGTGCTAAGTTCGTTCGAACAGCTTTTTTAGACTATACTGCATCTTTCGACTCTGTTCCTAGGACACTTTTATTAGGAAAGATGATTTCAGCACAAACAGAGTCCTGGGCAACTAGATGGCTGTCTTCTTATTTTAAGCGCTCCACTTCTCAGCTAACTGAAAGTGGTGTGCCTCAAGGCGCAGTACTTTCTCCATTTCTTTTCTCTTTCTTTTTGCATGACCTTCCGAACTCATCCAAAGTTAACTTCATTAAGTATGCTGATGATCTGACCGTTTCTGTCCCTGTAGTTTCCACATCGGATTGCTCCCATATGAATGGCTTCTTAGCTGAAGTTAAGGATTGGTCTGGCTCAGATGCTCTTAAACTAAATCCAACTAAATGTAATACTTTTGATTTCAGCTTGAGAAGTGAAAAAGACATGCATGGATTGATCCAATCTCATGATTGTTGTTGTATTGACGGTACCATGATAGAGAGTAAGTGAAGTGTTTCTTATCTTGGAATTAGTTTCTCTTCAAACCTTTGCTGGTCGTCTCATATTCTTATAGTTTCTAAGAAAGTCTTCCGTCTGACTTATTACATAAAGAAGTTGAGGCACTCAGGTATAACCAAATCTCTTCTCATACAATTTATTAATTCATGTGTTTTGCCCATCATTCCTTATTGTTCTCCATTATTCTTCCCTGGGCTACTCAAGAAAGACCATACTACGAAGAACATTGAAGGCTGTAAGCAGGGTCAGTGCTATCCTTTTGACTCAACTAACCGACACTGTTGTCAATAGGCATAGGAATTCTTGTAAACACTTAGCTAAAGTTATCTTGTCTGATAGTGAACATCCTCTTTATTCACAATTGTTTCCTTGCATCTCTTCCGGTAAGACTAGAAGAAATTTCATAAACATTTATGCTCGTACTTCAAAATATAAAAATTCGACCGTCCCATATTTGGCACGAGTATTGTGTGAAGAGACAAATATCAGAAAAGAACTTTTACAACTTTTAAATCATTAACTAAACTATAAAATGTAATGATGCATATTGTTGCATGTGTTATTTGTTATATTATTTATTCATTATTCACTATGACCTAGAAATGGTGTGAATTTTGTTGGGGTTTTTACTTTTTCCTATTAACTATCGATATTTTAACATTTTATACATTTATATAATTATAAACAGAGCTAAACCATTGCAATATGTAAAAGAAACGCTGAAAATTTCATGCTGTAAATTGTTATTGTTGTGGAATAAAGTGATCATTATTATTATTGTCACGCACAATTCCGATTAACTATGTAATATCTGAAACGAATTGTTGATGTTTGTGAATTCATTTCAGAGGAGTTGGTCTCCTTGTGTTACTTCTCTTCGTATTCGTGCCAAAAATTCGATCACAACCAATCGGTGTCTATGTCATGCTTTCAATTGCAGTAAGTGTCATTTTTTATCACTGCTAAAATTTGTGAGGATTTAGGCTAACTTGTTTTTGACTGAATTGATGTCATTTGTGGTGGAATTTGAAAGCGTCTACACCCACGAATACCTCGTCAAAGTGACCATCCCTGTGATTCACACCACACACCACTTTCATTATTTCACTTATTGGCGATGTAACAATGACTGCTTGGTTTTACTACTTGTGCGTGAGAAAGGCCCTGAAAGCTGAGAAAAGTTGTCTCTTATAAACTCGTAAATGTGGAAACGTAAATCCACCAGTTGCATTTGCAAAAAGTGTGTACTTAGGGACAGCTTGAAGATATGAATAAACTGGAGGTCTCGAGAAGTTGATTCTACATGACCCGCCATAGGACAATCGACAGCCTACTTCATTCAAACATTTGAATGAACGAACAACTAAAACAGATTCGTGAGGAATCAAACGAAGCAGTTTCTGAACTGAAGTGATATTTACATGTTGACGGACGTGTTTTGGACATCTCTAGTGACTCTCCTGTTGACATGTCCCATCCAAGAGAGGGACAGGCAATGCCAGCTCCGAGATTCAGACTTTGGTTCCATTTGACAGGGAAGAACTTCATTAGAATACATCGTCATCATCCTCAACGATGAACGATGAGGTTATAAAATTTTCAACTGTTGAAACCTTAGTCATTCTAGTTGTCAGGCGGTGATTAGTCGACCCATGCAGCTAATTGCAGTTTGTAGAGGTAACTAATGTCGACATGTTTAGGATGACACAGCGTTCACAGGATGACAGTGACTTCGAGCGAATGGTTTATTTGTGATTGATTGTGAGTGATGAGAATGTGGCTTATCTGTTTGTCCATGCGGGATTGAGAATATACTGTATTTTCAGTAGTCATTGTAAATATATATGATTATAAATGTCTATGAATCTATCCAGTGTGATCACATGTTCTCATTTCGCTTTCCCTTCTGTGATAGATTGTGCTGTGGTCTGTGGGATTAGCTGCTCTTTTGTCACCCGTTGGACTGAAAGCTGGAATCATATCTCTGGACTGTATACTTGTCGTGGAAATTCCAGTAGTTGCGTTGGCTATGCTCACGCCTCGAATGAATCTGAAGGGAGTGAGAGTGTTTTTTTCGGTGACATGGACGTTAGAGACAGTGGGAGTCCTCTTGACCTTTTTCTATATGTTCTCCAAGCAAGATGTAAATGTGTGAATTATTACTTTTATTGCATGAATTATTTGCCTAAGTCATTTGTCAAAACTTTTGAAGTCTCCACTTCATTCAGAAATGTCTCACTGCATCCGAATCCCAGTATTGATTCCACACTTTGGAATCTCATTTGATTCCTCCCGTGAGGAAGAGCGAAGCAGGGACAGCAAGTATAACATGATGAGATGACGTCATTTTGTGAATGAAACGAGGAAGAGATCTCATAAGGAATTGTTTCGCGCTTTAAGCCAGAGAGCTACGTGAGGCACGATCTACTGTCACTTATTACTGTATATAAAGATCCTGGACAAGTGGAAACTATTATGCGATGCTTTCCACTGAAACATCTGTGCACTATTTGAACACTGTTCACACTAAGACTAGCGTTGCTCTTATCATTTCACAGTCTCTTCCCCGTATAAATCACATGGAAGATTTCAACACACTCCTAGTGTGGTGGTTAGGAATATTTGATGGGAGTATTAGTGAAGAATTCCTCGAATGATGATATTTATATTGCGAGAATATTAAGAGAAGCCTGCCAGCGGAAACCTGCATTGCTCCGATTTCCTCAGGCAGTCTCCATTAAACGATTCAAATCAAAACTATGTGAGCAGAAAGAGACAGTGGTAGACCTTCGAACATCCTGCCCACTAAACTAACAAAATCAAGTTCGCTGGTTAGGTAACCGATTGCATCTTCAATTTCATGCATGTCAAATATTGTTTTCATTCGAAACAGCTTACAGTGAATTTCTTTTCTAGAATTCTCAGCTGGTCATCCTATGAATAGTCAACGCTCTTGACTGTTGGGCATATTCGACAGCTTACATCCTTCTGGGATAATAACACTACTGCTTATCATCGCATCAAACCTACATGGCATATTACGTGTTCTCCATATTTTTGGATTGATCAGGTTTCAGCCAGCTGAGTGTAAGGCGTGAAATGATGAAAAACGGCATCACTGCATCCTGATACACTTGTCGTTCATGCTGTCTCTTCGAATTCTATATTTTTATTGGAAGAGTGATGAGCAATTTGATATATTACCACCTAACCCCGTCTACAGTAAATTTCTTTGGCACGTCGATGTATGGGTTATAGCTCGTTTGGCAACAGTTCTCTGGTATGACTGTCACATTCCACGGAATATATATTTGACTAACAGGGATGCGACTGTAGTCGAAGTGGCCTAGTGAATAATGACATTTCTGTTGCCAGATAAGAAATGTGAAGTGATGCAGTAGTTGTTTATATTGAGTGAATGACATATATTTGCATATTTCAGCGTCACTACATGCAGCCAGTGTCACTGATAGGTGCAATTCAACTGTCACCATGTTTCGATAGTAGTCAGTGTCCACAGATCTCAGATCAGTAGATATGCCTATGTGGTATTTTGCATAGATTAACATAGCATGTGAATGTACCTCTTCCCTGATGATTTATTTCTTTCTCCTCGTATTTTTCACGCAGATATTTTTCACTCTGGCAGTAGCTTTCTGTATATTATTCATGCTCTTCGTAAGTTTGTCATTTTATCATTTTATCGGTGTATTAGGCACGTTTATTTTGAAGAGTAATTTACACGAAGCACATCAGTTATTTGATGGTTGCAGAATTTCCGTGTGAATAACAGTATTGCATAGTCAATTTGCGTTCATATTACATCACTAGACAAGTGAACACGTCGACGATATTCGACAGTGTATTTCCAGTGAAGATGACGTTGTACACTGTTGCACTTGACGGATCACTAAACTTATGCAAAAATCTCGCTTTTTCACTGGAGTGTAGATGTCACGATTCGAATTTATGCGAATCTTATATAATTCGACAACCCACTCCTAGTGATTGTCGTATATGAATTCGGGTTGTGTGTGTGTGTGTGTGTAGGAAATGGCTGGATTATTAAACAGCTTGTATTATTTAGATTGGATGCTATTTGTCAATGATTTCATAGTCCCTCACCAGCCTTACGCACTTACATTTAGAAATTTCCAACAACCTCACTGCGTATTTGAGATCGAGAAATCACAAAATGAATAATGACACACTAGACCCGTCATTCTGAAACTGGAATCTTCTTTGCGGTGTGAACTGAATTCCCACTAGAATATTGACAACAAGCAGACATCTGCTCATGTTTGATCTGAAAATCGACAGTAAATGTGTAGAGAATTCTTTATTGGTTCAGGTGTCCTTATTTCAGCATATGAAAACAGTCCTATCACATTGGCTAGATTATTATAATTAATTTACTACGGTGAAATATGAATTGCTGTACAGTTGAGATGATCGCCTGTATTCACTCATCTCTGTCAAGAATCTTTCTCTTTCTCTACATTGTAGTTATTGTTCATTTGTGTCGATAATCACGAATTGATCGGTTGGTGGATGGATTTCATTGCCGTGGAATTTACCACAGCGTTCGTCATTTGGTCTTGTACGATCAGCATGTTCGGCCTTCTCGATAGTACTTTAGCAATGTTCTTCAAAGAAAGAAAATATACGGCTAATTTGTAAAATTCTTCTTTCAGCTTATTGTGTTGGTAGACAGTTAAATAGAACGATGTCACTCATCTTCTTTTTTATTCTGATTTTTGTGATTTCTAGTTCCTCTTCATGACGAAATGTTAATCATTGTATCTGTTTCTCATAAGAAGGGTGTTCTGTAATAAGAAAGCAAACCGTCTTAGACGCTGGGAAAACAAACAAAATGTTCCTGTAAGCATCAACACCTTCAAATATTCACTGTTTTTCAAACTGACGTACACTTCAACATTTCTGAGAAGGCGAGGAAGAAGAAGAGTAATACGTTGGTCGAAAGATGATTTACCCTTTCGAAATACAACAAATATCTTGTCAGTGATTACATTTTATTGTGAGAGCGGTCATCCAATTATCAGCCTAGCATACCACAAGCATAAGTGAGTTCCTCAATCGATCCACGTTGTCAGAGAAATATGTTCTATTCAGAGACTTTCGCTTTCATACAATTTTGGAAGAGAGATACATAGTTGTGAAAGGTTTCAGTGGAGCGCGAATGTGTCACCTGAATGCATATACTTGAAAGGTTCACCAATCAGTTGGGCATACGAATAATAATTCATTAGTGATATTTTGTAGGCTTTCGAACTCAATGAAGTATTACAAATGATATGAGTAGTCTCGGGTGTGTGTGTGTGTGCGACAGCATGAAGGATAAATGTTGTGTTTGACAATGAATGACTCAGGCCATTGAAGATGTTCACAATGTGTTTTTGTGAATTCATTCGGCTGCAGACAGGATATTGCAGTGATATAAGGATGATATCAGTGGGATCAGACTTCTACTAAGACTGACATGTTAAAAGGTTCGTATGTGCTTGTATCACATGAAATCTTTGTTCCGTATAGATAGACATAAATCTCCTTTCTCATAGATAATCTCCGAATTAAGTAATTGTCAAGTGGGTGTACGTATGAGGATGGAAATAATATGAAGGATTTCAGTCTTGATGGGACAAGCAATTACATATGGGCAGATATCTCCACGGAATTTGAGGGTGGGTGGCTATGTGATGACGAAATGAGACACAGTTCTCCAGGGAATTGGATGGTGAAGTGAAAATGATCTTCCTCTCATAAGTATTCTGTTTTTGAACTAGTTCAGAACATCCCCTGTCGAATGGAGTATTTTTAGTTATTCCAGTTAGTCATCTCACACTAGTTTGATTATTGGATGTATCACAAAGTGGAATAGTTTCATCGACTGAGTGACGTCTCGAACACATCAATTATAATCACACGACTTCGAAACTCGATTTGTATATTCCCACTGTCTTCTACCCAGTTTGTTATAAGGTTGGTTAATAGAATTTTCCAGATGTCTCGGATAGGTGTCGAGTCAATCGTATTGAGCTGGTACTCGGTTGATCAGTTGAATAAAGCGTCAGGTCTCAATCTCAAACTCCACACTGTTTTATGAAATTTAATTTGTAGCACTTTGAGGCATCGTGATGTATGGTTGTGTGTGACTCTACGTGATACCGCAGCTGAGCATTTTTCAAAATAACTAATTTCATTAACTACTGAACTAAAATATTCATTTTGGTATGCGTCTATCGAGTAACGAAAAGTAAACTGGATATGATCAAAGTCAGAATGAAAATCATCACATGAGTACTCCTCCTTAAGTGAGCAACTAAGAAGTGAGATGTCGCTGAAATCTACTTACTGGTTGTAGCTACTAGTTTCGAGATTCGCTGCTTCTGAGAATATTCACATGTATTTTCACATAAATATTTCGATTTCATTGATTATGACTGACACAATTACACATATTGAGAGACCGTAGTCCATTCTGATTCTCAAATTGATTCCACTCTACATGAAGTGACTTTTGTCACATAATCGTCGTATTATGTATGTTGTTCTCATGTGGCTGTTTGTATGTATGTATGTAACACAGTTATCTTCGAGTTCTTTCATTTCCAGTTAACTATCTTCTTTCTTCTAGAAGGCTATTAACCGAACGACGACGCATACTTCAAATGAAGAAATTTAGTTCAGTTAAAATGATGAGATTGATTCGCTGTTTGTTTGAAGGTTTTTAAAACATGACTACGTTCTTTGCATCTAATGATTTAATCGGGAAGCCATTATTGAATTTACAGAAAACGTCATCTGAGTTGAAGCCAGTAGGTGTCTCACGTATCTGTCTGTTTTGACTGAAATGAATAATGGGATGAAAACAGTCATTGTTATCGGCGAATTTCTCTAACGAAATATCCTTTCAGGAATTCAAATGACTCATATGGACTGACAATAATTATTCCATTTCAGATAGACTGTTCGGGTTAATTCACTATCTGTTTTGTCGAATGATGTTAACAAAACTAAGAAAACAACTGCGAGAAGATTCGTCGTCTTTATTGCACATCCTGATAAAATTAGTGAGGAAAAGAGCTTGAGACTGAGCAGAGATATCCTTTTGAGTGATTTCATTCTTAATAGTGGGACAATCGCATTTCTATTGTTAAAGTTGGAATAGATTCAATCACAATTTAATTCAAGAGATTAGAGAAGGGAGATCAAGTGGGATAATAAAAATTGCCTGCTTAATATTAAGATTCTCAGTTCAACTTGTTTCTACACTTATCCTGACCACATTTGTCTTAGACGAAATGTAGCTCATATATTTCACGGCTACTTTCCTAATCCTGAATTCTTCTGATCCAACCTAATTTATTAACTGAAAATTCAAAATAAACTTAGACAATATGGGAACTCAAGCACAAAATCATGATCGTATAGCTTTCGAGACAAGCAGTTTTGGATCTTCTGAAAGAAACCTTCATCTCAAATGGGTACCCGCCAAGATTCATCGGCAAGAATATCAAACCAAAGGACCACGAGAACGAACATCACTTGTTCCAAAAGAGATAATTTACATGAATCTGGATTTTAAGAGAGACTCAGTTTGCCTGGGATAACCTCAAGAGAAAAAATTTCAGCAACTTCGAAAACAACATTCTTAGCAAAAGCCTTATGGACAAGATCTCTTATCTGGTCACTTCTGTGTGTATATATGAGTCTACCTGTTGCTGTGGAACCAACCAGTAACATTTGTCATTTGACGCTTACTCTGTCCAAAAGGGTTCATGAACACTATCCCACAGCATGACTACAAGATGGTAATGGTGGCTGTGTAAGGTGTGCGATCATCGAACATCTCGTCGACACTGGTCATTTCATATCACCCAACCCCTCCTGCTTCGAAATGATCTACACGGTGAAGAACAACCTACCAAAGGAAATATGGTTTCGTCTCGTTTGTATTGCTGAAGCCTAAGCCATTCATTCAGCTACAGAAGCCACAGCTATGCATACAAAAGAAAATCACCCAACCATTTCTACTATCATGGTAACAAGCGTGTCGACTTCTACTGACCGCATGTTTGTGTGCTAGTTGGTTCTCTTCTTTAACTCCTAGTAACATTTGTGATTCATACAAAGAACTCTTACATAATTTCAAATTTTTCTTTGATTCTATGTACATCCTACTCATTACTCACTCAGTTAACTATTCATCTTATTTCGTAGATGAATTATCCTTATTCAAATTCTTTTATGCTTTGATCAACGTTGATAACTATGTTTTTTGACAACACATCACCAGCACTCTCCTACTGACCTTCACCACACCGGTTCTTGTGGAGTGAGGCGTAAGTCGACCTTCCTTGAAACCTTGATAAGGTAGTCAGTCTTCCTTCCAAACCGTTTACAGTAATAGCGTGAGAATATCTGCCACGGCCTCTGGCTCAGTTCTCAGTGCTTCGTAGTGAGGGAATTCTGTCTGCTCCTCAAGCATTCCCGGACTTAAGTGGCGTGATTGCATTTAGGATTTCTGCTTTCGTTGGAAGATTGGTGTCCACTGGCAGTCAGTTTAATGCTCGCTGTTGTTGTTGTTGTTTGTATTTCTGGGAGGTTACGGTTGATGATCGATTCAAGTGTCCTGTAAAGTCATCAACCCTCCGCTTTATTTGTTTCCACTCCTTAGTAATCAGTTTCCGTCAACCATCTTTTATTGGTTTCATCATCCAAGTTGATCTATTCCCAGATAGAGGCGGACCTGGTTTTCTGATATAATGTTCCAGAGTCTCTTCCACATGTGGCCTTCCTGCCTGCCTGTTCTGCTTCAGTCGCCAGCCAGTGTGTGATGGTCTGAGTTGGCTCACATCTGCTTTCCTTCTCAACTTTGTGTTCAGCAGACTGACTGCGACTGCACTTTCTTGAGCGGTATTGAGATGGAGTCTTTCTGATTTGTGGTATGTCAGTCAGTCTAAATCCATGTCGCTTGCTCTGCGTTTATTCTTGTATTTGTACACAGTGACACCGATCACCAGTTAATTGAAAGCGCAGAAGTCAAGGAATAACTCTCCTTATACATCAATATGGAATGTTAGTGTGCGATTACTGAATGTCCATCAAATTCGGAATTCAGTGAAGTGTAATGGATGGAATTGATATTCACATTTATCATCTCCGTTCATGTGTCAAGGCGTCCTATTTTATCATTTCTACTTATTGATTCCACATATAGAGCCTAATGTAACCGATTTCGTTTTGACGGTAAAAATAAATTCCATTGAGCGGTTTCCTCAAAATCAATTGACAGTAACTGTGTAAAATGCAAATGAGATTGTGCTCAAGTGAATTCATTCACGTATACCCTTCAATATGGTGATTGATTTAGGCCAGTTAACAGTCGGTCTCGTGCACTATGCAAACACAAATACGTTCCAATAACCTGGATGTCACTTCCATTTCACATTATCAGCTGGCACATACGAAAAGTGTGATCTCTCTGACCATTTTCATCTGGTGTACTCTGAGGTGATGAAATTATCTCGAAGCTATTGTCATCTGTCGTTTTCTTTGTAAATTTCAGCTCACTGGAAAATGCCACGTTTCCATGCATCATATGAGAATTCGATGTATAACAACGAGAGGCTACAGAAATTACCTACCACTTATTACATTTGGGTAAGATGAATAGGAATTGCTGAGGAAGCCGCTTTTCTTATTATCAGGTTGCAGGAGACACACTCATGATGATGTTGCTGACATTTATACCTGTCGTCTTATTTAGCATTAAGTGAGATTAGATTAAATTTCACGCTGAAATATTATCTTCTTTTACAGAACAGATATTTGGATGTTCTTCCAGTTCAATTTCACTGCAGCGTATGTTATTTTGTAAGTCCTGCAATCAACTTTATTTATCGATTGTGGAATTTAGTCTATCGCATTTTGTCACATGTATTTCATCTGTAAGACAGAGCAATAACCCACTTCACTGAATACTAGACACTTACATCAGTCGGTGGTTACTGAATGAATTGTCAAGAAAAGAGAGTTTAGGGCCAGTTGTTGTTTTGGAGAATGTGTCACTGTTCTTCGTTAGATCATTTCATTCAGACTTATCAACCCATTTTTCTCTAATTTGGCTGAGTTGTACTCAATCTCTTGACTGACATTCATTGATACTGACGGAAGTGATACACATAAAAATCATTCAAAGAAGTTTACAGAATAGAGTATTTGTAGAAACCGGCTAGTAGAAGGTCTGGAACACAGAAGTCTCCGGTGATAGTAGGCATCACACCAATCAATACAACATTAGGAATACTACTAGTTTCAGGATGAATATAATTCATATGGTGACCATGTGCAAACTATTTCTCAGTATTTTATTCGGTAATATTGACCAAACTTCTGGGTAGTTAATATTTCACCGTCAGTTAATATTATATTTTTAGAGATCTCAGAGAATTTCACTGAAATAATACCACCGTTTCATCCGGAAAATCACTCTAAACTTCTTCAGCAATATATTAGAAATTAAAACATCCAAGTTCATGTATTAAAGGACACCCATTGTCTATAATATCACTGTTCAGTCACATCTTCTTAGTCATGAATAGTCGTCAGAAATAAAATAAAGGAAACTAAATGAATTGTGAGCAAGAATTGACCAGGGAGTTGTCTGCTAGTAAGGCTCTTTATCTGATCGTATAGATATTTAAATAAACCTATTTTTACCGCCTATTCTGGATGGGATGAATTAAAGTCCAAATATTTATTCGAGTGTGTCAGTTTCCTATAAATGCTAGTGGTATCCCGCCAATCATCTTGTTTTCGCTTTATTCTGCACTCCAGGATGGTCAACTCCTCCTGTTCGTTTTCTAACTCAGAAGTGAATTCGATTCTGTCTTCTAATGACTTTATATGCGTGAGGAATTGAGAGATATATTCAGATATCAACAGAGTGATTGAATGTGTCATCCACATATCTCCACCATAGCCATAACGCCTAACACTGTGTCATCAACCGATAGCTCAGTGCCACTTTTCAGTTCAGAGTCGATGATCAGTTCGTTTCTAACTGCCTCCAAAGCTGAATGAATAGGAATATTATTGTTCAACCTGGTTATGTCAAATGTTACCAATTTTTTATCTTTTTCCAACTGAATTTCCTCAGGCTTCTGTTTCATTACAACATGGGAATTAGTTTGCCTATAATTTGACCTATCTCTAATAACACTGATTTGAAATATTTAGATAACTCGTACGTCTAGGTGTTCGTAAAGTCGGTTGTTAGCTTTGTAGGGTGTCATGCTTTCTCAATCTCTAATCTTGCCTTAGATTATCCTCATTTCAAGGGCTCATGAGAAGAGGGAAGCTTTCGAATGCAAGAATCTCTAACCTTCCTTCATTTACCATTTCTGCTGTTAACCTCATTTGGTGAATTGTGTTCACTCATCTGTCGACTGAAAGTGATATTAAACCAAATACCAGAATAATTCGATGTTTCTCGTAGTTTGGAAGAAGGGAGGCTGACTTCACTATGACCCGAAACGTCTTCAGTGTGTGAATTAGATCATGTAATCCTGCTCAGCCTTAGAGAATATTTAGTGTTTCTATCCCAAAATGGTAATGATTCAGTGATATCAAAGTAGATTTTCACGCCTATGATGAGAATGAACAAATGAATTCATGCAGCACACGGCGAACGTAGCATGATGACACTTGTAAAGTAGACTTCAAACACATGAGTGACACTGATGCCACATGGTCGTCACCCTCAAAATAGTCTTTTAACTGAAAACTAAACTTCTGAACGTTTGATTTTTATAACTTTTCATGTATGCACTAGTCAAATTGCGGCCAATTCCGAATAATTCTGTAGCATCTGTGACGAACTGCTGGTGTTTGTGAATTAATTTCAGAGTACTTGGTATACTTCTGGTCGTTCTCTTCATATTCGTGTCAGAAATTCGATCGCGACCAGTCGCTGTTTATGTACTACTCGGAATTACGGTAAGTGTCCATTTTATATAACCATGCAAAAAATTGTGAAGGTTTCTGATAACTTTTAAGAATGAACCAATGTTGTTTGTCATAGATTTTCGAAAACGTCTATACCCATGATTACCTCCTCAGCGTAATCATCTCTACGATTCACATTACACACCACTTGGATAACTTCTATTATTGCCGAAGTTACAGTGATTGTATGTTTTTATACTAACATATGCGAAAGGATTCTAGGGGAGACGAAAGCTCATTCTAGTCCTCAGGCTGTGATTACCTGACCCAAGAGGCTGAAAGCATTTTTCAGAAGCAACTGCTGTCAACTTGTTTAGGAGAAGCGACAGTAAACAGGATCACGTCATCTTGAAACTAACTGTTTTTTGTGACTCTGTATGATAAAAGTATCGTTTCTTTGTCTGAGGGAGGCTGAGAATTAATTGCATTCTCAGTGGTCATGGTGAATATAAATATACATCTATATTTATGATCTCCTCATTTCTCACTTAATAATTCTTTATCCACATTTATCGATATTTTCCCACTCTGATTTCCTCTTTGTTATAGATTTTGCTGTGGTCTGTAGGATTGTCCGCTATTATACCCCCCGCTGAAATCGCATGTGGATGTATATCGCTGGCCATGACAGTAGTGATAACAATCATAATAGTCATGGTGGCTTTGAAACTGCCACCGATGAATGAAAAGGGATTCATATTTTTCAGTATACTAACATGTATCTTTGCTGCTATGGCGACCGTCCTCAAACTGTGTGATGAGTTCCTCCACCAAACGGTAATTATATCTAAATATATTCATGTTTCAATAGTAATAATAATAATAATAGTCTGAATGATCTATGCAAGTTATGCGAAAAAGTGCTCGACATCTCCCCTTGATACCGAAATATTCTCGCGCATCCGATTTTATTCTTAACACCCCATAATTTGGAAGTTCAAACAATTCTGGCTAATAGTAAGGTTGAACGGAGGATAGAGGACAAATGTACCAGGACAATGTTGCCTCATTCTCTGTTATTCCGTCTTCTCCTCTCAACTAGCTACAAACTGAACAATGTGAAAATATAAATCACATAAAAGATTTTAACACACATCATACGCGAGGACGAGTGGCAGTTGATGATAACAAACAAAAGAGTCCTTCAGTGGCATGCAAGTTAATACATTGTTAAGAGAGACCTGGCTTACTGCCTTTTGTTGAGGTAATCACAAGCAAGCAACTAGAAACGACTCTGTATACACCAATGGCCTTACTCATGTCTAGTTGTTTCTATAAAGGCAAATTCTTCAGAGTCAGGTTACTCAGGGACGAGGTCTGTAGGTTAAAGGACCCTGCAAGTTGACCCAATTATATAAAACTATATTATTTATAAAACACATTGCAATGACTGTGAATGAGTTCAACTACATAGGTGGAACTAGTAGTAGATTGGGGTAGTCAGATCATCAGAACATAATAATTAAGCTAAGTTGAGAATGGTTGACCACGAGAAGAAAAGTAGTTTAGAAAACAGCTCAGCGATCGCACTGCATGCATTAACACACAACCACACAATGGGTTGGTGGGAGAAGGTTAAAATTCTTAGAAGTAACATAGGTAGGTGGAGGGAGAAAGAGGTGGATTACTGAATCCTTCTTCATCGAGTCTACACCCAGCACATGCAATGATGAATGACTCATCACCAACACCAGATATATTGAAAATACTACTACCAATCAAATCAAGCGACGAATTCAGAAAGTTGTGTGAGTTGTGGCTTGATATAATTATGAGGGGTAATAAGTTGTGCTCGAAACGTGGTCATCAGTAAATATTACTGTATAATACTGTTAGACTCTATCAAAATCAATTTTACCCATAATGGAATTACACTCCAGCACCACAGTGCACAGCTTTTATTCTTATGTCAGGAGACCTATTTTATTGTTACATTCCCATGTGTTACGCTTTGTCATCGCCGAAAATGCATTTTCAAATCCCTTGTGTACTTCATGTTTTCGTATTGTTCAGTTTGTAGCCAGCTGAGGGAGACTCAGGACATGGTACAGAATGGCGTCATTTCATCCTGGTGTATTTGTCGTTCTTGCTCTCTCGACAAATTCTATAATTTGATTAGTAATGTAATTATCAGCTGAGTGAAAATCGATTTTATGTAATATCTGTTCACCCTCACTAGAGCGAATTTCCTCTGTCGTGCAGATTCATGTGGACTATTAAGTTTATCAACCAGTTGCTGGTGTAGTTCTCACATTCCATGGAATATACATCGTCTAACAGAGACGCGATTGTAAACCAAATGTACAATTAATTATTGACATTTCTCCTCTCAGATAAGAAATGTGAAGTGATGCAGCAGTTGTTTATATTGAATGAATGACATATACTTACATATTTCAGCCTCACCACATGCAGTCAGTATCACTGACAGGTGTGATTCAACTGTCAGCCTGTTTCGATAATAGTCAGTGTCCACAGATCTCAGATCAGTAGATGTGTCAATGTTGTAATTTGCATATAATTAACAGGGCATGTGAGTGTACCTCTTCCCTCACGATTTACTCCTTTCTCATTTCATTTTCAACTCAGGTTATCTTCATTCTGACAGCAATTTTCTATGTGTCATTCATACTCTTCGTAAGTTTGTCATTTTATCGGTGTATCAAGCACGTTTATTTTGGAGAGTAATTTACACGAAGAACATCAGTTATCTGATAGTCGCGGAATTCCAATGTGAATCTTAGTATAGCTGAGTCGATTTGTGTTTATATTGCATCATTAGGCACGTGAACACATCCACGATATTCTAGAGTGTATTTCCAGTGGGGATGATGTTGTACACTGTTGCACTTGACTGATTTCTAAACCATTGAACTTATGCTAAAATCCAGCTTTTTCACTGGAGTGTAGTAATTACGATTCGAATTGAAGTGAACCCTCATTATTACGGTTATCACCTCCTTATGATTCCCGTATATGAAATTACTTTGTGCATGGACGTTGGATTACAGTGAACGCTATTTATCGATGATTCCATGGCCCCCTGCTATCCAACTTCATTGATTATTTTCAGATTTCCAACAGCCTCAGTATACACACGAGACTCCTAAATTATAAAATGAATAATGACACATTTGTCGTGTCATTCTCAAATGAGCATCTTCTCCAAACTGTGACCTAGATTCTCTCTACCACATGAATAGCCAATACAATAGAGACAATAAACAGACGTTAGTCTTGGTTTCTAACCAATCTTTCATTCTGTATGTGTTTTGGTGGAAAGTTCTCTTATTTATTGCAGGACAAAATTCAATGGAATCTAACCAAAATAAGACACTGTGTCAAACTAAAAGTGATACATATCACCAGATACACGTGGAAAACTGAAATCATTCGGAAGATAATGCTCCTCAAGCTACTGTGCATCTCTTCTGCAAAACTAAGCTTAAAACAATCTGCTCGAGTATAGTCTGGAAGTCAACATTGAATCTGTCAATAATGCTCAATTGGTTCAGGTGTCTATAGTACATCACATATATAAAATCTTATCGATCTGATGTGATCAATGAAATAAATTCATCACTGTAGAATATGAGTTCATGTACATTTGAGTTGATCCCCTGTATTACTTGCTCTCTGTTGAAATGTGTTATCTTTCCTTACACTATAGTTCATGTTCACGTGTGTCAATAATCGCGACATGATTATTTTGTGGGTGACGTCTGTACTCGCTGAATTTACCATGGCGTTTATCATTTGGTCTTGTATAATTAATCTCTTTGCCATCAGAGACTTGTCCTTATTTGTCATCATATATGGAACAGTGAATGATAGATGTTGGAATGGTACGTGTACCTTTTTGACATAGAAATCAATCAGACACTCTCGGTCTGTGGACATCTTTTCATCAACGATCTTCGTCATCCAGTTCTTCATGACGAATTGTTGCCTACACTTCCATTAACACTTTCAGTATTCTGCAAAATCAAAAATTCCATTCTTCTTAAACATTAAACACAGACAAATCAAAATGTAAACACGAATAATAAAAGTCTATTGCAATATGAAATTGTTTTTATTGATCATTGCTCAAATGACTGCGTGCTGTTGTGGTTGAGACTTCCCCTCCCTAACCTCCTTCTCCTCGTCACGCCATCTGTTTCACGTCAGACTTTGATGCCAGAATGATCACTTCCACTTCACTAACACTCGAATGACAGGTGTACGATCTAATTCAACAGTCTTCTCAGCACAGATATCCGGTCTACCTACAATTCCTCATCAATATTTGTCTCCTAATTAGTAGTTAACTGGCTAGTCGCTACAGTTCCATGCTGCTTATACTCACTCTCTAGGCAGCCATATTATCTCCTGTATCAGAGGCAGTAGCTGTCGATGAATGTCTGTAATGTAGTACATGAAACCACTGACTCGCCGCCAGTGTTGAAATTCCACAACTTCTTCCTCATACCGACTGTAATAGATTTGCAAAGTGATTTCTGAGTATTGTGAATGTGTCTTGCTTCTCCGATGATGACGTTAACATGCTCATTCGTGCCACGTGTAGTTGACGTGGTGTCGTGTGTCCATATACGTGATAACGACGGTGTGCATTAGATTTCTCCCGTGTCTTCTAAATGTTCACGTGAAGTGTTGTTTCCACCACCTGCTCTTCCAGCTTATTGAATTTCGATTTTTCACCGTCGAGTTGGTGCAACATTAAACATTAATCATTCGAGTGATTCAGTCAGATATTCTAGGGTCAATTTGTTGATCTGATGTGTGTCCATCCCCACGCTTCACAAGGTCTTCAACACAGTCTAGTCCATGATTAGTGTGAAAAGCGCTGTCTCAATATGATCTTCCTTTGAAAGATATCGGGGAGCTTGCTATTGTGAATCACTTGGCATTCGAAATCATCATATACGTGTTGAATGAGGTCTACTTATCTTCGCGTCATTCAGAATTGCGGAAGCAGTTAGCACTGCCTGCAGATGTGCAGCGGTTCAATTCACCACACTCCATATAGCACAGAAATATGGAGAAAATTAAGTTAATAGAAATAATAATGAACACACTGAAACTAATGTGGATTCTAAGGATCTGAGAGATTGCAAAGTGTGAACGCATCTACGCTATTCAGACCTCATTTGATACACGCCACCGAAATGATCGAAAGCAAGGAACTAAATACATTCTAAACCATCTTCTCTACATTAATTTGAATATGTGAATCTTGCTGTTCTTCTACTAATCTCGTCATACCAGTGTTTCGAGTTGTTATTGTCCTCCTCCCGTGACATATTAATTAAATACCAGACGACTAACGTTCTAGTGAAAACAAGTCAACTAGTCGCTAACACTCACTTACTTTCTCACACACACGAACAAGAATCATCAGTCATTCCTGTTGAAAGTATGACAGCAGATTATGAAAAGAAAGAGGAAGAGATTCAGAACTTTTGAAGGGAAGTAAAAGGACGAAGACTCAAACCGGATGAATAAGAGGTTATTGTGTGAGTTATAGAAATTTTAAGGCTGTAAGGCCAGAAGTGATTCCATAAATCTCTCTTGTTGGAATATTCAGCTGTTCAAATGGTCGTGAGAGGAGGAGATGAGAGATTGTGGACCCAGCTGAAAATGTTTGCAGAAAAGAGAAGAAAGTGAACATATGCTATTGAAGACCTATTTTCCACTCGGAACACAAGGAAGTAATAATAATAGATAATAACAGTAAGCTGATGGAGAATTCATATTGAAGTGTGCACTAAAGATGCCTAGAATGACAACGGGAGCTCCATCACTTCAATTTCCCGCTCACATAGAACGCAACCGATCTGAAGTGAAACATTATTCAAATCAGGGATCCTTCTGAGCAATTCTCAGATAAATGAAGTTTGTAGCTCATACTTATAAAACAAGAGAAATGACTGGGACAGATGAATAGTTAATGATTCCTGGATAGTTCTGATGTCCAGTCAGTCATATATTGACTGGCTGATCACAATCACTTGAACAGCTGAATATTCTCACATTGTTATACTTAGAAGATAATCAGCCTAATCTTTGAACTCTACGGTCACTGACTACAAGTATATCAGCAATAAAGCGAATTCAAGTGAAATCCTGACCACTGCACATAGCAACGCTTTCAGTCTTCTGAGTTGTAGAGTAGTTGTTAAACGTTCTAACACAGTAGCACAATAAACTGGTTGAGCATTGTGTAAAGGATAATTTTAAACTCATTCAATAGGTATGGGATCAGAAATGGAGTATTCTTATGGGTGCACGAATAGTACTTTCATGATTCTGGCAGGTGGTATCAAAGTAATTAGCATTAGGCAGAATTATATAATGACATGCATTCAGCTGTCGCTGTGATATCGAGAAAGAAATCGACGATAGGTTTCCATTCTTGATATAATTTCATTGCCAACATCTTAACATACCTCCGATTCCATATGGAAGATAATTTTCAGGTGAGATGTTCATGCTTAGGTTGTATTGTATAAATTGTGAGTTTTATAGATTAACATTATGAAGGTGACATCTTCCACTTTGAAAAGCGTAGAGACTTTAATTTCTTCGAATAAACAGACATTAACTAGTTTTCTATAGTTTGGTTTGTAAGGATTAGTTATGTTTTACGAGTTGATCACGGACTGATATCAGTTAGAGAACCATTGAAAACCAGGGAGTACTGGACAGATACTGTTTCATCCTAGTTTGGGAATCATCGGCTGTACGCGCTAAAGTCACTAATTGGTAGAAGTTAGAATTCATGAGCCATTGAATCGGGTCCCAGTGGCTGAATGGTATACGAGCTTGCCTTGTAACCGGAAGGTCTTGGGTTCGAATCCCAGTGGGTGCGTACTACCGATGATTCCCAAACTAGGATGAAACAGCAGATGTCCAGTACTCCCTGATTAACTAGTTTCATATTTATTATGATGCGTCCTGAAAAATGAATCACTCATCACAAATCTTAATATTAGTCAGTGGGTCCTTCTCCGAATAAATACATTTCACTGAAAACTTGAATACTCAGACTGAAAAGTGCACCTGGAACTTTGAAACGTAGTCATTCGCAGTCCTAGCAGAGTGTGCATCACAACAAACCCGTGGGAAACATAACTCACTCATACAGCCTGGTGAAAGCCTTTCCAATCCTCAAACATGAAGTATTTATTCAAAGACCCTGAATATCGTTAGTCCGAAATGTGTGTGATGTCGGAAAGCTGCATACAGGAGCTTATTGGAGGGCTACGAAAATGTCTCAATAGGAGATTTGACCAGATTTGGATTACTCAACTGGTGTCTCAGCGCCCACATACTACACTACACGAAGCTGATGAGCATAAAATCAAAACGAGAACTTGTGTGGGAACTAGGGAAGTTGATGGTGAGATGGAATCAGCAGCTTATTGTGTTAAGACTCGAAAGTTATTCATCCATTCCAGTTTGTCACTAACGAAAATCATGTTGTGCAGGCAGATAGCACGATGATGTCCATCCAGTCGAGAGTGGGGATTGAGTTACCATCAATGAGATTGGTTGGGAGTCACGAACTACTGCAAGTTAGAGTTCATGGGCCAGTGAATCGGCCCCCAGTGGTTGATTGGCATATGAACTGGCATTGTAACCGGAAGGGGCCTACGCTCGAAACCCAGTGGGTAGGTCCTGGTGATGTTTCCAAAACTAGGGTGAAACAGCTATCCAGTAGTCCCTGGTTCTCAATGGTTCTCCAAATGATATCGGTCTGGAGGCAAAATCGAAAAGAATTGATTATTGTTGATAGAATACGGTGCAAAATATGTGCATGTGATAATGTGTACAACTATGACACTGAACTGAACAGCAATTTTCAAAGGTAAACGATTATGAATAACAACGAATATGAAAAGTGATGAATCCTCATGGGTCATGTCCATATGAAATTCTACTGATGTTGAACATAAACTTCATATGAGTGACTGATAATCCAAAGGATGGTCTGGAGGAAGATATATTGAGGCAGAAGGAAATGTGCATTGTGTCTGTGAAAGAGAGTGTGCAGGTTAATGACTACGTCCAAATAAGAACATAAAAGGTTAGTTTATGCATATATAATAGTTAGGGTAAGGGAATTTATATCTACAGGTTGGGGAGCCATAACTAGATGGCCGACGTAATTACGTATTTATGAATTTTTAGATTCTATAGTATATCAGATGACAGTATCGACTGGATCTGTTTGTTTAGCATAAAGAGCATCGGTTGTTTAAGGCGAATTGCAGTAGCCTCTGCTGTTTGCTGGAGTATACGATAGCTGGATGCTTTTGACAATTTATTGGTTTATTTACAAGACTAATATCAGTTATGATGTCTCTTCTAGGAAGAATCCCTCATCCAGACAAAATCTAAGCATTAGACTCTGTTTGTTTGTTCATTCGATCGAATAACCGTATTTCACCGAAATTTCGGATACTCAGACTGAATAATGAACCTGGAAAGTTGAAGCGACAATAACCTCAGTGCCAGCAGAGTATTTGTGAGAAAGCACCAGTGGGAAACACAACTTCTCCTCAAGGTCTCGTAAAGACCCTACCAATTCTTATATTGGGTCTTTTATTCAGAGACCATGAATGACGCCTCTTCAATGTGTCTCTCATATCGGAAAGCTGCATACACGAAATTCGCCAGAAATATCTCAATTAGTGTTTTGGCCGTAGTTGAATTACGCAAATGGTGTGTCAGCATCAATTCATTAGGCTTCACGAAGTTCTCATTACATAAAATGAAACAAACGTTTTGTAGGAAGTGGAGAGATTGATGGCTGAGGCGTGCGTGTCAGGTGAAAACAAGGGCTCCTTATGGCAATATTCAGGAGCTGCTGATCTTTTCCATGACATTGGCAACAAAAATCACGTTGTTGTGAATACAATTTGCCAGACAGCTGGCACGATGACTAACAACTTCAGAAAACCACTGTGATGCTGAACAAAGAACATTTAACAGTGCGAAGGCAGTCACCCAATAATTTAGAAAAACACTCATCCAGAGATGAACATGCGTGGGATGATAGACATAACCGTGAATAGGAAAACATATGTATTCTGATATGCATTGTGAACAAATAGAAAGACTAATAAGTGATTCTACATTGATTGAATGTGACCACGATGTTATGCAAGACAGGTGACTCAGCACAGCTGTCAACAACTTGGAATGTAATTCTGCATAGAAATGACGTGAACAAACGATAGATATGATAAAAAATTATATGGAGGGTTTCATCATGAGCTGACATCAGTTAGAGAACCACTGGAAAACCAGCTGGGAGTACTGGACAGCTGTTTCGTCCTAGTTTGGGACTCTTCAGCAGTACGCGCCCAACGGGATTCGAACCCAGGACCTTCTGGTTACGAGGCGAGCTCGTAGACCATTGAGCCACTGGGACCCGATCCAATGGTCCTTGAATTCTAACTTCTGCCAATTCACGACATAGCGCGACCATTTCGCAATGTCTTCTTCGTGAGTAACTGTCCTCATCTTCGACCTGCTGTACCCTACTGGTCACGGCTTCCCACTAGAACCCCAGTACTCCCAGCTGGTTTTCCAGTGGTTCTCTAACTGATGTCAGCTCATGATGAAACCCTCCATGCAATCAAACCAAATCCCTACAAAACCAATACTTGCAAAAAATTATATATGAATTAAAATAAATCCCAATAGTCAGTGTGATCACAGGCAGTAATTTCACCCGAAATATTTTCAAAATCAAAAGCTTATCACTGAGTATAAACAACAATTGAAATATGATTATAATTCGTTTATCTGTTCCAAAATGCGCAAATGCTTAACAGATATTAATAGAAAGCATGCCCACATGGTCACGGTGTCAGTATTCAATATTGACGATTACAGTAATTCATGGTTTCTTATTAACACCGATGCATTTGAATGGCTGCAGTTTGAAAATTAGTTGAAAACCGACACACTTCGCTCAATCTTTTGTGTTTTCCAAAAATCATACTTGTTCATTCTCATATCAAATGTTACTTGATTGCAAATAGTACTCTTGATGCAGGAGTTAATACTCAGAATGCATTACAAAATTCAATCTATTAAAGCCAATCAGATGTTTGCCTGTTGTTTAATCACTCTGAATGTCTCATTTCTGTGGATATGTCAATATTGTTCACCTGGGTGTATCACCTGCGAATGACCAATCCTTCCTTCTTCATCTTATTCTTCTTCTGATGGTCTTAGTCTGATCGCCATCCTACACGGTCTCTGAAACCCACTGATGTCTTCAGAAATAACCTCAGTGTTCATCAGTATATATCCACACACAAATCATGTACTTTCAATATGACTCCTACATTTACTTCCACATGATATCGCGAAAACGGATATGGTACAATTCAATTCAAACTGCACAGTGCTGTATGTAGATTATCGCAGTTTTTAACGACAGGTTCGGGAAAGTAAATGGAGAAAGTGACTAATAAGGTGAATCCAATTTTATGAATTAAAGATATCCTACAATTCTCCAGACAACGTTCTAAACACTGTTCACTTTTCACAATCAGCTCGAATAATACTGCCATCCATTATAAGTCTGATTGTTCAGATAACATCCTCATCCATGAATCCGAGTTTTCGTCTAGAATAGCAACGTTTAAATCTATTTACATGGGTTTATCAAAGCAATTTTTCGCCTGTTACTTTCTTAACAGCTAGACGATGGTGACTTTGTGCTTGAGTTCTTATATTGCATAAGTTTATTATGGATTTCCATCTGAAAACTTGCGTCGGACAAGAAAACTGAAAGACTAGGAAAGTAGCGCAGGAATATATGACCTACATTTCATCAAAGACAAGCTGGAACAGGATAGGTTTAGAAATCCTTGTGAAGCGGTAACTTAAATTTCAAGTCAAGAAACATTCACCTCTTGACTCTTTCGATATATCTATCTCAGTCACTCTTTATAAATAAATAATGTTAGAAGTGGCTATTCCGATTCACCAAAGAAAGTGCAATTGTCCTACTTCGGAAAATGAAATCATCCAAGCGATATCTCCGCTTAGCCTCAAGCTTTCCATTCCAATTTTATCACGAATTACTCAGATTATGACAAGTCCATGAAACAGAGGAATTCGATTCAAAGTTGTTTTCATAGTTTTGTTGGGATCATTCAATAAACCAGATACACTGTTAACCCATACTACGTGCTTGGAATGAAATAATTAGCATAAGCAACTGTCGGCCATTTGAGTGTTGAGAAATTCGAGAATAACTACGGTTGTTCTCAACCTATTATTCATTTCAATCAATGAATTCAGATAAAATGAAACACCTTATGAGTCCAACTCAGACACTGTTTTCTGTAAAGTTAATGACGGCTTCGCAATTGAACGACCAAGTTCAAAGAAGACAATTACGTGGAGAACCCTCTAAATGAACCAGGAATCAACTCCATTGTTTCAACACAAATTGCTTCTTCCTTTCGACATAAGCGTCGTTCTTTGTTCAATAGCCTTCTCAAATGAAGTAATTAGTATATACCCCCTCACTGAATTCTTAGATAACTAAATTTGCTTACTGTTACAATGTGTTACATACATACATACATACGTGCATACAAACAACCACATGAGAACAACATGCACAATAAGACGATTATGTGAAAAAAGTAATTTTGTGTGAAGTGGAATCAGATTTAGAGTGAGAATGGACTACGATCCTTCAATGTGCAAAAATGTGTCAATAATCACCAAAGAAGTCGGAATATATATAAATGAGGAAATACGTGAGAATAATCTCGAACGCACGAAAATTCGAAGCTCGGAGCTACAACAAGTAAGTGAATTTCAGTTATATCTCATCTCTCATTTGCTGTCAATTTGATTTATTACTGAGTTTGCTCAAATATGAATAGTAAGATGACGATTTTAGTTTGACTTTGATTATGTTCGAGGTATTTCACCTGAGTGTGAATATAAGAAGAACGCTCAATCACATTTAATTGGGTTTTATGGATCAAATCAATGTGGAATGTTAGCGTGTGATGATTAGATATCTTTTATTCTCAGAAATCTGTGAAGTGTGATAGAGCGAACTGATGTTCGCATTTATCCTCCCCAGTCTTGTGGCAAGGTGTCATCGTCTGATACTTGTATGCATATATTGACTCTGCATATATGGCCAAATGAAACCAGTTTTTCTCTGATGATGCAGAAGAGATACTCCAGTAGGCTGTTTCCTGAAAGCTGATATCGTGTATGAGAAACACAAATGAGATTTTCTTCAACCCACTCAATTTCTTAGAGCACACTCTTCTATTCGCAAACAGGTGTATTTCTCAAGTGTTACGGAGCCTGAATTATGTTCAAATAATCTGACAGTCATATCCACACCATATTTTCGGTTGGCATATTCGGAAAGTCTCATCTATATGTCCATTTTCATCATGTATATTCTGAGGTGATTAAGTTACTTCTGCGCTGTTGTCCTTTATCATTTCCTTCGTCAAATTGCAGCTTATTGAAAAATGTCACGTTTTTATGCATCGTATGGGAATTCTGATTATACCACCGAGAGGTTACAGCGAATCCCTTTCCCTGACAACATTTGGGTAAGATGAAAGTGAATTGATGAGTGAGTAATTTTATTCTTAGATCACAATATATACAGTTATTATGATATTGGTGACAGCTGGTGTTGTCCTCTTATTTACCTTCGTGTAAGAATACATAAAATTTTCCAATGAAATATTATCTTGGTTGTAGGGACGTGATTTGGAGGTTCTTCGAAAGGAATTCTTGGGTATATTTTATTATTATGTAAGTTCATTGCTCAACATTATTTATCGAATGTTCGATTGAATTCATCGCACCTTGACAAGTGGAATTCATTTGTGATACAGAGCAGTAATCCACTTCACAGCACACTCGATTACTAAATTAGCATTTACTGTATTGTCAAGAAGTGACAGTCCTGATTTATATTAAAGCCTCAGGTTTTGAGAGAGTCTGGTGTTCATCTCTATTCTTATTGTTGATTTCACATTTTGCTCCAAGGATTTCGAAACAGTTGGTTCATACAATAATCACTGGAATGAATTTTCCAGAGTAGAGTATTTGTAGAATCACGATCGCAGAATACCTGTAACACGGATATCTCCAGCAATAGTGGACATCAGAATAATTAATGTCGTCCTATAAGAATCACACTAAAATTTCGGCATGAAAATTATTCATATGGTGACATGATGCAAACCATTTGTCAAGATTTTATTCGATAATTTCGCTAAAACTTCTGATCAGCTGATAATTCAACGTAAGTTAAAGTCATATTTGTAAAAATAGTTATTGATACACAATTCAAACCTCTCGCTCTACAGATTTGAAATGATGGAAGGTAAATCGTCTAAGGTATAAATAATAGGGTGCATTTAGGCCGTAATATCGTTGACAAAATCAACACAAGCAATTCAGTGAAGAGTCTCTTTTGAATGAATTCCTTTTCTTTGCTTTAACAGTCGCATTGAGAAAGATCCATCAGTAGGTTATTCACAGAGAACGACTAAACTTCAACGTTAACAGATGGAAGATTCGTCAGAAGATGGTTGGTTATATTGATGAGTGCATATAAAATGTTGAATAATAAAAGTAATAATTTTCTTTGTTTTTCTCTATGCATCCTGAATAAAACCACCTGTTAAAATATGTATCTCCTCATTTTATAACGGCGGCTATCAGATTTTCCATCCACTGAAATGCCAAATTTCACTTGTATTTCTGATTGTTATGATCATGCAATTGTATCACTACGTGTAGTCGCCCATATATTGAGGTAGTTTTCAACGGAAGGATGCTCACTTCACTGAGGAAATGAATGAACAAAAATGTACACAGTTGGTTCTCTCTTCATATGGAACAACGCTATATCACACGACATACTTCAGATTATCACTCAACATGTAAATCCTGTAGGAAGATGAAATATTTTGAAACGCCGAAAACTTCTCCACTCTGTTTTCTTATATTGCATGAAATATAGACTTGTTATTATTGTATAATTATATCTCCCATATTCGACTTCTCATTTGCATTGAATACTAATAGCAACTGTGGATGTGTGTTGTGATTCTTCTCTTTGTAACTGTTCAGAACCTTGTTGAATTCTATTGTGCAGCTTAAGAAAGTCAGTTCATCGAGAAGAGACTCTCCACTGAACTCCTTGTACTGATTTTGTAAGCGATATTAGGGTCCATATGCACTCATTTATTTATAGTTTAGATGTTGCATTTTCCACTATTTCCAATCTGTCGTCAGAGATATTGGAATTATTTGTCAATTATTATTTCAACAAATATGACTTTTTCGTACTTTGAGATATCAGCTGATCAGAAGTTTTTGCGAAATTATCGAATCTCGACAAATGGTTTGCATCATGTCACCATATGAATAATATTCATGATGAAACTTCAGCAGGATTCTTGACACATGATATTGATTATTGTGATGTCCATGACTACTGAAGACTTCTGTGTTACTAATGTTCTGTGAAACGGTTTCCAGATGTAGTGTATTCAATAAATTTCTTCTCAGTGTCTATATATTTGATCATTTGCTTTGATCTTAGTGAATCGTTGTCTCATCTTGATAACCACGTCTGATTATGTTCATACATGCACTGGGAACTTTTGTATTGTTTTGACGGTCAGCAGAACTAGCCACACAGGACCAAGTTTATTTATAAACAACCATGGAGGAGGCCTGAGTTGTTAGTTTACACTTTCCACATTCGTCGGACTACTTACGACTGGACAGTGGATCAACCTAAGTCAGTTTGCAACCAATTTCAACCTTCTGTGGCTTACTTCGACTCCAGGTAATAGATGTTCAGCCAAGTGAATTCGGGTCCTAACTTCAGTCACTTTGGTGATAAAGAGATTCGCCGAATAATAATGACAATCATAATAAGGCCATCTGTCCTAGTGCGAAGCTTTCTGATGATATTAAGTTTTCGTCTATCATCTGGTTGTCGTCAGACAAACCAGTTGAGAAACATCAAATTATTCGAATAGTCTTCAACATATTTGCAAAGCTTAACACTATTGGGTATGTTGTTTATCAGGTGAAGATTTTCATCTAGGACTCTACATTTAATGATTTCCGAAGGTGTTATCTACGTATCTTGGACGATCATAGCCTCACGCAGTTGCAGCTGTTTTCAATGAGTGGATGCACAGATTGGTCAGTAATGGCGATACTGGTTGGTCCATTACAAAACTATCTGTTTCACATGGGGATATCTCCTCTATATTTGAACACTGTTTGATCTGAACACACTTCTAGCTAATTCATAATTTCTCCTGTGTCGGAAAGACATCGACCGCATAGTCCACTGTCTGAAAATGGTGAATGAAGAAACTTGGAAATATTTCATCTCATTCAACATAAATTGATGCAGTTCTGCTCTCAGATTCATACAAATTCCACACTCAATATACGCCTTGCATTTCATATGGTTTCGGTATTCACGGAGTGTTTGTTGAGAAGTTGTCTGTTAGACAGTTAGTAGGTTATACACCCAGACGTTACAGAACATCTGGTTTGCAAATATTTTGAAATTCATAAAATCTACACTGATGGAAACATTTTGGTGCAGGTTATCTCTGCAGTGACACTTCGATTTCTTCGTTTAACAACTCGGACATTTTGCTTGTTTCAGCTTTTACTCCTTGCAAACTGGCCCTTCTACCGATCATAAAATATTTTCGATTCGACAACAACCTTAACTAAATTCGCTTTGTCAAACTTTGAGTTAAATTATCCTCATTTCCAGGGCTCTTGAGAAAGGGAAAATTTCAAATACAGCAGTCTTCTCTGACTTGCTTTCATTTTCCCATGTCATTTGTGAACCACATGCGACGAGTTGTTTTCACTCATTTGTCGACTCAGAAGAGAGATTAAGCAAAGTACCGTAGAATTTATGTTTTCGTCCCTAAGAAAACGGTGAGGTTCACTACATCATCAAATCAGAGATTTCCGCCTACAGTGAAAACGAACGAGTGATTTCATGAAGCACCGGGCGAATGAAGCCTGTGACAAATGGAAAGTTGACGTCGCAACCGAAGAATGGAGTCGATATACCGAGATCATAACACTGAAAACCATTTCTATTGAAAATGCAACTCATGAATATTCGATTATTATGACCTGTGATGCACTAAGCGAATAATGCACAATTCCGATTAACTATGTAATATCTGAAACGAATTGTTGATGTTTGTGAATTCATTTCAGAGGAATCGGTCTCTTTGTGTTACTTTTCTTCGTATTCGTGCCAAAAATTCGATCGCAACCAGTCGTTGCCCATGTTGTGCTTTCAATTGTAGTAAGTGTCATTTTTTATCACTGCTGAAATTTGTGAGGATTTAGGCTAACTTGTTTTTAACTGAATGGGTGTCATTTGTGGTGGAATGTGAAAGCGTCTAGACCAACGAATACCTCGTCAAAGTGATCATTTCTGTGATTCACACCACACATCACTTTCAGTATTTCACTTATTGGCGATGTGACAATGACTGCGTGGTTTTACTACTTGACCTGAATGCTTGGACAAGTTGTCTCTTAGATATTCGTAAATGTGGAAACGTAAATCCACCTGTTGCATAAGCAGGAAGTGTATATTGAGGGACAGCTTGAAGATATGAATAAACTGGAGGTCTCGAGAAGTTGATTCTACATGACCCGCGATTAGACAATGACAGTTTACTTCATTCAAACAGTTGAATGAATGAACTCCTCAAACAGATTCGTTAGAAAGCAGACGAAGTGTTTTCTGAACTAAAGTGATATTTACGTGTTGACGGACGTGTTTTCAACATATCAAGTGACTCTCCCGTTGACAGGTCCCATCCAAGAGAGGGACAGGGAATACCAGCTCCGATATTCAGATTATGATTGAATTTGACAAGAAAGAACTTCATTAGAATACATCGTCATCATCCTCAACGATGGATGATCAGGTAATAAAATTTCCAACTGTTGAAACCTTAGCCATTCTAGTTGTCAGGCGTTGATTAGTCGACCCATGAAGCTAATTGCAGAATGTAGAGGTAACTAATGTCGACATGTCTAGGATGATTCATAGTTCACAGAATGACAGTGACTTCGAGAGAATTGTTTATTTGTGATTGATTGTGAGTGATGAGAATGTGGCTTATCTGTTTGTCCGTACAGGTTTGAGAATTTATTGTATTTTCAGAAGTCATTGTAAATATGTGTTTCTAGATGTATATGAATCTATCCAGTGTGATCACTTGTTCTCATTTCGCCTTCTCCTTTGTCATAGATCGCACAGTTGTCTGTGGGATTGGCTGCTCTTTTGTCACCTGTTGGACTGAAAGCTGGACTCATATCTCTGGACTGTATACTTGTGTTGGAAATTCCAATAGTTGCGTTGGCTATGCTCATGCCTCGAATGAATCTGAGGGGGGTGATAGTGTTTCTTTCGGTGACATGGACGTTAGAGATAGTGGGAGTCGTCTCGACCGTTTTCTATATGTTCACCAAGCAAGATGTAAATGTGTGAATTATTACTTTTATTGCATGAATTATTTGCCTAAGTTATTTGTCAAAACTTATTACATCTCCGCTTCATTCAGAAATATCCCACTGCATCTGAACCCCAGTAATGATTCCACACTGTGTAATCTCATTTGGTTCCTTCCGTGAGGAAGAGCGTAGTAGGGATAGCACATATAAAATGATGAGATGACATCATTTCGTGAATGAAACGAGTAAGAGATGTGATAAGGAATTGGTTTGGGCTTTAAGCCACACAGCTATGTGTCGCACGATCTACTGTCACTTACTACTGTATATAAAGACCCTGGATGAATTGGAAACTATTATGCGATGCTTTCCACTGAAACATCTGTGCATTATGTGAACACTGTTCACACTAAGACTAACGTTGCTCTTATCATTTCACAGTCTTTTCTCCGTATAAATCACATGGAAGAATTCAAGACACTCCTAGTGTGGTGGCAAGGAATATTTGATGGTAGTATCGGTGAAGAATTCCTCGAATGATGATATTTATATTACGAGAATATTAAGAGAAGCCTGCAAGCAGTAACCTGCATTGCTCTGATTTCCTCAGGCAGTCTCCATTAAACGATTCAAATCAAAACTATGTGAGCAGAAAGAGACAGTGGTAGACCTTCGACCATCCTGCCCACTAAACTAACAAAATCAAGTTTGCGAAAGCTAATTTTCGCTAGTTAGGTAACCGATTGCATCTTCAATTTCATGCATGTCAAATACTGTTTTCATTCGAAACAGCTTACAGTGAGTTTCTTTTCAAGAATATTCTACTGGTCATCCTATGAATAGTCAACACTCTTGACTGTTGGGCATATTTGACAGCTTACATCCTTCTGAGAAAATAACACTACTACTTATCATCGCCTCAAACCCACATGAAATATTACGTGTACTCCATATTTTTGGATCATTCAGGTTTCAGCCAGCTGAGTGTAAGGCGTGAAATGATAAAGAATGGCATCATTTCATCCTGATACACTTGTCGTTCATGCTGTCTCTTCGAATTCTAAATTTTGATTGGAAGAGTGATGAGCAATTTGGTATATTAGCAGCTAACCTTGTCTATAGTCAATTTCTTTGTCACGTATATGTATGGAATATAGCTCGTTTGGCAACAATTCTCTAGTGTGACTGTCACATTCCATGGAATATATATTGGACTAGCAGGGATGCGACTGTAGTCGAAGTGGCCTCGTGAATAATGACATTTCTGTTGTCAGATAAGAAATGTGAAGTGATGCAGTAGTTGTTTATATTGAGTGAATGACATATATTCGCATATTTCAGCCTCACCACATGCAGCCAGTGTCACTGACAGGTGTGATTCAACTGTCAGAATGTTCCGATAATAGTCAGTGTCAACAGATCTCAGATCAGTAGATATGCCTATGTGGTATTTTGCATAGATTAACATAGCATGTGAGTTTACCTCTTCCCTCACGATTTACTTCTTTCTCCTCGTATTTTTCACGCAGATATTTTTCACTCTGGCAGTAGCTTTCTCTATATTATTCATACTCTTCGTAAGTTTGTCATTTTATCGCTGTATCAACCATGTTTATTTTGGCGAGTAAATTACACGAATCACATCAGTTGTTTGATAGTCGCAGAATTGCAGTGTGCAGTGTATCGCTTAGTCGATTTGTGCTCAAATTACATCACTAGAAACGTGAAAACATCCACGATATTTGAGAGTGTATTTCCATAGTAGATTACGTTGTACACTTTTGCACTTGACCGATTTCTAAGTAATTGGACGTTTGCTGAATTCGCGTTTCTTCACTGCAGTGTAGTAATCACGATTCGACTTTGTGCGAGTTCTGAATAATAGGACAACCCACTCATAGTGATTGTCTCATATGATTTCGGGTTGTGTTTGGGTGTGTAGAAATGGGTGGGTTATTAGGCAGCTTGTATTAATTAGATGGGATGCTATTTGTCAATGATTTCATGTTCCCTCACCAGCCATCCGCAGTTACATTTAGGAATTTCCTACAACCTCACTGTGCATTTGAGATTGAGAAATCACAAAATGAATAATGACACAATAGACCCGTCATTCTGAAACTGGAATCTTCTTTGCGGTGTGAATTGAATTCCCACTAGAATATTGACAAGAAGCAAACATCTGCTCATGTTTGATTTGAAAATCGACAGTAAATGTGTAGAGAATTCTTTATTGGTTCAGGTGTCCTTATTTCAGCATATGGAAACAAAATCAAATTGGCTAGATTATTATAATTAATTTGAATTGCTGTGCATTGAGATGATCGCCTGTATTCACTGATCTCTGTCAATAACTTTTCTCTTTCTCTGTTTTTAGTTATTGTTCACTTCTGTCAATAATCACCACGAGATCACTTGGTGGATGGATTTCAATGCCGTAGAATTTACCATAGCGTTCATCATCTGGTTTTGTACGATCAACCTGTTCGGCCTACTCGAAAGTAATTTAGCATTTTTCTTCAATGAAACAAATCACCAGTCTGCTTTGTAAAATACTTTTTTCGGATTATATGTATTGGCAGGCAGTTGAATAGGAAAATGTCACTCTGTAGGCATCTTAATTTAATTTTGATTTTTGTGATTTCCAGTTCCCCTTTATGACGATATGTTAATCATTGTTTCTTTTTCTCATATGAAGTGTGCCAGTACTTGCACAGACATTCACATTGATATTCATATTCTGTAATAAGAAACACAAACAAAATATACCTGTAAACATCAACACCATCAAATGCACATTTATAAATATATATCACTGTTTTTCAAACTGACTCTACACTGAACTATTTCTGAGAAGGCGAGCAAGAAGAGGAGTAATACAGTGGTCAAAAAACGATTTACCCTTTTCTGAATACAATAAATATCTTGTCAGTGATTACATTTTAATGTGAGAGCGGTCATCCAATTTTCAGCCTAGCATACCACAAGCATAAGTGAGTGCCTCAATCGATCTACGTTGTCAGAGAAATATGGTCTGTTCAGAGACTCACACTTTCACATATTTTTGGAAGAGAGATACATAGTTGTGAAAGGTTTCAGTGGAGCGCGAATGCGTCACCTGAATACATATGCTTGAAAGGTTCACCAATCAGTTGGGCATACGAATAATAATTCATTAGTGATATTTTGTAGGCTTTCGAAATCAATGAAGTGTTACATATGATATGAGTAGTCTCTTGTGTGTATATGTGTGCGACACCATGAACGATATTGTGTGCACAGACAAATGTCAGAAAGGAGCTTATTAGCAGCCTACGTTCCAATCTGTAAATAAAACGGCAACTCATCACCAGCATTATCATTACACATAAATTACTTTTCAAATAACTTCGGTCTTCTCAGTTTGATTTCTTATTCCTTTGTAAAAAGAGGTGAACCGTTACTCTGTGTACAATGCTGAGAATTCCATTCTGTCTGATGATCACTAGCGACTGGCCCTTTTCAGGCAGTTCCCTGGGGATCTGGTGGGAAGCTGTGACCAGTAGGGTAGAGCAGGTCGAAGATGAGGACAGTTACTCATCATCGAAGAAGACATTGCGATGTGGTCACGCTATGTTGTGAATTGGCAAAAGTTACAATTCATGGTCTGGCCATTGGATTGGCGGGTCCCAGTGACTTAGTGGTCTAAGAGCTCACTCACCTTGTAACCAGGAGGTCCTGGGTTCGTGCACTTGTTGTGTGGTGGGTGCTTACTGAGAAGAGTCCCAAACTCGGCTGACGAAACAGCTGGCTAACCAGTACTCTCAGCTGGTTTTCCAAGGTTTTCTAACCGATGTCAGCTCATGGTGAAATACTCCAACCAATGGAACATTGTTGTTTTGAATAAAGTGATCATTATTACCAGCATGTCACTTACAGTGTAAAACAGATTACATTATCTGATTTCATTATTTTGAAAATGAAACATGTAGTTCATGCAAAGAGTCTCTTTTCGGAGGCGAATTCCTTCACTTAGCTCTAAAATCGCAATTATTTGTCGTTATTTAAGTGTGCATGCGTGTGTACATTAGGCTTGTCCGATAAGTATAAAAATAAGTCAGTGTAATTGTTGTCAAGACATTTCAAAAATTTGATGAGTAATCAAAATTGCAGTGAGGATGTTGGTAGGGCGCCGAAGATCAGTGAGAGAGTGCTGGTGATGTGTTGTCAAAATACATAGTTATCAACGTTAATCAACGCATAAAAGAAGTTGAATAAGGATAATACATCAACGTAATAAGATGAATAGTTTACTGAGTGAGTAGTGATTAGGATGCACATAGAAACAAAGGAAAATATGAAATTATGTAAGTGTTCTTTCTATGAATCACAAATGTTATAAGGAGTTAGAGAAGAGAACCAACAAGCACACAAACATGAAATCAGTAGAAGGCGACACGTTTGTTACCATGATAGTAGAAGTGGTTGGGTGATTTGTTTTGTATACACATCTCTGGCTTCTTCAACTGAATGAATGACTAAGGCTTCAGCAATACAAACGAGACGAAAGCGTATTTCCTTTGGTAGGTTGTTCTTCACTTTGTAGATCACTTTGAAGCAGGAGGCGTTTGGTGAGATGAAATGATCAGTGTTGACGAGATGTTCGATGATTACACACCTTATACAGCCACTATTACCATCTTGTAGTCATGCTGTGGGATAGTGTTCATGAACCCTTTTAGACAAAGTACGCGTCGAATTATCAATGTACCTGGTTGGGTCCAGAGCAACAGGTGAAATGATATGTGCACACAGAAGTGACCAGAAGACATATCGTGTCCTTAAGGATTATGCAGATCAATGGACAACTGGAGAGCACTACTCAAGGTGTAGCTGCGAAGAATGTTGTTTTCGATGATTCTGGAATTCTTCTCTTGAGGATATGACAAACCGTTTAACTGCGATCATTTTACCCATATTTTATGGAAAGTTACAAAAGAGAACTTTTTCACACCTCTCCAAGAAAATTGTACATGCATGCTACTCTAAGGAGAATGTTCAGAATCTTAGGAGTATGCTCAAAGACCCAAAGATGAACTTGTTTAATGAAGAATCTCTTGATGACAATGTCTCCAATAACACATATTATCTCAAATTTTGTCTTGTCACCTGTTGTTCCAGAGAAACGTTCTTCATCAGATTTGACTGTTTCTCCTCTCCTCAACTTAGAAAGCTCCGCAGGCAAAAACAAAAGTTATATCCAATGAAGGATAAAATTGGTGTGAGAAGAATGAATATCCTAATCCAGTCTGAAATGCACCGATTGAATTCAATTTATAACGAGAAGTTTATATCCTGTAAAAATGCTTCTAATATATGTAAACTAATCTAAGCAATTACTGATGGTAAGCAGATGAAATGTATTCCACATTCATCTGATGTGTGTACACTAAACAAGTCTTTCATGCATTCTCCCACAAATGCCACACCTTCTAGTGTTGCAAGTGCTTCTCTTGGTTCAACACAAATGACGTTCTAAAATGTCTCCAGTCGCCGAACACTTCTTGTAGCTTAGGTCCAGATGGTTTGCCTAGTGCTTTTCTCTGAAATTGTGCGGATATCCTTCGTTATCCTCTCATGGACATATTCAACGAATCTTTCTCCAGAAATGTCGTGCCAGCCGTTTGGAAGGACATTAAAATTTTACCCATACACAAGTCATCTACTGAAACATGTTTTAAATTCAGACCTATTGCTATTACCTCTCCTTTTCTTAAATCTATGGAAAAGTTACTCCTACTCAATCATCAACCCTCAATAGAAGCCTTTGATGACATCAAACCATCCATCTATAAACACAGTAGAAGTACTGTAGATGCAGCTGCAGTCTTGCTTCACAGCATTGTCTGCAGTTTAGACAAGAGGACTGAATTTGTTCGCTGCACCTTCCTAGATTACACATCTGCTTTCGACTTAGTTGGTATCTAGAGACATTTTGTTAAAGAAACTTGCTGAAACTCAAACTGACTGTTGGATTGTCCAATGGCTGCATTCTTATTTCTCAGGAAGGAAGCAGTACACTGTATATCAAGGAAAGTCGTCCGATTCATTGCTTACTGAGGCTTGTGTCCCTCAAGGCTTTGTCTTTCCGCCTTTTCTGTTTCCTTTCTTCTTGTTTGACTTGCCTCACTCTGTTAAGTATGCCGACGATCTAACTATTTCCATGTCTGTTAACTCCCAGCTAGACTGTATTAAGATGAACAGCTTTCTATCAAGAGTTAGCAAATGGTCTTTCTCTGATGGTTGGTCTTTAACTAAATCCTTCCAAATGTCAGACTGTTAATTTCAGTTTCCGATGTAAAAGAAAGCTAAATGAAGCTGTAAGTTACTATGATCATTGCAAAATTGATGATATTGATATAGAAATCAAGTCTGAAGTAAAGTATCTTGGAATATTTTTTACTTCTGACAAATCCTGGTCTTCCCATGTCTTAGCGATATATAAAAGAATATTTCTTCCGCCTTTTTACATTAAGAAGTTAAGGCACTCAGGCATAACTCAACCTCTCTTCTTACAGTTTGTCAACTCGTGCATCTTACCTATTCTTCTTTACTGCTAACCCTTATTCTTTCCTGGATTGCTTAAACTAGACTTCGTAGAATTCTGAAGACTGCCAGTAGGGCGAGTGGTATCCCGTTGGGCCATATCGTTGACATTGTCGATGAACAGCACTTGATTTCATGTAACAAATTTGCTAAAGCAATTTTGTCAGACTGTCAGCATCCACAGCAGCACTCGCAGCTCCAACCTTGTGTCTCCTCAGGTGAAACAAGAAGTCTTTCCAGAAGACTTTGTGCACGAACGTCTAAGTATAAAATTTTCACTATATCATATTTGTCACGTACTTTATGTGATGAAAATAGTGTTAGGCATGAACTAACTAACCTTCTTTGCACTACTAAATAAACCATTTCCTCCACCGTTATAACATCAACCTTTATTGTTATTGTACTTCTTATATTTATAATCCTCTGAATTTTGTGTTTTTTTGTTTATTTTTTCATAAATGTGAACATCATTTAAGCTGTGTTATAACTGTTAATTTTGTATTTCCCCTCACCATACTGTATCAACAGAACATGACATTCAATACTGTATAACATGCAAAAATTTCCAAACTGTATCGACAATACTGTATTATCATTATTATTACTGTATTTTTTATTCTCAATTCGTACTACGAAAATTTTTACTTTATTTCTTAAAGATGGACAAATTCCTATGCTTAATTTTGTTTTAGGTTTATAATCTATTTGTATTTTGACTAAATGAGATACAATATTGTGACGAATCCTGAGAATTCCATTCTGTATTGTAACTACCGTTATTATTATTATCCTGTGTTACATACATACAAAGAATCACATGAAAAATCTATACACAATACGATAGTTGCGACAAAAGTTATTTCATGTGGAGTTGAATCAATTTGTGGATGAGAATGGACTATGATTCCTCAATATGCAAAATTGCGCCAATAATGAATCAAAGAATCGAAGTATATATGCAAAAATAGTTGTGAATATTCTCGAACGCACGAAAATTCTCAGCTAAGAGCTAAGTGAATTTCAGTAATATATAACTTGTTTGTTGCACACATAAGAAGGAGTACTCATATGATGATTTTTATTCTGACTTTGATCATATCCAGTGTACTTTAATCGATAAACGCATATCAAAAATGAATATTTTAGTTCAGTAGTTAATGAAATTAGTTATTTTGAAAAAAGACGGTTTGTGTTCCTATTACAGAAAACGAATATCAGTGTGAATGTCTGTGCAAGCAATAGCACACTTCATATGAGAAAGGGAAACTATGAATAACATTGTCTCATGAAGAGGAACTAGAAATCACAAAAATCAAAATTAAAATGAAGATGCCTACAGAGTGACATCGTCCCATTCAACTGTCTGCCAATAAATATAAGCCGGAAGAAGAATTTCACAAACCAGACTGTTGTTTTGTATCATTGAAGATGAATGCCAATCTGCTTTCTGAAACGGCGAAAATGTTGATCGTACAAAACCAGATGATGAACGCCATGGTAAAATCTACGGCAATGAAATCCATCGCCCAAGCGATCAAGTCGTGATTATTGACACAAGTGAACAATAACTACAATGTAGAGAAAGAGAAAGATTATTGACAGAGATGAGTGTATACAGACGATCATCTCAACTGTACAGCAATTCATATTTCACCGTATTAAATAAATTAGAATAATCTAGCCAATGTGATAGGACTGTTTTCATATGATGAAATATAGACATCTGAACCAATAAAGAATTACTTACACATTCACTGTCTCCTTTCAGATCATACATGAGCAGATGTCTGAGTGTTGTCAAAATTGTAGAGAGAATTCGGTTCACACCGAAAAGATGATTCCAGTTTCAGAATGACTAGTCGATTGTGTGATTATTCATTTTATGATTTGACTGCAGTTAGCACTGCCTGAAAACTAGAATGACTTAGCTACGTCAGTTGAAAATATTATGACCTCATCATCCATCGTTGGGGAGCGTGACGATAAACTGTAATGAAGTTCTTCCTTCTCAAATAGAATCATAATCTGAATTCCGGAGCTGGTATTCTCTGTCCTACTGTTGGATGGAAAACATCAACGGGCGAGTCAATAGAGATATCCAAAACGCGTCCGTCAACATGTGAATATCACTTCAGTTGAAAAACCGCTTCATCTGATTTCTCATCAATCTGTTTTAGATGTCTATTCATTCAACTGTGTGAATGAAGTAGACTGTCGGTTATCTTATCATGGGTCATGTTGAATCGACATATCGGGACGACAGTTTGATCATTCCTTCGAAATGCTTCCTGGTATACAGGACATTTATTATAGATGTTTATTTCCTGAATTGTCTGAATGAAGGAGATCGTCAAAATTCTTATCGTGTGTCATGTAGAATCAACTTCTCGAGACCTTCAGTTTATTCATTCATTCAAGGTCTCCCTCAATATACACTTCCTGCTAATGCAACTGGTGGATTTACGTTTCCACATTTACGAGTTTATAAGAGACAACTTGTCTTAGCTTTCGGGTCCTTTCTCATGCGCAAGTAGTAAAACCACGCAGTCATTGTTACATCGCCAATAAGTGAAACAATGAAAGTGATGTGTGATGTGAATCACAGGGATGATCACTTTGACGAGGTAGCAGTGGGTGTAGACGCTTTCAAATTCCACCACAAATGACATCAATTCAGTCAAAAACAAGTTAGCCTAAATTCTCACAATTTTTCGCAGGGTTTGTTAATGACACTTACCACAAATGAAAGCATGACATAGACACCAACTCGTCCTGATCAAATTTTCTGCACGAATACGAATAGAAGGAACGCAACCAAAACGACATTGATTGTACGGCGTTAACCAATTGTATTTGCTATGACATGTGGTCTGGAACTCTCAATAAACTGGAATACCAACAACTGCACCTC
The DNA here is from genome assembly GCA_944472155.2 of Trichobilharzia szidati. Taxonomy (NCBI): domain Eukaryota; kingdom Metazoa; phylum Platyhelminthes; class Trematoda; order Strigeidida; family Schistosomatidae; genus Trichobilharzia; species Trichobilharzia szidati. The sequence goes on from OX235276.1 coordinate 2,369,689, forward strand.
AGGTTCTTCATCAGGTGTGGGAAATGAATGACAACGTCAGCCTCCTCATCAATATCAGAAGGTTTCTGTTTGATCCTGCTTTTGTGTTATGGTACCTTAGGACTGACTGATATTTGTCCATCGAAATGCCGAACGCTGCCAACAGCTGCTTTATCAACATCTGCCATGTCTTCTACTCACCAGCACTTTACACGCTTACATAAACCACTTTCGCTCACCCTCTTGTCTTCGTCCCCAGCACAACATTCTTCATCGTAGGAGAAGCGTACTATGTGCACCATTTTCAATCCTTTCGAGTAATACTATTGTGGGATACAGCCTTACTGTGTCAGTAAGGTGATCAGGAGCAGTAGAATTTACTTAAGCTGGAGGAAGAAGTGGTTTAGTCTAACAATACACATCTAGTGTAGCACGCAGTTGGGTGAGTCAAAGACTTGAATAGCAGAGGAATCGGATAGTTTTTGGTTTTCAAATGATGACTTCGTTTTTGTATAATCATGGTAACCAAAGAAAGAATCTCAAAGGAACGTGGAAAATGACAGGAATAAGACAAAGCCGCTTAATTATGGGTGACTGAATCATGTAGCATACTGTAGGGAGTGAAAATGTGGGAGTAAATTGAACCGATGACAATGCCACGTGTCAGATGATCCACAATGGAAGACTCACCGTTGGACTCAAAGTGAATACAAGAGTAAGATGATTATTTATGTCTAATGTCACAAAAACTAGAAGACATACAGGCGAAAAGCAACAAACTGGTTGAAGAAGCAGTGCAGCGAAGACAGGAATGCAGGCGAACATAGAGAAGACGGAAGTGATGAGTCTAACCAACCACCATCAACAACAGAAACCAGTAGTGATCACCATCAAAGAGGTAAATTTGAAAGAGGTTACTTCTTTCACTTGCCTAGCTGGACATCATCATTTCAACTGAAGGCAGTTGGCAGGGATGAAGACGTCAAAGTCAGAATCGGAAAGGCAAGATACGCCTTCATCAACCTGAAACCAGTTTGGAAATCGTCTGCACTCAGCCAACATAAACAACAACATTCAGGTTTTCAACACAAATGTGAAATTATTTAGTTGTTCTATATGTGTCAGAAACTTACACTTCACGTGACGAAAAGGATTTTCAACACATCAGTGCAGACTTTTAGCAACAGCTGCCCTATTCACTGCTTCCACACTGAGGATCAAATGGCCAGAAAGAATCAGCAAAGAGAATTTCTGGCGACAAACCAACCAAGAGCCGGTTTCTCAAAAATTATTAAGAGGAAAATGGAGATGGATGGGGCATTCCTTGAGAAGGCCGTCGAATGACATCGCGCACAATGCAGGCCATTGTTCTAGTGGAGTCACAACGAGAAGCGACTAGTGTATGGTCAGTGCTAGGGAGGAATGGAGGGGATCGTGATAGGAGGAGATGAGAGATTATGGACAATCGTGGACCCAGCTGAAGAGGATGGCAGAAAACAGAAGAAAGTGGAGATATGCTATTGAAGACCTGTTTTCCACTCGGAACACAAGGAAGTAATAATAATAGATAATAACAGTAAGCTGATGGAGAATTCATATTGAAGTGTGCACTAAAGATGTCTAGAATGACAACGGGAGCTCCATCACTACAATATCCCGCTCATAGAACGCAACCGACCTGAAGTGAAACATTATTCAAATCAGAGATACTTCTGAGCAATTCCCAGATAAATGAAGTTTGTAGCTCATACCTATAAAACAAGAGAAATGACTGGGACAGATGAATAGTTAATGATTCCTGGATAGTTGTGATGTCCAGTCAGTCATATATTGACTGGCTGATCACAATCACTTGAACAGCTGAATATTCTCACATTGTTATACTTAGAAGATAATCAGCCTAATCTTTGAACTCTACGGTCACTGACTACAAATATATCAGCAATAAGGCGAATTCAAGTGAAATCCTGACCACTGCACATAGCAACGCTTTCAGTCTTCTGAGTTGTAGAGTAGTTGTTAAACGTTCTAACACAGTAGCACAATAAACTGGTTGAGCATTGTGTAAAAGATCATTTTGAGCTCATTCAGTAGGTCTGGGATTGGAAATGGAGTTTTCCTATGGGTAAACGAATAATATTTTCTTGATTCTGGCAGGTGGTACCAAAGTTGTTAGCATTAAAAAGAGTTATATAATGACATGCATTCAGCTATCGGTGTGATATCGAGAAAGAAGTCGACGTTAAGTTTCCATTTTTCGTTTAATTTCTTTGCCAACATCTTAACATACCTCCGATTCCATATGCAAGATATTTTCCAAGTGAGACGTTCACGCTTAGGTTGTATGGTAAAAGTTGTGAGTTTTATAGATTAACATTATGAAGGTGACATCTTCCACTTCGAGAAGCATGGAGACTTTAATTTCTTCGAATAAACAGACATTAACTAGTTTCATATTTGTTATGATGCGTCCTGAAAAATGAATAACTTTTCAGGAATCTTAATATCAGTCAGTGTGTCCTTGTTCGAATATACACATTTCACTGAAATCTTCAATTCATGGGCCATTAGATTGGGTCCTAGTGGCTCACTGGTCTACGAGCTAGCTCGCCTTGTAACCAGGAGGTCCTGAGTATGAACCTCAGTGGATGCGTACTGATGAATAGCCCCACACTAGGAGGAAACAGATCCCCACTACTCCCAGGTTTTGCAGTGGTTTTCTAACTGATGTCGGCTCATGCTGAAATCGTCCATCCGAAATCTTGAATACCCAGACTGAATAGTGCACCTAGAAAGTTGAAACGTAGTTCTTCGCGGTGTGCATTACAACAAACCAGTGGGAAACACAACCCACTCCTACATCCTCGTGAAAGCCTTTCCAACCCTTAAACAAGAAGCATTTTATTCAGGGAACCTGAATATCATTAATCCGATATGTCTGTTATATCGGAAATCTGCAAACAGGAGCTTACTGGTGGGCTCCTAGAATGTCTCAATAGAAGATCTGGCTACAGTTGGACTACTCAACTGGTGTCTCAGCGTCAACATACTACACTACACGAAGCTTTCGAGCATAAAATCAAAACGACTACTTGCGTGAGAACTGAGGAAATTGATGATGAGATGGAATCAGCAGCTAATTGTGTGAAGACTCGAAAGTTATTCATCCATTCCAGTTTGTCAGTAACGAAAATCATGTTGTCGGGATTACAATGTGACAGGCAGATAGCATGATGATGTTCATCCAGTCGAGAGTGAGGATTGAGTTCACGCCAATGATATTGGTTTGTGGTCGCGCTAAAATCACGAATTACTGTAAGCTAGAATTACGCCAGTGAAGGATGACAATGGAAAGCCAATCATCAAAGAGGTGCACTAAAGGAAACACTGGACTGAACACTTCAAAGGACTTCTAAATCTACTGCCACCTACAAAGCGCCAAATAATACCAACAGCAGAGGCAGAACTACCAGTGGATATCAACTCTCCGACGACAACAGGAATGCTGAAGGCAATCAAGATGCTGAACACTGGAAAATCACCAGGACCAGATGGAATCCCAGCGAATGGAATGGAAATGGACCGAGAGACTTCAGCGGAGTTGATGACACCACTACTGGAGAAGGTGTGGAAAGAGACCAAGGTACCTGCGGATTGAAAGAAAGGCTACTTATTCAAACTACCAAAGAAAGGGGACTTAGGTCAATGCAAGAAATGGCTCGCCATTATGCTCCTGTCCATCCCAAGCAAAATACCAAGCCTTATCATGCTGGAGAGAATCAAACAAGCCCTGGATGAAAAAATTCGACCTTGACAGGCTGGATTAGGGAGGAATAAGTCATGCATCGATCACATCGCAACACTAAGTATCATGATTGAACAGAACTTGGAATAGCAGTCAGCTCTCTATCTCAACTTCATTAACTTTGAAAGGCCTTCGACAGCGTCGACTGAGATGTGTTTTGGCAACTGCTTCGCTACTACGGGGTGCCGCCAACAATTTTACATGCAACACAGGTGACTCAGTACAACTGTCAACAACGTGGAATGTAATTCTGGGTGCAAAAGTGTCAATATATGACATTTATGATAAAATATTAAATATGAATTAGAATAAATCCCAATAGCCGGTGTGATCACAAGCAGTAATTTCGCCCAAAATATTTACAAAATCAAAAGCTTATCACTGAGTATAAACAACAATTGAAATATGATTATAATTCGTTTATCTCTCCCACAATGTGCAAATGCCTTTCAGATGTTTTGCATTTCCAGCTAAAACATTGCGTCGGACCGGAAAAATGAAAGACTAGGAAAGTACATATGAAATATGTGACCTACATTTCATCAAACACAAATTGAACAGGATAGGTTTAGAAATACTTGTGAAGAGGTAACTTAAATTTCAAGTCAAGAAGTATTAACCTCCTTACTCATTTTCTCTATCCCTCTCGGTCACTCTTTCAAACTAAATAATGCTACTAGTGGCTATTCCGATTCATCCATGAAAGTGCAATTGTCCCACTTCTGAAAATGAAATCACCCAAACGATATCTCTGCTTAGCTTCAAGCTTTCCCTTTCCAATTTCATCACGAAGTACTCGGATTATGACAAGTCCGTGAGATAGAGGAATTCGATTCAAAGTTGTTTTCATAGTTTTGTTGGGATCATTCAATAAACCAGATACACTGTTAACCCATACTACGTGTTCGGAATGAAAAATTACTATAAATCGATGTGAGCCATTTGAGTGTTTGAGAAATTCGAGAATAACTGCGGTTGTTGTCACTCTATTATTCATTTTAATCAATAAAGCCAGACAAAATAAGACACTGTTTTCTGTAAATATGATGACGGCTTAGCAATGAAATGAGCAAGCTCAAAGAAGACAAATACGTGGAGAACCCTCTAAATGAACCAGGAATCAACTCCATCATTTTGACACAAATTGCTTCTTCCATTCGAAATAAGCATCGTTCTTCGGTCAATAGCCTTCTCAAATGAAGTAATTAGTATATGCCTCCTGACTGAATTCTCAGATAACTAAATGTGCTTACTGTTACAATGTGTTACATACATACGTGCATACAAACAACCACATGAGAACAACATGCACAATAAGACGATTATGTGAACAAAGTCAAGACAATACCGTTTGAAACAAACTCACTGTTATTATTATTTATTATTATTATATCTAATAATTATGTCGTAAATGTGGACAAATTCCTCCGAATAATTTTGTTTTAATTTTTAATTTTATATACATTTTGAGTAAATCAGATGCAATATTGTGACAAATACTGAGAATTTCATTCTGTTTATAAGTTTTGGAATAAAGTAAATTATTATTATTTTGTGTGAAGTCGAATCACATGTAGAGTGAGAATGGACTATGATCCTTCCTTATGTAAAAATATGTCAGAAATCATTACAGAAATCGAAATATATACATGTATATATAGAAATGAGGAAATACGTGAGAATATTCTTGAACGCACGAAATTTCGAAGCTCGGAGGTACAACAAGTAAGTGAATTTCACTTATATCTCATCTCTCATTTGCTTTCTGTCAGTTTGATTTATTACTAAGTTTGCTCAAATATGAATAGTAAGGTGACGATTTTAGTCTGACTTTGATCATGTTCGAGATATTTCACTTGAGTATGAATATAGGAAGTACGCTCAGTCACATTCAATTGGGTTTTATGGATCTAATCAATGTGGAATGTGTTAGTGTGTGATGACTAGATGTCTGATAAACTCAGAATTCTGTGAGGTGTGATAGAGCAAACTGATGTTCTCATTTATCCTCCCCAGTCTTGTGGCGAGGTGTCATCGTCTGATACTTGTATGCATATATTGACTCTGTACATGCGCCAAAAAGAGACCAGATTTTCTCTGATGATGCAGAAGAGAAACTCCAGTAGGCTGTTCCCTCAAAGTTGATATCGTGTATGAGAAAGACAAATGAGATTTTCTCCAACCCACTCAATGTCTTAGAGCACACTCTTCCATACGATCACTGACTCCGACTCATCAACATTCGCAAACAGGTGTATTTCTCAAGTGTTATAGAACCTGTATTATGTTCAAATAATCTGACAGTCATATCCACACCATATTCTCCGTTGGCATATTCGGAAAGTCTAATCTAGGTGTCCATTTTTATCATGTATATTCTGAGGTGATTAAGTTACTTCTGCGCCGTTGTCGTCTATCATTTTCTTCGTCAATTTGCAGCCCATTGGAAAATGTCACGTCTTTATGAATCGTTTGAGAATTCCAAGTATAACTACGGGAGTCTACAGCGAATTCCTTTCCCTGACAACATTTGGGTAAGATGAAAGTGAATTAATATGTGAGCAATTTTATTCTTAGATCCTAATAGATACACTTCTTATGATAATGGAGACAGCTGTTGTTTTTCTCTTGATTACTTTCGTGTAAGTACAGATAAGATTTTCCGATGAAATATTCTCTTGGTTGTAGGGATGGGCTATGGAAATACTTCAAAGAGGATACCTGGAGAAAGTTTACCATTTTGTAAGTTCTCTGTTCAACATTATTTATCGAGTGTTCAATTGAATTCATCACACCTTGACAAGTGGAATTTATTTGTGATACAGAGCAGTAATCCACTTCACAGCACACTCGATAACTAAATTAGTATTAACTGCCTACCCTGGACTACTTGACCTATCTAAATATGATTGGTCATTACTATGTACTATGTAATTGTCATGAACTTTATTTTATTATTGTTAACCATGTTAGTTGTAAAGCGGTTGTAAAGAAACTACGAAATGATATCATCTCGCGAAATTTGTCTTCTTAATGCCTTATTCAAATTTATCAAAGGGACTAATTGTTTCACTTCAATTAACTGAATTGTCAGGATAAGGGGAGTCTTAATTTATATTAAGGCCTTAAGTTTTGAGAGAGTCTGTTCTTCACCTGTATTCAGATCATCGATTACACATTTCGCTAATTAGGTTGAATTCCACTAAAGTGTTTAATTAACCTCCAAGGATAGATATAAAACAATGGGTTCATACAATAATTACTGGAATGCATTTTTAAGAGTAGAGCATTTGTAGAAACACGATCGCTGAAAATGTATTACAGAGAAGATTCCAGCAATGGTGGACATCACAATAATCAATACATTATGTCAAGAATGCTACTGAAGTTTCGTCATGAATATTATTCATATGGTGACATGATGCCAAAACATTTGTCAAGATTTTATTCGATAATTGCGCAAAAACTTCTGATCAGATGATATCTCAAAGTAAGTCATATTTGAAGAAATAATAATTGACAAATAATTCCAACCTCTCACTCGACAGATTGGAAATAGTGTAAAATACAACAACTTAACTATGAATAATAAGGTGCATCTGGGCCTTAATATCGCTGACATAATCAGTACAAGCAGTTCAGTGAAGAGTTTCTTCTCTTGACGAATTCATTTTCTTCACTTGCACAATCCCATAAGGGAGGATCCATCGGTGGGAAACCTACATGGAACAACCAAACTGAACGTTGACAGAGGGAAGAATCGTGAGAAGAATGGCTGGTTATATTAATGAGTGCATATAAAAAGTTGTATAAGATCAATAGAAATACGTAGTGAGATAGGAAACATACTATGTGAGTTTTGATATGCATGCACACAGAAACAAAGGAGATTCTATGTTCCATTCACGAACAACGACATCTTCCACAGACAAAATTATTGGATTTTATTGAGATCTCACTTGGGTTTGTTGCTAGCAGCCTGTTTCATGATAAGTCACAGGAATGGTCCACGTAAGTTAAATATTGATAGGTTTCAATTGTGTCCTAGATATGTGGATGACATTTTCATTAACCCTGATGATAGTCATGATCACAATTACTAGTGTTACACATGTTCAACAGCTGTAATCCACCGACAGGGCTCACTGTTTCAGTAGATGAATCTTCAATGCCTTTTCATGAGGTTGAATTTAAACGAAGAACCTACGGGTCATTAGGAAGTTCGATCAATAAGAGAGCAACATTGCACAGCCAACTGATAAGTTTCTCCAGCTGAATACTAAATGAACGTGAATTGAGCCAAAATATTTCTTTAGCCATCCGCGTTCCACACATCTCAAGCTCAAATGCTCTGCAAGAAGAATTACAGATTTCAGAAAGAAATCTTCCAAAACGGACATACACCAAGGCTGATTGTCGAGAATGCCAAGGTAAAAATTCAAAGGCTAAACACGTGATCCGTGCAAAATATGAAAGCTTAGATGAACTTTGACTTTGACGGTAGCCTAGTTGATGATGTTGTTAAGAGAGGAATTTCGGTTTTAGCAAGGAGAACTTTCTCCACAGAAACGCTGAGAGTGGTGTTCGTCAGTTGGCTACTGGTGTGGAGGAGCCTAAAGTACAAAATATCACATCCGACCACTTCCATGTACATGCATTAGATCACCTGTTCTTGTGGAGCCAGATTTATGCATCTTCAACGTGAATCCTATTGTTTTCATTCAAATATGTATGATTACTTCAATCGCCTGACCGTTTCTGACTCACCTCTCCTCTGGAACTACTAGGTAACATGAAATTCTCTTTGTTTTTCTACCACCACCTGTTAAATTATACATTTCACCTTTTCATAACGGTGGCCTACTCTAATCGATGGTCTACCAGAGTTTCCTTCCCTGAAATACCGAATTTCCACAGCATTTCTGATTGCTATGAGCATGCAATTATATCAAATGATCACTACATGTACTCGCCCATATATTGAGTTAGTTTTCAACGGAAGGCTGCGCAGTTCTTCGATGAAATGAATGAACAAAAATGTACACAAATGGTGTTCTCTTCCTATAGAACAGCGCTATATCACACGACATACTTCAGATTATCCCTTAACATGTAAATCCTCTAGGAAGATAAAATATTTCGGAAGGCCGAAAATTTCTGCACTCTGTTTTCGCATATTGTCTGAAATATAGACTTGTTATTATTGTATAATTCTATCTATTATATTCGACTTCTCATATGCATTGAATAATAATAGCAACTGTGGATGTGTGATTCTTCCCTTTGTAACTGTCCAGAACCTTGCTGAATTCTCTTGTGCAGCTTAAGAAAGTCAATTCATCGAGAAGAGACTCTCCACTGAACTGCTTCTACTGATTTTTTCAGCGATATTAGGGCCCAGATGCACCACCTTATTCATAGTTTAGATGTTGTATCTTCCACTATTTCCAATCTGTCGACAGAGATATTGGAATTATTTGTCAATTATTATTTCTACAAATATGACTTTTTCTTACTTTGAGATATCATCTGATCAGAAGTTTCAGCGAAATTATCGAGTAAAATCCTGACAAATGGTTTGGATCATGTCACCAAATGAATAATATTCATGATGAAACTTCAGTTGAATTCTTGACACATGATATTGATTATTGTGATGTCCATGACTACTGAAGACTTCTGCGTTACTAGTGTTCTGTGAAACGGTTTCCAGATATAGTGTACTCAATAAATTTCTTCTCAGTGTCTACATATTTAATCATTTGCTTTGATCTTAGTGAATCGTTGTCTCATCTTGATAACCACGTCTGATTATGTTCAGACATGCACTGGGAAGTTTCGTATTTTATTTGACGGTCAGTAGAACTAGTCACACAGGCCCAAGTTTATATATAAACAACCATGGAGGAGGCCTGAGTTGTTAGTTTACACTTTCCACATTCGGACTACTTACGACTGAACAGACGATCAACCTTAATCAGTTTACAACCAATTTCCACCCTCTGTGGCTTACTTCGACTCTAGGTAATAGTTGTTCAGCCGAGTTAATTCGAGTCTTAAGAACACTCACCTTGGTGATAAACAGATTTCAATAAACTGAATATTCCCAAAGTAAAATTCAGAACAACACAGATTTGCCAAATAATAATGACAGTGATAACTGGGGTATCTGTCCGAATGTCTTCCATTTCTGATGATATTTGGTTTTTGTCTAATCTGGTTGTCGTCCGACAAACCAGTTAAGAAACATCAAAGTTACGTGTGAACATGGCTCAACATATTTCCGAAGCTTAAGACTGTTTGGTATGTTGTTTATCAGATGAAGATTTTCATCTAGGACTCTAAATTTAATGATGTCCGAAGGTGTTATCTACGTATTTCGGACGATCAGAGCATCTCACAATTGCAGCTGTTTCCAATGAGTGGATGCACAGATTGGTGAGTTAGGGAGATACTGGTTGTTCCATAACAATACCATCTGTTTCACGAGTGGATATCTCCTCTATATTTGAACAATGTTTGATCTGAACACACTTCTAGTGAATTCATAATTTTTCTTTTGCCGGAAATACACCGACCGCATAGCCCACTGTCTGAAAATGGTGAATAACGAAGACTTGGAAATATTTCATCTCATTCAACATAAATTGACGAGGGTTTTGCTCTCAGATTCATACATATTCTGTACTCAATATACGGCTTGCATTTCATATGGTTTCGGTATTCAAGGAGTGTATGTTGAGAGGTTGTGTATGAGAGAGTTAGTAGGTTATAAATATAGACGTTATGGATTATTTAAACGCAGAAAAACTTGGTACAGTATGGCACCAAGAAAGATGCGCCACACAATATTGTGTGAGGGCTGAGATACTGCCCGGGCGCCCAGACCGAAGCAGGTGGCTTTCTTAGGGACCACCCCTCGAGCCTTTGACTTGTAGTCTAATCCGCAAGGCAGCGAAGCAGCGTCAGGAGCTGCGTTCCCATGGTTGCCGGTGACCCATATGGGTTCATACGCCATTTGATCCGATTGAATTCTGGAGCCCATGTACCCCATGGTAACTGCTTTTAGTCTAACCGCTATCCAAACAACCTTCCTGACATGGTAGGACCTGCAGGGAAATGAATCGCAGCCAGTTTAGCTTGTTGGGTCACTGCGGCATTCAAGCCCGACCACCACGGCAAGGTAGCAGTTATCGGTCGGGACGTTATGGATGATCTTGTTTATAAAAATTTTGAAATTCATATAATCCCCACTGATGGAAACATTTTGGTGCAGGGTATCTCTGCACTGACACTTCGATTTCCTCGTTTATGAACTGAGATATTTTAATTGTCTCAGCTTTTCATTCTTTGCAAACTGGCTGTTCACTCTGTCTGGTCGTCTATTTCTCACAGTTCAGTGCTACGGTTTTCCGTGATTATTTTCTCACCCTGTTCTGTTGTGTTTTCAGCGATTAATGTCCAGTCAAATATTGATCACAGTTTGTATTGCAACAACTTCCCCTCTACCGATCATAAAATATTTTCGATTTGACAACAACCTTAACTGAAGTCGCTTTGTCTAACCTTAAGTAAAATTATCCTCATTTCAAGGGATCATGAGAAAAAGAAAATTTTCAAACCCAGCAATCTCTGACTTTCATTTTCCTATGTCGTTTTTGAACCACATGCGACGAGTTGTTTTCACTCATTTGTCGATTCAGGAAGGAGAGTGAGCCAAGTACTGTGGCATTTGTGTCTTCCATTGCTTAGAAAACAGTGAGGTTTACTATATCATCAAATCAGAGATTTCCGCCTACAGTGAAAACGAACGAGTGAAATCATGAAGCACCGCGCCAATGAAGCGTGTGACAAATGTGAAGTTGACGTCGCAATCAAAGAATGGCATCCATATTCAGAGATAGTCACACTGAAAACCATTTCTATTGAAAATGCAACTTCTGAATACTTGATTATTATGAACTGTGATGCACTAACCAAAATAACGCACAATTCCGATTAAATGTGTAATATCTGTGACGAGTTGTTGATGTTTGTGTATTCATTTCAGAGGAGTCGGTCTTCTTGTGTTACTTCTCTTCGTATTCGTGCCAAAAATTCGATCACAACCAATTGGTGTCTATGTCATGCTTTCAATTGTAGTAAGTGTCATTTTTTAAACCCTGCAAAAATTGTGAGGATTTAGGCTAACTTGTTTTTGACTGAATGGATGTCATTTGTGGTAAAATTTCAAAGCGTCTACAGCCACGAATACCTCGTCAAAGTGATCATCTCTGTGATTCACATCACACATCACTTTCATTGTTTCACTTATTGGCGATGTAATAATGACTGCGTGGTTTTACTACTTGCGCATGAGAAAAGACCCGAAAGCTGAGACAAATTGTCTCTTAGTATCTCGTAAATGTGGAAACGTAAATCCACCAGTTGCATTAGCAGGAAGTGTATATTGTAGGGAGAGCTTGAATGAATGAATAAACTGAAGTTCTTGAGAAGTTATATCTACATGACCCAGGATAAAACAATCGACAGTCTACTTCATTCAAACAGTTGAATGAAAGATCATCCAAAACACATTTGTAATAAATCATATGAAGCTGTTTCTGAACTGAAGTGATATTAACATATTGACAGACACGATTAGAACATCTCTTGTGACTCTGCCTTTGATGTGTTCCATCCACGAGAAGAACATGGAATACCAGCTCCAAAATTCAGATTATGATTCTATTTGAGAATAAAGAACATCATAAGAATTCCTCGTCATCATTCCCAACGATGGATGATGAGGTAAAAACATTTTCAACTGTTGTAGGCCTAGTCATTCCAGTTGTCAGGCGGTGATTAGTCGGCTCATGCAGCTAACTACAGTTTGCAGAGGTAACTCTTGTCGACATGTCTAGGATGATCCACAGTTCACAGGATGACAGTAACTTGGAACGAATTGTTTATTTGTCATTGATTGTGAGTGATTAGAATGTGGCTTATCTGTTTATCCATACAGCGTTGAAAATTTACTGTATTTCTGTAGTCATTGTTAATATGTGTGTCTATATATATGTATATGAATCTATCAAGTGTGATCACATGGTCTCATTTCGCTTTACCTTCTATCATAGATCGCACTGTGGTCGATGGGATTGGCTGCTCTTTTGTCACCTGTTGGACTGAAAGCTGGACTCATATCTCTGGCCTGTATACTTGTAGTGGAAATTCCAATAGTTGTGACGGCTATGCTCTTGCCTCGAATGAATCTCAAGGGGCTGATAGTGTTTTCCTCGATCGTATTGTTTTTAGCGATTGTGGGAGTCATCGTTTTCTATGTGTTCTTCCGACAACAAGTAATTGCATGATTTAATGTTTATAATGCATAAATTATTTGCATAAGTTATTTGTCAAAACTTATGACATCTCCGCTTCATTCAGAAAAATCTCACTGCATCCAAATCCCTGTAATAATTCCACACTTTGGAATCTCATTTCATTCCTCCCCTGAGGAAGAGGGAAGCAGGGACGGCAAATATAACAGGATGGGATGACGTCATTACGTGGATGAAACGAGTAAGAGATTTGATAAGGAATTGGTTCGCGCTTTAAGCCAGATAGCTACGTGAGGCACGATCTATTGTCACTTACTACTGTATATAAAGACCCTGGATGAACTGGAAACTATTATGCGATGCTTTCCACTGAAACATCTGTGCATTATATGAACACTGTTCACACTAAGACTAACGTTGCTCTTATCATTTCACAGTCTCTTCTCCGTTGGCTACAGCCTCAACAGTACGAAAGTATAAATCACATGAGAGATTTCAACACACTCCTAGTGCGGTGACAAGGAACAATTGATGAATGTATCAGCGACGAATTCCTCGAATGATGAAACTTATATTAAGGGAATGTTAGGCGAAGCCTGCCAGAGAAAACATGCATTGCTCCAGGTTCCTCAGGCAGCCACAATCCGACGATTCAAATAAAAACTATGTCAGCAGAGAAAGACAGTGGAAGATCTTGAACTATCTTGCCCATCAAACTTACAAAACCAAGTAGTAGAATGTCAATCATGTCATGTATTCTCCACTCACATCTTTTGTCCTCTGTAGAAGATTCCAGTTTCTCATTTCAAAGTCAGTCTGATTACTTCTGACCTGCTGGTTTATGTAAGGTCATTTTCGCTAGTTAGGTAACCAACTGCATCCTCATTTTCATGCATGTCAAATATTGTTTACATTTGAATGAGCTAACAGTGACTATTGGGCATATTTAACAGCTTACATCATTCCGAGATAATGTCACTAATAGTTCCTATCCACAACTGCTTATCATCACCTCAAACCTACATGAAATCTTCCATGTACTCGATATTTTTGGATGGATAAGGTTTCAGCCAGCTGAGTGTAAGGCGTGAAAGGATAAAGAATGTCATCATTTCATCCTGGTACATTTGTCGTTCATGCTGTCTCTTCGAATTCTACATTTTGATTGGAAGAGTGAAGAACGATTTGATAAATTAGCAGCTAACCTTGCCTACAGTCAATTGCCTTGTCACGTATACGTATGAAATATAGCTCATTTGGCAACAGTTCTCTGGTGTGACTGTCACATTCCGCGGAATATATATTGGACTAACACGGATATGACTGTAGTCGAAGTGGCCTCGTGAATAATCACATTTCTGTTGTCAGGTAAGAAAAGTGAAGTGATGCAGCAGTTGTTTATATTGAGTGAATGACATATTCGCATATTTCAGCCCCACCACATGCCGTCAGTATCGCTGACAGGTGTGATTCAACTGTCAGCATGTTTCGATAATAGTCAATGTCCACAGATCTTAGACCAGTAGATATGTCAATGTTGTAATTTGCATAGATTAACAAAGCATGTCAGTGTACCTCTTCTCTGATGATTTATTCCTTTCTCCTCGTATTTTTCACGCAGATAATTGTCACTGTGGCAGTACCTTTCTGTATATCATTCATACTTTTCGTAAGTTCGTCATTTTATCGTTGTATCAACCATGTTTATTTTGACGAGTAAATTACATGAAGCAAATCAGGTGTTTGATAGTCGCAGAATTCCAATGTGAATCACAATATCCCTTAGTCGATTTGTGTTCTCATAACATCGCAAAGTACGTCAACGTATCCTCGATATTCGATAGTGTATTTACAGTGTGGATGATGTTGTACACTGTTGCACTTGACGGATTATATGCTTTTTGTCAGTGATTTCATGTTCCCTCACCAGGCATACGCAGTTACATTTACGGATTTCCAACAACCCCACTGCGCATTTGAAACTGACAAGTCATAAAATGAATAATGTGACACTCGACCCGTCATTCTGAAACTGGAATATTGTTTGAGGTGTGGACTGAATTCTCACTAGAATATTGACAACAAGCAAACATCTGCTCATGTTTAATCTGAAAGAAGACAGTGAATGTGTAAATAATTCTTTATTGATTCAGGTGTCTATATTTCATTGTATGAAAACAGTCCTATCACATTGGCTAGATTATTATAATTTATTTAATACGGTGAAATATGAATTGCCGTACAGTTGAGATGATCGCCTGTATTCACTCATCTCTGTCAAGAATCTTTCTCTTTCTCTACTTTGTAGTTATTGTTCATTTGTGTCGATAATTACGACGTGATCGCTTGGGCGATGGATTTCATTGCCGTAGATTTTACCATGGCGTTCATCATTTGGTTTTGTACGATCAACTTATTCGGCCTACTGATTTTTGTGATTTCCAGTTTTTTTCATAATGAAAAGTTAATCTTTGTTTCTCTTTCTCATATGAAGTTTGCTATTACTTGCACAGACATTCACACTGATATTCTTGTTCTGTAATTAGAAGACAAACCGTTTTAGACACTGGGAAAAACAAACAAAATATACCTGTAAACGTCAACACCTTCAAATGTTCATTTATTTATATATATCACTGTTTTTCAAACTGACCCTACACTTGAACATTTCTGAGAAGGTGAGGAAGAAGAAGTGATTAGGTTTTAATGTGGGATCGGTCATCCAATTTTCAGCCTAGCATACCACACGCATAACTGACTACCCAAATCGATCCACGTTGACGGAGAAATATGGTCGATTCAGAGACTCACACTTTCATATAATTTTGGAAGAGAGATACATAGTTGTGAATGCGTCGACTGGATATGACAGAGATATAATGATGATATCAGTAGCATCAGACTTTTACTAAGTCGGACAAATTAAAAAGTTCGAATGTGCTTGTATCACATGAAATCATTATTCTGTACAGATACGATAATTCTCCTTTCTCATAGATAATCCCCGAATCAAGTAATTGTGAAATGGGTGTACTTATGAGGATGGGAATAAAATGAAGGATTTCAATCTTTATGAGACAGGGAATTACATCCCCTGTCAACTGTCTTATTATTAGTTATTCGAGTTAGTCATCTCACACTTGTTTGATTATTGGATGTATCAGAAAGTGGAATAGTTCCATCGACTGAGTGACGTTTCGAACATATCAATTATAATCACACGACTTCGAAACTCACTTTGTCGCGTCGTAATGTTTGGTTGTGTGTGATTCTACGTGATACCACAGCTGAACATTTTTCAAAATAACTAATTTCATTAACTAATGAACTAAAATATTCATTTTGGTATGCGTCTATCGAGTAACGAAAAGTAAACTGGATATGATCAAAGTCAGAATGAAAATCATCACATGAGTACTCCTCCTTAAGTGAGCAACTAAGAAGTGAGATGTAGCTGAAATCTACTTACTGATTGTAGCTACTAGTTTCGAGATTCGCTGCTTCTGAGAATATTCACATGTGTTTTCACATAAATATTTCGATTTCATTGATTATTACCAACACAATTACACATATTGAGAGACCGTAGTCCATTTTTATTCTCAAATTGATTCCACTCCACATGAAATGACTTTTGTCACTTAATCGTTGTATTATGCATGTCGTTCTCATGTGGTTGTTTCTATGCAGATATGCATGTAACACAGGGTAATAGTAAGGACAGTTAGTTATCTTCGAGTTCTTCTTTTGGAGTACACTATCTCCGTAGTTCTAGAAGGCTATTAATCGAAAGACGATGCATATTTCAAATGAAGAAATTAATTTGAGTTAAAATGATGCAGTTGATTCGCAGCTTATTTGAAGGTTTTTCAAACATGACTACGTTCTTTGCACTCAATGATTTAATCAGGAAGCCAATATTGAACTTACAGAAAATGTCATCTGAGTTGAAGCCAGTAGGTGTCTCACGTATCTGTCTGTATTGATTGAAATGAATAATGGGATGAGAACAGTCATTGTTATCGGCGAATTTCTCTAACGAAATATCCTTTCAGGAATTCGAATGACTCAGATGGACTGACAATAATTATTCCATTTCAGATAGACTGTTCGGGTTAATTCACTATCTGTTTTGTCGAATGATGTTAACAAAACTAAGAAAACAACTGCGAGAGAGATTCGTCGTCTTTATTGCACATCCTGATAAAATTAGTGAGGAAAAGTGCTAGAGACTAAGCAGAGATATCCTTTTGAGTGATTTCATTCTCAATAGTGGGACAATTGCATTTTCATAGATAAAGTTGGAATAGATTCAATCACAATTTAATTCAAGAGATTGACGAAGGGAGATCAAGTGGGATAACAATAATTGCCTACTTAATATTAAGATTCTCAGTTCAACGTGTTTCTACACGTATCCTGATCACATATGTCTTCGATGAAATGTAGCTCATATATTTCCCGGCTACTTTCCTAATCCTGAATTCTTCTGATCCGACCTAATTTATTAACTGAAAATTCAAAATAAACTTAGACAATATGGGAACTCAAGCACGAAATCATGATCGTATAGCTTTCGAGACAACTTGGAAGCAGAATTGGATCTTCTGAATGAAACCTCCATCCTGAATGGGTACCCGCCAAGATTCATCGACAAGAATATCAAACCAAAGAACCAGGAGAACGAACATCACTTGTTTGTAAAGAGATAATTTACATGAATCTGGATTTTAAGAGAGACTCAGTTTGGCTGGGATATCCTCAAGAGAAGAATTTCAGCAACTTCGAAAACAACATTCTTAGCAAAAGCCTTAAGGACAAGATCTCTTATCTGGTCACTTCTGTGTGCATATATCAGTTCACATGTTGCTGTGGAGCCAACCAGGTACATTGGTCATTCGACGCGTACTCTGTCCAAAAGGGTTCATGAACACTATCCCACAGTATGACTACAAGAAGGTAATGGTGGCTGTGTAAGGTGTGCGATCATCGAACATCTCGTCAACACTGGTCATTTCATCTCACCAAACCCCTCCTGCTTCAAAGTGATCTACAAAGTGAAGAACAACCTACCAAAGGAAATACGCTTTCGTCTCGTTTGTATTGCTGAAGCTCTAGCCATTCATTCAGTTGGAGAAGCCAGAGCTATCCAAACAAAAGCAAAATCACCCAACCACTTCTACTATCATGGTAACAAAAGTGTCTACTTCTGCTGACTTCATGTTTGTGTGCTTGTCGGTTCTGTTCTCTAACTCTTTGTACCATTTGTGATTCATAGAAGGAACACTTACATAATTTCATATTTTCCTCTGATTCTATGTGCATCCTAATCACTACTCACTCAGTAAACTATTCATCTCATTACGTAGATGTATTATCCTTATTCAACTTCTTTTATGCGTTGATAAACGTTGATAACTATGTATTTTGACAACACATCACCAGCACTCTCTTACTGACCTGTCTCTCGATCAATGATGAGTTCTCTTCGTGTATTATCTGTTTGCTACCACTCTAGCAGGTATTCCTATCACCCATGAGGATTTTGATGTCACCATCTGAGATGTTTTCCATTACTGCCTGTAGGTGTCTATGAAAACCTCCCTTCTTCTCTTGTTCCACGTTGTTTGTAGAACCGTGCGTAGCATTGGGTGATTGTGACCTTCCTTCCTGCATTTTGAGTTGAGTCTTGTTGTCATAATCCTGGAGAATGAGATTGGTTCGCACTGCATTAGGGCTTTGGCCGCCACTAGTGACATCATGATAACCACTTACTGCCTCATTGTGCTCATGGCTGTTGTCTGGTCTGGGTGAAAAGACCGGAGTAGATTACAGACACACCAGTCAACAGTTATGACAGTTCACATCTTTTCCATCTGCTCTCTGAGGTTCCCACCACCTCCATACCCCATCTTATTCCTTTGGCTACCTGTACAGCCTTCTCAGCCTCCTGAACTGAACGGAAATTCCACACCGCCATTCTTGTTCTTGCTTTCAACGAGGGAATACACATCGGCTGACTGGTTTCTGGAAGGCTTTCACCTGCTCACCGTGTCATTTCGCCTTTTCGATACCATTGAAGAATGCGTTTGTTTTTTGAATTTTCCGTATTTTTGAAAATCTTTGGAAAGCTGAAGTTTCCACAGGAGTTTGCTTTTTTCTGGGGTAGGGTCACTAGCTCCACATTCAATCCTTCCTCTTTACTCGGCCTTGAAACCGGCTAGAAAACTAGTAAGCCCGTTAATTAGACGAGGTTATTCGTACAATAGGTGAGATGTATATTCCAGTAGAAATCATTAGCTACGCTTATAAGAGTTAAATAATTAAATGGTAGGTGAAACGTAAACATATGCTACTTTCTAGTAGCAAGTAGTATAAAGTTGAACGCAGATGGAAACGTGATGAATGACAGATGAGCAAGGAATTACCAGCCTCTTCCTTAGTGGTAGCTTCGAATTAACAAAATTTCTCTGTCTAAATCATCCATCGCATTTATTCCTTTCTCACTACACAGCAGGATCCTGACCATCGCTCATTTCTTTCTGACTAGTTATAGGTTGGTTGTTGGAATTTGGATAGAGCTGACTCTGTGTCCCTTGGATGCACCTATCTCCAGAGCATGAAATGAGAAATTGTGCGCCGACTGGAGACTGATTTCAAACCTGCGGGCGTTCAGGTGGATAGATGCTGATCAACCATGAAGCTCTATGATATAGAGAAGTGAGTAGTGAATGCATTTCACTGCTAGCCAGAATCATTCAAATTATTAATTTGGAATTGTTACAATCATTAATCAATTGAATACAGTGACGACAGGAGATTAAATTAGGTAATGATTTTCGACTGGGTACTGAAGTTCACTGGTGTGGTGAAAGTTGAACTACGGACTTGAATTCCTAGTCCAGAACTGTTAACGTCTTAATTCTCCCTATGTTACTCTCTTGAATAAGACAATGATTTTAACTATTCCAGCCGATGTAAATGAATGAAATTCTCCAACTTTTGACAGTGGAATCACCGAGGATAAATCTCTGAGTAGATTCAAGCTTTTCCTCTCAAATTCCATCACGACATACTCAGCTGACGACAAGCCTGTGGGGAAGATGAATTTCATTCGAAGATGTCTTCATATTTCTATTGGAATTATTCGATAAGGCAGTTAAAGTTATAACCCATAATACTTGTTTGGAATGAAATAATTACTAAAAGTCGATGGAAGGCATTTGGACGTTTGAGAAATTTAGGAATAACTACGGTTGTTCTCACCATATTATTCATCGTGTTTAATAAAACCATATAAATAAGACACCTAGTGAGCTCAACTCAGAGGGTGTTATCCGGCGCCGTCGTAAAAGCTTCACAACCACATTCAAATGCTTCCAGCTGAACCACCAAGCATCTGGCAGTCAGAGGAAGTCCCGTCGGATAAGTGTAAGTAATTGATTGTCCCAGTGTACAAGAAGGGAGACAAGTCTTCCTCTGATAATCACAGGGGGATTGGCTTAACTAATAAGGTATCTAAAGTTCCACGCTCAATAATCATGCTTAGATCAATCGGCCCACGGGAGGAACAAACACGAGAGAAACAGGCAGGCTTTAGACCAGGGACAGGGTGCATCGGTCATATGTCCACACTTCGACGGATTCTGGAACAAAGGCATACTTACCGTCGGCGTCCAGCAATTGTTATATTTCTTGACTTAAATGCGGAATTCAATTCTGTCGACCGAGAGGTACTATGGCGATGCTTGACTGTAAAGGGAATGATGAGAAAATACATTGCACTGATCAAGGCACTGTACTCGAACTCACGCAGCCAGGTGAGGGTTTACTGCAAGTTGTTATCTGAAATGGTGACAAATAGTGATGTCCCTCACAGATGTCCACTGTCCCCATTTCATAATCACTACAGTCACTCAGGGCTTATCTTGTTACCAGGGGGAATAATCTCGTTGACTTAGAATATGCAGATGATATAGTCCTCCCCACTAGATGAGGACGCTGACAAAATGCAGAGTCTCCTAAACACCTTGAGCTGCAATCTTCGAATGTTTGGCATGTGATTCACTCTCGCCATAGGAAAGATGATGCTACAGGACCGGACTACATTGACTCCTAGCTTAGAAATAGGGAGTGGAGTGGTTGGTGGAGCACGTTGACCGCTTCACTTATTTGAGAAATTTCATCAGCCAGAGCCAACGTGTTGATCTCTGACGAAATCTCAGCACGGTTACAGAGGGCTGGTTTCTCATATGCCAGTTTACGCCGTCTCTGGAGTAGACGTAATATCCGGCTATCGAACAAACGGTGTATGTACTGCTTGGCAGTCCTCTTCGTCCTCCGGTATGGCTGTGAGACATGGCCATTGAGAGTGGAAGACATGAAAAGCCTGGCTAGCTGTCTTTGATCATAGGTGCCTGTGTTCTCTCTCCCGTGTGAAATGGTATAATAGGGTGGGCAATATTGTAGTTAGGCGTCGGATGATAGGTAAGGAAGAGGGTGAAATCGGTCGAAGAGGCTGTGAAGCTAGATCTACTGAGATGGTTAGGACATGTGTTACGTATGCCTAACCATCAACTTCCTCGACAGGCAATTTTAGCTGACACAGGATGAATCAGATTGTAAAAGAGCCAGTGATGGTCAAACCACAACATGCCATCAGTCAGTGAAATCCATAACAGTTGGTTTAAGCCAGTGACGTAAGAAGGTGTAGATTTCCTGAGTGGCTGGTTGATATCCTCAGGACGGTAAACACCAATGTCTGGTCACAATTGGTGATATGGCTCAAAATCGTCATCAATGCCTGACACAGATGCATCCGCTCCTTGTGAATTTTACTACCCAATGAAACTATATTGAACTTCAATATTACTATTCTTTTTGTCTCATATCTCTGTTTACTGTCTCTGTTTTGCATTCCTTTTTACTTTCTTCTCTTGCTTTGGGTGCTAGAAGGAGGGAGTGTGGCGACTCGAACTGCTGCACATCGGTGCAAAGTTCTATGTTGAAATCAGTCAGTCAGTCAGTCAGCTAATGGTCAGTGGTCCTTGTCGTTGTTGTTGTACTTGTTGTTGTTGCGTTGTCGCTTCTGTATCTTTACACTTGTAGAGAACAGAATTTCGGTTTTCCAACTGATCTATCGCTTCTCAATCTCACAATACTTTGAACAGTGACAAAGACAAATAACTTCCTGATTGACATTCTCTTCCTCAAAACGACTATCATTCATATGATGTTGATAAACAGATAGAATAAAAGTCCTACTAGACACATAATACTGGTGTCTATATTCATCGTCATTCATGATGATCATTCGCTGTGATATCACACCATCAGCTTTAGTCGTTTAAATCAATACAACCCAACATCACATCTACACAATGAACTTCAATCCAGTAATAATAATTTTCGCAAATCAATCTCTCAGGCGTTTTCATCTCAACCAATCCATGTGGTTTAAAGTAATCAATCATCTCTCTGTCAGAATACCATTCTCTAACTAGCACACACTCACACACATTTATGACTTTGGAATGTGAATAACTCATTCATTCATTCATTCATCAGAAGGATGTTCTTTGTTCCTTGATCAAGGATTTACATGGTGAAGTCAAAAAATTCATCGTGCTATTTATCAAAAAGTGTTTCTAATCGAAAACATTTGAAACAATAATTGTGTTGTTATTTTTGTAGTTAATAGAGAATACAAAGTGTAAAGCTTCAATGTGTAAGGTGGTAAACGACAGCCTCATCATGATCTCCATTGAATATTTTCAATTTAATAATAATAATAATAATCACTTTATTCCACAACAATAACAATTTAAAGCATGGAGTTTTCAGCGTTTCTTTTACATATTGCAATGGTTTAGCTCTGTTTATAATTATATAAATGTATGAAATGTTGAAATATTGATAGTTAATAGGAAAAAATAAAAACCCCAACAAAACCACACCATTTCTAGGTCACAGTGAATAATGAATAAATAATATAACAAATCACACATGCAATAATATGCATCATTACATTTTATAGTTTAGTTAATGATTTAAAAGTTGTAAAAGTTTTTTTCTGATATTCGTCTCTTCACACAATACTCGTGCCAAATATGGTACGGTCAAACTTTTATATTTTATAGTACGAGCATAAATGTTTATGAAATTTCTTCTGGTCTTACCCGAAGAGATGCAAGGAAACAATTGTGAATAAAGAGGATGTTCACTATCAGACAAGATAACTTTAGCTAAGTGTTTACGAGAATTCCTATGCCTATTGACAACAGTGTCGGTTAGTTGAGTCAAAGGGATAGCACTGACCCTGCTTACAGCCTTCAATGTTCTTCGTAGTATGGTCTTTCTTGAGTAGCCCAGGGAAGAATAATAGAGAACAACAAGGAATGATGGGCAAAACACATGAATTAATAAATTGTATGAGAAGAGATTGGGTTATACCTGAGTCCCCCAACTTCTTTATGTAATAAGCCAGATGGAAGACTTTCTTAGAAACTATAAGAATATGAGACGACCAGCAAAGGTTTGAAGAGAAACTAATTCCAAGATACTAAACACTTGACTTACTCTCTATCATGGTACCATCAATATTACAACAATCATGAGATTGGATCAATCCATGCATGTCTTTTTCACTTCTCAAGCTGAAATCAACAGTATTACATTTAGTTGGATTTAGTTTAAGAGCATTTGAGCCAGACCAATCCTTAACTTCAGCTAAGAAGCCATTCATATGGGAGCAATCCGATGTGGAAACTACAGGGACAGAAACGGTCAGTTCATCAGCATACTTAATGAAGTTAACATTGGGTGAGTTCGGAAGGTCATGCGAAAAGAAAGAGAAAAGAAATGGAGAAAGTACTGCACCTTGAAGCACACCACTTTCAGTGAGCTGAGAAACAGGCGAAACAGTATGCTGTTTTCTATCCTTAAAATAAGAAGACAGCCATCTAGTTACCCAGGACTCTGTTTGTGCTGAAATCATCTTTCCTAATAAAAGTGTCCTAGGAAAAGAGTCAAAAGATGCAGTTTAGTCTAAAAAAGCTGTTCGAACGAACTTAGCACCCTTATCAAGGCAGGAAACAATATTGTGGTGTAGTACAATGGCTGCATCTAATGTACTTCTTCCACACTTATTAGCAAACTGCTTAGGGTCACTAAAAGCTTTTAAAGAAGGTTTAAGAATATTCAAAAGAAGTTTCTCCATAGTTTTCAAAAAAGGAGATGTTATAGCGACGGGTCTAAACTTTATACCTGCTCCAGAAGATGAATTCTGTACAGGTACAACCTAGATTTCTTTCCAGTCAGCAGGTACCGTCACCTTGTTGAATGATGCATTAAAGATTTGGGTAAGAGGATGACACAAGATGTCTGCACACTATTGAAGAAGAACGCCTGCTACACCATCTGGACCAAGGCTGTGTGTTGGACTTAAAGATTTCAAACAAAATAGTACATCCTTTTCTTTAAAACCCGGAAAATGACCATTATCTTGACTAGGTACATCAGGTACAACCATATTCATTTGTTTCATGATAAATGATTTGTTTAAAGCATTAACAACAGAATAACCATCAACAGACATTTGTTTTTACTTGTAAGTTTATTGAAGAGTTTCCAAATGTTTGAAGGATTTTTGCATGAATAAAATCTTTCACTATATAGTCTGTTCAACTTTTCTATTACAATTTTTATAAGGGTGTTTATTTTACGTACACTAGTATAATCACAGTTCTTATCCAACTTCTCTTTTTGTCTTCTAAGTTTTTTCAGCTGCAAAGAAGAGATTCTAGAAAACAGTGTTTCATATGGACAGCAAATATCCAAACAAAACTTCAGGTAATTGGTTATATTAGAGACAGTAGCATCCAACTTATCGTCAGTAAATAGTTCCCAGTTGGTATTATACAACATGCTTCTCAGCGCTAGAATGTTGTCATGGGAATATGAACGTTCATGTATCTTCTTTGTTAAATGACTAAACAATTTTTATTGTAACTTGCCGTACACTTTCGGTAAAATACGAATAATGCAGTGGTCAGAGTTTAGCAAAGGAGCTCTCCTGCGGGTTTCATATACATCACGGTCGTTTATGAAAACCAGATCTAGTGATTTGTCCGGACGTGTATTAAACTTGACTAGATTCTCATGACCAAGTGAAGTAAGAAAGCTGTGATCACATGAATTAAAATCACCACAGACTATAGACAACGAGTTTCCGAATGCAGGAGCAGCGAATTCCGTAAATTCATCTGCAAACATAACTATATTTGAAAAGCTACAATTGGGTGTTATGTAGATATTTGTTATGTATATGTAAAATGCGCGATTACAAATGATACGATTAGGACACATTGTTGATAAATTAAAACAAATTTAAAAAGAGCAAACCAAAGCAAATTTGCAAAATGTTGTAAGGTGGAATTTTTGATAGCCCTATGTTGAAGCAGGCCGCCAGTTGGTTAATTAACTGTTTATTAACTGAATACTTCTATACTTGGATAAGAATTCTGACAATTTCAGTAGGCTTGTATGCATGGTGTGTGTGCGTTGGATAATTTTGAGTGTTTGTGAAAGTCAATGATAACTCGTAGGAGAATCGTACCCATATATCTAGAAATCTGAGAGACGACACTGTCTAGACGCACACAAAAAAGCATCCTCGAATATGGCTGTGGAAAGGAAGAATTACATGAACCAATATTACAATTCTTCAGCTCCTTGTTCCTATACGAATCATTCTGGATCAATAGAAATCTCCTTCAAATTGATATGTAAGGTGAGGGGCCCAGTCGTTCAAAGGGTTTCTGGCTACACCCTTGTCTGCAGCAGAAACTGTTGTAATATGCAAGTTGAAACCGTGAAATGCGTATACAGGAGAGATTTATGGAATCACTTCTGGCACTGCAGCCTTAAAATTTCCATAACTCACACAATAACCTCTTATTCATCCGGTTTGAGTCTTCGTCTTTTTACTTCCCTTCAAAAGTGCTTACATTAAAATACACTTTTTAAAAGTTCTGAATCTCTTACTCTTTCTTTCTTTTCATAATCTGCTGTCACACTTTCAACAGGAATGACTGACGATTCTTGTTCATGCGTGTGCGAAAGTGAATGAGTGTTTGCGAGTAGTTGACTTGTTTCTACCAGAAGGTTAGTCGTCTGGTATATTATTAATGCGTCAAGGGAGGAGGACAATAACAACTCGAAACACGGGTTTGACGAGATTAGTAGAAGAATAGCAAAATTCGCGTATTCAAATTAATGTAGAGAAGACGGTTTAGAGTGTATTTAATTCCTTGCTCTCAATCATTTCGGTGGCGTGTCTCAAGTGAGGTCTGATTGGCGTGGATGCGTTCACACTTTGCAATCTCTCAGATCCTTTGAATCCACATTAGTTTTCAGTGTGTTGATTATTATTTCTAAAAACTTATTCTTCCTCATATTTCTGTGCTATATGGAGAGTGGTGAATTGAACCGTTGAAAATCTGCGGGCAGTGCTAACTGCTTCAGCAATTCTGAATGACGCGAATGTAAGTAGACCTCATTTAACACGTATATGATTTTAATGCTGAATGCCAAGTGATTCACAATAGCAAGCTCACCGATATCTTTTAAAGGAAGATCATATTGAGACAGCGCTTTTCACACTAACCATGGACTAGACTATGTTGCAGACCTTATGAAGCGTGTGGATGAACACACATCAGATCAACAAATTGACTCTAGAATATCTGACTGAATCACTCGAATGATTAATGTTTAATGTTGCCCAAACTCGACGGTGAAAAATGGAAATCTAATGAGCTGGAAGAGCAGGCAGTGGAGACAACACTTGAAGTGAACATTAAGAAGACATGACAGAAATCTAATGCACACCGTTTCTTTCACTTATATGGACACACAACATCGTATTAACTACAAGTGGCACGAATGAGCATGTCAACGTCATCATCGGAGAAGCAAGACACATTTACAACGCTCAGAAATCACTATGCAAATCTATTACAAGTGGTATGAGGAAGAAGTTGTGAAATTTCAACACTGATAGCGAGTCAGTGGTTTCATGTAGTACATTTCAGAAAGGCTACAGACATTCATCGATAGCTACTGCCCCTGATATTGAAGATTATATAGCTGCCTGGAGAGTGAGTACAAGCAGCATTGACTGATTCAATGTTGACTTCCAGACTATACTTGAACAGATTGTTTTAAGCTCAGTTTTGCAGAAGAGATGGACAGTAGCTTGAGGAGCATTATTTCCCGAATGATTTTAGTCTTTCACATGTATCTGGTGATATGTATCACTTTCAGCTTGACACAGTGTCTTAGTTTGGTTAGATTCCATTAAATTTTGTCCTGTAACAAATAAGAGAACTTTCCACCAAAACACATCCAGAACGAAGGATTCGTTAGAAACCAAGACTAAGGTCTGTTTGTTGTCTCTATTGTATATGCTATTCATGTAGTAGAGAGAATCTAGGTCACAGTTTGGAGAAAATGCTCATTTGAGAATGACACGACAAATGTGTCATCATTCATTTTATAATTTAGGAGTCTCGTGTGTATACTGTGGCTGTTGGAGATCTGAAAATAGTCAATGAGGTTGGATAGCAGGGGGACATGGAATCATCGATAAATAGCGTTCACTGTAATCCAACGTCCATGCACAAACTAATTTCATATACGCGAATCATAAGGAGCTGATTATCGTAATAATGAGGGTTCACTTAAATTCGAGTCGTGATTACTACACTCCAGTGAAGAAACGGGATTTTAGCATAAGTTCAATGGTTTAGAAATCCGTCAAGTGCAGCAGAGTACAACATCATCTACTCTGGAAATACACTCTCGAATATCGTGGATGTGTTCACGTGCCTAATGATGCAATATAAACACAAATCGACTCAGCTATACTAAGATTCACACTGGAATTCTGCGACTATCGAATAGCTGATGTGCTTCGTGTAAATTACTCGCCAAATTAAACGTGCTTGATACACCGATAAAATGACAAACTTACGAAGAGTATGAATGACACATAGAAAATTGCTGTCAGAATGAAGATTATCTGAGTTGAAAATGAAATGAGAAAGGAGTAAATCGTGAGGGAAGAGGTACACTCACATGCTTTGTTAATTATATGCAAATTACCACATTGAAATAGCTACTGGTCTGAGATCTGTGGACACTGACTACTATCGAAACATGCTGACATTTGAATCACACCTGTCAGCGATACTGGCTGCATGTGGTGAGGCTGAAATATGCGAATATATGTCATTCACTCAATATAAACAACTACTGCATCAATTCACAGTTCTTATCTGACAAAAGGGATGTCATTGATTATTTGTACATTTGGTTTACAATCGTGTCTCTGTTAGACGATGTTTATTCCATGGAATGTGAGAATTACACCAGCAACTGGTTGATAAACTTAATATTCCCCATGAATCTGCACGACAGAGGAAATTCGCTCTAGTGAGGGTGAACAGATATTACATACAATCGATTTTCACTCAGCTGATAATTAAATTACTAATCAAATTATAGAATTTGTCGAGAGAGCAAGAACGACAAATACACCAGGATGAAATGAGGTCATTCTCTACCATGTCCTGCGTCTCTCTCGGCTGGCTACAAACTGAACAATACGAAAACATGAAGTACACAAAAGATTTGAAAATGCATTTTCCACGATGACAAGGAGTAACACATGGGAATGTAACAACAAGATAGGTCATCTGACATAAGAATAAAAGCTGTGCACTTTGGTGGTTGGGTATAATCCCATTATGGGTAAAATTTATTTTGATACAGTCTCACAGTATTATACAGTAATATTTACTGATGACCACGTTTCGAACACAATTTATTGCCCCTCATAATCATATCAAGCCACTACCCACACAACTTCCTCAATTCGTTTATATAATTCCATTATTTTTCATCGCTTGATTTGATTGATAGTAGTATTTTCAATATCTCTGGTGTTGGTGATGTGTCATTTATCATTGCATGTGCTGGGTGTAGACTCGATAAAGAAGGATTCAGTAATCCACCTGTTTCTCCCCCCATCTACCTATATTACTTCTAAGAATTTTAACCCTCTCCCACCAACCTATTGTGTGGTTGTGTGTTAATGCATGCAGTGCAATCGCTGAGCTGTTTTCTAAACTACTTTTCTTCTCGAGGTCAACCATTCTTAACTTAGCTAAATTATTATGTTCCGACGATCTGACTACCCCCAATCTACTACTAGTTTAACCTATGTAGTTGACTCAATTCACAGTCATTGTAAGGTGTTTTGTAAATTATATTATTTTGTCTAATTGGGTCAACCTGCAGAGTCCTTTAACCTACAGAGCGCGTCCCTGAGTAACCTGACTCTGAAGAATTTGCCTTTATAGAAACAACTAGACATGAGTAAAGCCATTGGTGTACACAGAGTCGTTTCTAGTTGCTTGTTGGTGATTGCCTCAACAAAAGGCAGTAAGCCAGGTCTCTCTTAACAATGTATTAACTTCCATGGCACTTAATGACTCTTGTGTTTGTTCTCATCAACTGCTACTCATCATCGCGTATGATGTATGCTCAAATCTTTTATGTGATTTATATTTTCACATTGTTCAGTTTGAAGCTAGTTGAGAGGAGAAGACGGAATAAAAGAGAATGAGGCAGCATTGTCCTGGTAAATTTGTCCTCTATCCTCCGTTCAACCTTACTATTAGCCAGAATTGTGTAAACTTCCAAATTATGGGGTGTTAAGATTGAAATCGGATGCGCCGGAATATTTCGGAATCAAGTGGAGATGTCGAGTACTTTTTCGCATAACTTGTATAGATCATTCAGACTATCATTATTATTATTATTACTATTGAAACATGAATATATTTAGATATAATTTCCGTTTGGTGGAGGAACTCATCACACAGTTTGAGGATGGTCACCATAGCAGCAAAGACACATGCTAATATACTGAAAAATATGAATCCCTTTTCATTCATTGGTGGCAGTTTCAAAGCCACCATGACTATTATAATTGTTATCAATACTGTCACGCCTAGCGATATACATCCACATGCTATTTCAGCGGGGGGTATAATAGTGGCCAATCCTACAGACCACAGCAAAATCTATAACAAGGAGGAAATCAGAGTGGGAAAATATCGATAAATGTGGATAAAGAATTATTAAGTGAGAAATGAGGAGATTATAAATATACATATATTTTTACAGTCACCATGACCACTGAGAATGCAATTAATCCTCAGCCCCCCTTAGACAAAGAAACGACACTTTTATCATTCAGAATCACAAAAGAACAAGATGACTTGATCCTGTTTACTGTCGCTTCTCCTAAACAAGTTCACAGCAGTTTCCTCTGGAAAATGCAATCAGCCTCTTGGGTCAACTAATCACAGCCTGACGACTAGAATGGGCTTTCGTCTGCTCTAGAATCCTTTCGCATATGTTAGTATAAAAACATAGAATCACTGTAACTTCGGCAACAGAATTATTAGAAGTCATGAAAGTGGTGTGTAATGTGAATCGTAGAGATGATTACGCTGAGGAGGTAATCATGGGTAAAGAAGTTTTCAAAAATCTATGACAAACAACATTGGTTCATTCCTGAAAGTTACCACAAACTTTCACAACTTTTTGCATGGTTATATAAAATGGACACTTACCGTAATCCCGAGTACTACATAAACAGCGACTGGTCGTGATCGAATTTCTGACACGAATATGAAAAGAAGGACCAGAAGTATACCAACTACTCTGAAATGAATTCACAAACACCAACAGTTCGTCACAGATGCTACAGAATTATTCGGAATTGGCCGCAATTTGACTAGTGCATACATGGAAAGTTATAGTAATCAAACGTTCAGAAGTTTAGTTTTCAGTTAAAAGACTATTTTGAGTGTGACGACCATGTGGCATCAGTGTCACTCATGTGTCTTCCTCACAGCCTTGTCATCATCTGTATATATATTGTGATGGAATTTGAGAAGAAAAGCTTGAATCTACTCAGAGATTTCTCCTCGGTAATTCCACTCTCAAAAGTTGGAGAATTTCATTCATTTACATCGGCTGGAATAGTTAAAATCATTGTCTTATTCTAGAGAGTAACACAGGGAGAATTAGGAGTTTAACACTTCTTGAATAGAAATTCAAGTCCACAGTTCAATTTTCACTGCAATGGCAAACTTCAGTACCTAGTCGAAAATCATTACCTAATTTTAACTCGTGTAGTCACTGTATTCAATTGAATAATGATTGTAACTATTCCAAGTGATTAATTTGATTGATTCTGACTAGCAGTGAAATTCATTCACTACTCACTTCTGTATATTACAGTACTTCATGGTTCGTCGTCATCTATCCACCTGAACGCCCGCAATTTAGAAATCAGTCTCCAGTCGGCGCACATAACCTCATTTCACACTCTGGAGATAGGTGTATCCAAAGGACACAGAGTCAGCTCTATATAAATTCCAAAAAGCAACCCAAGGACTTCTTAGAAAGAAATGAACGAGGAACAGCATCCTGTTGTGTGGTGAGAAAGAGATAAATTCGATGGATGATTTAGACAGAGAGATTTCGTTAATTCGAAGCTACAACTTAGAAGGAGGCTGTTAATTCCCTGCTCATCGGTCATTCATCACCTTTCCATCTGCGTTCAACTGTATACTACTCGCTACTAGACAGTAGCATATGTTTTTGTTTCACCTACCATTTCATTATTCAACTCTTATAAGCGTAGCTAATGATTTCTACTGGAATATACATCTCACCTATTGTACGAATAACCTCGTCTAATTCACAGGCTTGCTAATTTTCAAGCCGGTTTCAAGGCCGAGAATAGAGGAAAATTGAATGTTGAGCTGGTGACCCTACCCCAGAAAAAAGCAAACTCCTGTGGAAACTTCAGCTTTCCCAAAAATTTCAAAAATACGGAAAATTCCAAAAACAAACGCATTCTTCAATGGTATCGAAAAGGCGAAATGACACAGTGAGCAGGTGAAAGCCTTCCAGAAACCAGTCAACCGATGTGTATTCCCTCGTTGAAAGCAAGAACAAGAATGGTGGTGTGGAATTTCCGTACAGTGTATGAGGCTGAGAAGGCTGTACAGGTAGCCAAAGGAATGAGAAATGGTATAGAAGTACTGGTAATCTGAGAGAGCAGATGGAAAAGATGAGGACTTTCAAAACTATTGACTGGTGAGTCACTAATCTACTACGGCCTGGTCACCCAGACCAGACAATAACCATGGGCACAATGAGGCGGTGGGTGGTTATCATGATTTCACTAGTGGTGGCCAAAGGCGAACCAATCTCATTCTCCAAGATTATGACAACAAGACTCAACTCAAAATGCAGGAAGGAAGGTAACAATCACCCAATGCTATGCACGGTTCTACAAACAACGCGGAACAAGAGAAGAAGGGATGTTTTCATGGACAACTACAGGCAGTAATGGAAAACATCTCAGATGGTGACATCAAAATCCTCATGGGTGATAGGAATACCTGCTAGAGTGGTAGCAAACAGATAATACACGAAGAGAACTCATCATGGATCGAGAGACAACCCGTCGGAGAAATGAATGAAAACGGAGAGTTATTCCCTGACTTCTGCGCTCTCAGTTATCTGATGATCGGTGTCAGCGTGTTTAAACACAAGAATATACACAGAGCGAGCGACATGGATTTAGTCTGACTGACACACCACAAATCAGATAGACTTCATATCAATACCGCTTAGGAAAGTGCAGTCGCAGTCAGCCTGCTGGATACAAAGTAAAGAAGGGAAGAATGGTGATGACTCAATGGAAGGATGGACAACAGAAGGAGGAGCTAATTTCAATGTTCACTGAACTTAATAAAGAGAGAACTGAAGAAGAGTGCTAGGAAAGACAGACGACAATTCCACGACACAATGGCTGGCGACTGAAGCAGAACAGGAAGGCAGACCACAGGTGGAAGAGACTTCAGAACATTATATCAGAAAACCAGGTCTCCAAATAAGAAGAGATCAACTGGGATGATGAAACCAATAAAAGATGGTTGAGGGAAACTGATTACTAAGGAGGAGAAATAAATAAAACAGTGGGTTGATAACTTTAAAGCACACTTGAATCGATCATCACCCGTAACCTCCCAGAAATACAAACAACAACAGCGCGCACTAAACTGCCTGCCAGTGGACACAATCTTCCAACAAAAGCAGAAATCCTGAATGCAATCATGCTACTGAAGTCCGCGAATGCAGGAGGAGCGGACAGGATTCCCTCACCACGAAGCAGTGAAAACGGAGCCATGCCAGATATTCTCACGCCATTACTGTAAACGGTTTAGAAGGAAGACTGGCTACTTTATCAAGCAGCCAGAGAAGGGCGACCTACGCCTCACTCTAGAAAGAACTGGCGTGGTGAAGGTCAGTAAGAGAGTGCTGGTGATGTGTTGTCAAAATACATAGTTATCAACGTTTATCAACGCATAAAAGAAGTTGAATAAGGATAATACATCAACGTAATAAGATGAATAGTTTACTGAGTGAGTAGTGATTAGGATGCAAATAGAAACAAAGGAAAATATGAAATTATGTAAGAGTTCTTTCTATGAATCACAAATGTTATAAGGAGTTAGAGAAGAGAACCAACAAGCACACAAACATGAAATCAGTAGAAGTCGACACGTTTGTTACCATGATAGTAGAAGAGGTTGGGTGATTTTGCTTTTGTTTGGATAGCTCTGGCTTCTCGAACTGAATGAATGGCTAGAGCTTCAGCAATACAAACGAGACGAAAGCGTATTTCATTTGGTAGGTTGTTCTTCACTTTGTAGATCACTTTGAAGCAGGAGGCGTTTGGTGAGATGAAATGACCAGTGTTGACGAGATGTTCGATGATCGCACACCTTACACAGCCACCATTACCATCTTGTAGTCATGCTGTGGGATAGTGTTCATGAACCCTTTTGGACAGAGTACGCGTCGAATGACCAATGTACCTGGTTGGCTCCACAGCAACAGGTGAACTGATATATGCACACAGAAGTGACCAGAAGAGAGATCGTGTCCTTAAGACTTCTGAAGTTCAATGTACAACTGGAGAGCACTACTCATAGTGTTGCTGCGAAGAATGTTGTTTTCGAAGATGCTGAAATTCTTCTCTTGAGGATATCCCAGCCAAACTGAGTCCCCTTAAAATCCTGATTCATGTAAATTATCTCTTTTGGAACAAGTGATGTTCGTTCTCGTGGTCCTTTGGTTTGATATTCTTGTCGATGAATCTTGGCGGGTACCCATTTAGGATGAAGGTTTCTTTCAGAAGATCCAATTCTGCTTCCAAGTTGTCTCGAAAGCTATACGATCATGATTTTGTGCTTGAGTTCCCATATTGTCTCAGTTTATTTTGGATTTTCAGTTAATAAATTAGGTCGGATGAGAAGAATTCAGGATTAGGAAAGTAGCCGGGAAATATATGAGCTACATTTCATCGAAGACATATGTGATCAGAGTACGTGTAGAAACAAGTTGAACTGAGAATCTTAATATTAGGTAGGCAATTATTGTTATCCCACTTGATCTTCCTTCGTTAATCTCTTGAATTAAATTGTGATTGAATCTATTCCAACTTTATCCATAGAAATGCAATTGTCCCACTATTGAGAATGAAATCACTCAAAAGGATATCTCTGCTTAATCTCAAGCTCTTTTCCTCTCTAATTTCATCAGGATGTGCAATAAAGACGACGAATCTGTCTCGCAGTTGTTTTCATAGTTTTGTTAACATCATTCGACAAAACAGATTATGAGTTAACCTACCCTATCCATCTTAAATGGAATAATTATTGTCAGTCCATCTGGGGCATTCGAATTCCTGAAAGGATATTTCGTTGGAGAAATTCGCCGATAACAATGACTGTTTTCATCCCATTATTCATTTCAATCAGTAAAGACAGATACATGAGACACCTACTGGCTTCAACTCAGATGACGTTTTCTGTAAATTCAATAATGGCTTCCCGATTAAATCATTAGATGCAAAGAACGTAGTCATGTTAGAAAAACCTTCAAACAAACAGCGAATCAATCTCATCAATTTAACTGAACTAAATTTCTTCATTTGAAGTATGCGTCGTCGTTCGGTTAATAGCCTTCTAGAAGAAAGAAGATAGTTAACTGGAAATGAAAGAACTCGAAGATAACTGTGTTACATACATACATACAAACAGCCACATGAGAACAACATACATAATACGACGATTATGTGACAAAAGTCATTTCATGTGGAGTGGAATCAATTTGAGAATAAAAATGGACTACGGTCCTTCAATATGTGTAACTGTGTCGGTTGTAATCAATGAAATCGAAACATTTATGTGAAAATACATGTGAATATTCTCAGAAGCAGTGAATCTCGAAACTAGTAGCTACAGTCAGTAAGTAGATTTCAGCGACATCTGACTTCTTATTTGCTCACTTAAGGAGGAGTACTCATGTGATGATTTTCATTCTGACTTTGATCATATCCAGTTTACTTTTCGTTACTTTATAGACGCATATCAAAATGAATATTCTAGTTTGTTAGTTAATGAAATTAGTTATTTTGAAAAATGCTCAGCTGTGGTATCACGTAGAGTCACACACAACCATACATCACGATGCCTCAAAGTGCTACAAATTAAATTTCATAAAACAGTGTGGAGTTTGAGATTGAGACCTGACGCTTTATTCAACTGATCAACCGAGAACCGGCTCAATACGATTGACTCGACACCTATCTGAGACATCTGGAGAATTCTATTAACCAACCTTATAACAAACTGGGTAGAAGACATTAGGAATATACAAATCGAGTTTCGAAGTCGTGTGATTATAATTGATGTGTTCGAGACGTCACTAAGTCGATGGAACTATTCCACTTTGTGATACATCCAATAATCAAACTAGTGTGAGATGACTAACTGGAATATCTTAAATCTCTCCATTTGACAAGGGATGTTCTGAACTAGTTCAAAAACAGAATACTTATGAGAGGAAGATCATTTTCACTTCACCATCCAATTCCCTGGAGTACTGCTCCTCAATTCGTCATCACATAGCCACCCACCCTCAAATTCCGTGGAGATATCTGCCCATATGTAATTGCTTGTCCCATCAAGACTGAAATCTTCATATTATTTCCATCCTCATACGTACACCCACTTGACAATTACTTAATTCGGAGATTATCTATGAGAAAGGGGATTTATGTCTATCTATACGGAACAAAGATTTCATGTGATACAAGCACATACGAACGTTTTAACATGTCAGACTTAGTAGAATTCTGATGCTACTGATATCATCCTTACATCTCTGCAATATCCTGTCTGCAGCCAAAAGAATTCACAAAAACACATTGTGAACATCTTCATTGGCCTGAGTCATTCATTGTCAAACACAACATTTATCGTTCATGGTGTCGCACACACACACACGAGACTACTCATATCATGTGTAACACTTCATTGAGTTCGAAAGCATACAAAATATCACTAATGAATTATTATTCGTATGCCCAACTGATTGGTGAACCTTTCAAGCATATGCATTCAGGTGACGCATTCGCGCTCCACTGAAACCTTTCACAACTATGTATCTCTCTTCCAAAATTGTATGAAAGTGTGAGTCTCTCAATAGAACATATTTCTCTGACACCGTAGATCGATTGGGGCACTCACTTATTCTTGTGGTATGCTAACCTGAAAATTGGATGACCGCTCTCACATAAAATCCTAATCACTGACAAGATATTTATTGTATTCATAAAAGGTAAATCGTCTTCTGACCACTGTATTACTCCTCTTCTTCTTACTTGCTTTCTCAGAAATGTTGAAGTGTACAGTCAGTTTGAAAAACAGTGAATATTTGAAGGTGTTGATGCTTACAGGAATATTTTGTTTGTTTTTCCCAGCGTCTAAGACGGTTTGTTTTCTTATTACAGAACACACTTCTTATGAGAAATAGAAACAATGATTAACATTTCGTCATGAAGAGGAACTAGAAATCACAAAAATCAGAATAAAAAAGAAGATGAGTGACATCGTTCTATTTAACTGTCTACCAACACAGTAAGCTGAAAGAAGAATTTTACAAATTAGCCGTATATTTTCTTTCTTTGAAGAACATTGCTAAAGTACTATCGAGAAGGCCGAACATGCTGATCGTACAAGACCAAATGACGAACGCTGTGGTAAATTCCACGGCAATGAAATCCATCCACCAACCGATCAATTCGTGATTATCGACACAAATGAACAATAACTACAAAGTAGAGAAAGAGAAAGATTATTGACAGAGATGAGTGAATACAGGCGATCATCTCAACTGTACAGCAATTCATATTTCACCGTAGTAAATTAATTATAATAATCTAGCCAATGTGATAGGACTGTTTTCATATGCTGAAATAAGGACACCTGAACCAATAAAGAATTCTCTACACATTTACTGTCGATTTTCAGATCAAACATGAGCAGATGTCTGCTTGTTGTCAATATTCTAGTGGGAATTCAGTTCACACCGCAAAGAAGATTCCAGTTTCAGAATGACGGGTCTAGTGTGTCATTATTCATTTTGTGATTTCTCAATCTCAAATACGCAGTGAGGTTGTTGGAAATCCCTAAATGTAAGTGCGTAAGGCTGGTGAGGGACTATGAAATCATTGACAAATAGCATCCAATCTAAATAAAACAAGCTGTTTAGTAATCCAGCCATTTCCTGCACACACACAACCCGAATTCATATACGACAATCACTAGGAGTGGGTTGTCGAATTATATAAGATTCGCATAAATTCGAATCGTGACATCTACACTCCAGTGAAAAAGTGGGATTTTGGCATAAGTTTAGTGATCCGTCAAGTGCAACAGTGTACAACGTCATCTTCACTGGAAATACACTGTCGAATATCGTCGACGTGTTCACTTGTCTAGTGATGTAATATGAACGCAAATTGACTATGCAATACTGTTATTCACACTGAAATTCTGCAACCATCAAATAACTGATGTGAATCGTGTAAATTACTCGTCAAAATAAACGTGCCTAATACACCGATAAAATGATAAAATGACAAACTTACGAAGAGTATGAATAATATACAGAAAGCTACTGCCAGAGTGAAAATTATCTGCGTGAAAAATACGAGGAGAAAGAAATAAATCATCAGGGAAGAGGTACATTCACATGCTTTGTTAATCTATGCAAAATACCACATAGGCATATCTACTGATCTGAGATCTGTGGACACTGACTACTATCGAAACATGCTGACAGTTGAATCACACCTGTCAGTGACACTGGCTGCATGTAATGAGGCTGAAATATGCGAATATATGTCATTCACTCAATATAAACAACTACTGCATCACTTCACATTTCTTATCTGACAACAGAAATGTCATTATTCACTAGGCCACTTCGACTACAGTCGCATCCCTGTTAGTCAAATATATATTCCGCGGAATGTGACAGTCATACCAGAGAACTGTTGCCAAACGTGCGTCGGTGGCACAGTGGTTAGGACTCTCACCGACCATGCACATGGTCCGGGGTTCGATCCCCTGCAGGCGCACACCCGATATCTATGGTCGGCTTGAATTTGGGCTACCGATATCCATGCTGAAAGTTCCATACTTGTACTGAAAATACGGTGTGGAATCAAGCTGTAAATAAATAAAAATAATAAAAATATAACCAATACATCGACGTGCCAAAGAAACTGACTGTAGACGGGGTTAGGTGGTAATATATCAAATTGCTCATCACTCTTCCAATCAAAATATAGAATTCGAAGAGACAGCATGAACGACAAGTGTATCAGGATGAAATGATGCCATTCTTTATCATTTCACGCCTTACACTCAGCTGGCTGAAACCTGATCAATCCAAAAATATGGAGTACACGTAATATGCCATGTAGGTTTGAGGCGATGATAAGTAGGAGTGTTATTTTCTCAGAAGGATGTAAGCTGTCGAATATGCCCAACAGTCAAGAGTGTTGACTATTCATAGGATGACCAGTAGAATATTCTTGAAAAGAAACTCACTGTAAGCTGTTTCGAATGAAAACAATATTTGACATGCATGAAATTGAAGATGCAATCGGTTACCTAACTAGCGAAAATTAGCTTTCGCAAACTTGATTTTGTTAGTTTAGTGGGCAGGATAGTCGAAGGTCTACCACTGTCTCTTTCTGCTCACATAGTTTTGATTTGAATCGTTTAATGGAGACTGCCTGAGGAAATCGGAGCAATGCAGGTTTCCGCTGGCAGGCTTCTCTTAATATTCTCGCAATATAAATATCATCATTCGAGGAATTCTTCACTAATACTCCCATCAAATATTCCTTGCCACCACACTAGGAGTGTGTTGAAATCTTCCATGTGATTTATACGGGGAAGAGACTGTGAAATGATAAGAGCAACGCTAGTCTTAGTGTGAACAGTGTTCAAATAGTGCACAGATGTTTCAGTGGAAAGCATCGCATAATAGTTTCCACTTGTCCAGGATCTTTATATACAGTAATAAGTGACAGTAGATCGTGCCTCCCGTAGCTCTCTGGCTTAAAGCGCAAACCAATTCCTTATGAGATCTCTTCCTCGTTTCATTCACAAAATGACGTCATCTCATCATGTTATACTTGCTGTCCCTGCTTCGCTCTTCCTCACGGGAGGAATCAAATGAGATTCCAAAGTGTGGAATCAATACTGGGATTCGGATGCAGTGGGACATTTCTGAATGAAGCGGAGATTTCATAAGTTTTGACAAATAACTTAGGCAAATAATTCATGCAATGAAAGTAATAATTCACACATTTACATCTTGCTTGGAGAACATATAGAAAAAGGTCGAGAGGACTCCCACTGTCTCTAACGTCCATGTCACCGAAAAAAACACTCTCACTCCCTTCAGATTCATTCGAGGCGTGAGCATAGCCAACGCAACTACTGGAATTTCCACGACAAGTATACAGTCCAGAGATATGAGTCCAGCTTTCAGTCCAACAGGTGACAAAAGAGCAGCCAATCCCACAGACAACAGCACAATCTATGACAAAGGAGAAAGCGAAATGAGAACATGTGATCACACTGGATAGATTCATAGACATTTATAATCACATATATTTACAATGACTACTGAAAATACAGTATATTCTCAATCCCGCATGGACAAACAGATAAGCCACATTCTTATCACTCACAATCAATCACAAATAAACCATTCGCTCGAAGTCACTGTCATCCTGTGAACA
This sequence comes from Trichobilharzia szidati, assembly GCA_944472155.2. Classification (NCBI taxonomy): domain Eukaryota; kingdom Metazoa; phylum Platyhelminthes; class Trematoda; order Strigeidida; family Schistosomatidae; genus Trichobilharzia; species Trichobilharzia szidati. Next base: position 2,410,118 of record OX235276.1, read on the forward strand.
ATGGGTCATCCTAGACATGTTGACTTTAGTTACCTCTACAAACTGCAATTAGCTTCATGGGTCGACTAATCACCGCCTGACAACTACAATGACTAAGGTTTCAACAGTTGAAAATTTTATTACCTCATCATCCATCGTTGAGGATGATGACGATGTATTCTAATGAAGTTCTTTCTTGTCAAATAGAATCAAAGTCTGAATTTCGGAGCTGACATTGCCTGTCCCTCTCTTGGATGGGACACGTCAACAGGAGAGTCACTAGAGATGTCCAAAACACGTCCGTCAACATGTAAATATCACTTCAGTTCAGACACTGCTTCGTTTGATTCCTCACGAATCTGTTTTGGATGTTCTTTCATTCAACTGTTTGAATAAAGTAAACTGTCGATGGTCTAATCATGGGTCATGTAGATTCAACTTCTCGAGAACTTCAGTTTATTCATATCTTCAAGCTGTCCCTAAGTACACACTTTTTGCTAATGCAACAGGTGGATTTACGTTTCCACATTTACGAGTTTCTAAGAGACAACTTTTCTCAGCCTTCAGGTCCTTTCTCACGCACAAGTAGTAAAACCAAGCAGTCATTATACATCGCCAATAAGTGAAATAATGAAAGTGATGTGTGGTGTGAATCACAGGGATGGTCACTTTGACGAGGTATTCGTGGGTGTAGACGCTTTCAAATTCCACCACAAATGACAGCTATTCAGTTAAAAACAAGTTAGCCTAAATCCCCACAAATTTTAGCAGTGATAAAAAATGACACTTACTGCAATTGAAAGCATGACATAGACACCAATTGGTTGTGATCGAATTTTTGACACGAATATGAAGAGGAGTAACACAAGGAAACCGACTCCTCTGAAATGAATTCACAAACATCAACAATTCGTTTCAGATATCACATAGTTAATCGGAATTGTGCGTGACAATAATAATAATAATCACTTTATTCCACAACAATAACAATTTACAGCATGGAATTTTCAGCGTTTCTTTTACATATTGCAATATAACAAATAACACATGCATTATTATGCATCATTACATTTTATAGTTTAGTTAATGATTTAAAAGTTGTAAAAGTTCTTTTCTGATATTTGTCACTGTGGTGAGAGCTGTCTACTAGCCAAATTGATAGACAGTAATTTACGTCAATATTTACGTTCCCAAGATTTGTCGTGAGAAAAGGTGAAGAAAGATTGATTCAAAACCGACCACAGCAGACTTCGCGTAGGCGGGTGCAGTTAACATGTAGAGGATTTGACATTCAAGAAACAGTCACAAATAGATGAAAGATTAACTTTACGTGAGAAACAAACAATCGGAAGACTGTGTTTGTTTACTTAAATATCCATAGTAATGTACATGAAAATATATAAATATGCGTTGATTTCCTTAATAAATGATCTGTTGCCTGAGTCTTGCCTTCAGTCGTTACATCTCTTTACACAATATTCATGCCAAATATGGTACGGTCGAATTTTTATATTTTGAAGTACGAGCATAAATGTTTATGAAATTTCTTCTGGTCTTACTCGAAGAGATGCAAGGAAACAATTGTGAATAAAGAGGATGTTCACTATCAGACAAGATAACTTTAGCTAAGTGTTTACAAGAATTCCTATGCCTATTGACAACAGTGTCGGTTAGTTGAGTCAAAAGGATAGCACTGACCCTGCTTACAGCCTTCAATGTTCTTCGTAGTATTATATGGTCTTTCTTGAGTAGCCCAGGGAAGAATAATGGAGAACAACAAGGAATGATGGGCAAAACACATGAATTAATAAATTGTATGAGAAGAGATTGGGTTATACCTGAGTGCCTCAACTTCTTTATGTAATAAGTCAGACGGAAGACTTTCTTAGGAACTTTAAGAATATGAGACGACCAGCAAAGTTTTGAAGAGAAACTAATTCCAAGATAAGAAACACTTGACTTACTCTCTATCATGGTACCATCAATATTACAACAATCATGAGATTGGATCAATCCATGCATGTCTTTTTCACTTCTCAAGCTGAAATCAACAGTATTACATTTAGTTGGATTTAGTTTACGACCATTTGAGCTAGACCAATCCTTAACTTCAGCTAAGAAGCCATTCATATGGGAGCAATCCGATGTGGAAACTACAGGGACAGAAACGGTCAGATCATCAGCATACTTAATGAAGTTAACTTTGGGTGAGTTCGGAAGGTCATGCAAAAAGAAAGAGAAAAGAGATGGAGAAAGTACTGCTCCTTGAGGCACACCACTTTCAGTTAGCTGAGAAGTGGAGCGCTTTCCAGCCAAAAACGTATGCTGTTTCCTATCCTTAAAGTAAGAAGACAGCCATCTAGTTGCCCAGGACTCTGTTTGTGCTGAAATCATATTTCCTAATAAAAGTGTCCTAGGAAAAGAGTCAAAAGATGCAGTATAGTCTAAAAAAGCTGTTCGAACGAACTTAGCACCCTTATCAAGGCAGGAAACAATATTGTGGTGTAGTACAATGGCTGCATCTAATGTACTTCTTCCACACTTGTAAGCAAACTGCTTAGGGTCACTAAAAGCTTTTAAAGAAGGTTTAAGAATATTCAAAAGAAGTTTCTCCATAGTTTTCAAAAAAGGAGATGTTATAGCGACCGGTCTTAACTTTATACCTGCTCCAGAAGATGATTTCTGTACAGGTACAACCTTGATTTCTTTCCAGTCAGCAGGTACCGTCACCTTGTTAAATGATGCATTAAAGATTTGGGTAAGAGGATGACACAAGATGTCTGCACACTTTTGAAGAAGAATGCCTGGTACACTATCTGGACCAAGGCTGTGTGTTGGATTTAAAGATTTCAAACAAAATAGTACATCCTTTTCTTTAAAACCCGGAAAATGACCATTATCTTGACTAGGTACATCAGGTACAACCATATTAATTTGTTTCATGATAAATGATTTGTTTAAAGCATTAACATCAGAATAAGCATCAACAGACATTTGTTTTTTACTTGTAAATTTATTGAAGAGTTTCCAAATGTTTGAAGGATTTTTACATGATAAAAATTTTTCACTATATAGTCTGTTCAACCTTTCTATTTCAATTTTTATAAGGGTGTTTATTTTACGTACACTAGTATAATCACAGTTCTTATACAACTTCTCTTTTTGTCTTCTTAGTTTTTTCAGCTGCAAAGAAGAGATTCTGTCAAATCTCGAAAACAGTGTTTCATATGGACAGCAAATATCTAAACAAAACTTCAGATAATCGGTTATATTAGAGACAGTAGCATCCAACTTATCGTCAGTAAATAGTTCCCAGTTGGTATCATACAACATGCTTTTTAGTGCTAGAATGTTATCATGGGAATATGAACGTTCACGTATCTTCCTTGTTAAATGACTAAACAATTTTTGTTGTTGTAACTTGCCGTACACTTTCGGTAAAATACGAATAATTCAGTGATCAAAGTTAAGCAAAGGAGCTCTCCTTCGGGTTTCAGATACATCACGGTCGTTTATGAAAACCAGATCTAGTGATTTGTCCAGACGTGTATTAAACTTGACTAGATTCTCATGACCAATTGAAGTAAGAAAACTGTGATCAAATGAATTAAAATCACTACAGACTATAGACAATGAGTTTTCGAATGCAGGAGCAGCGAATTCAGTAAATTCATCTGCAAACATGACTATATTAGAAAGGCTACAATTGTGTGTTATGTAAATATTTTTATGTATATATAAGAATATTAACTTGAGTGTTTTGGGCGACAACTGACGGTTATGCAGTGTATATTGTCAGTAGAATAGTTGAAGCAAACGTGATTTGATGTAGACCAACTTGTGTTTATAAAAGTGGTGCAGCCAAGTCTCTTGTATTGCTAAAACGCCAGCATTTTGATAAACATTAGAATACATTAGGGATTGAAGATAATCCATTTTGTTGGACAGGGATCTACAATTAGTGCTGACGACTTCAGGAACAGTCATTTGGTTAATTTGTGTACGTTTCAGTGCACGCTGCCATCCACAGTGATGCTATTTTCTCAATTTTTGTGGATGACACAACGCAGTAGGTTGTAATGATTTTAAAAATGCGCGATTATATATAATACGATTAGAACACATTATTGATAAATTGAAACAAAATTAACAGAGCAAACCAAAGCAACTTTGCAAAATGTTGTGAGGTGGAATTTTCGGTAGCCCTATGTTCAAGCAGGCCGCCTCAGGTTATTTTGGTTAGTGCATCACAGTTCATAATAATCAAGTATTCAGAAGTTACATTTTCAATAGAAATCGTTTTCAGTGTTATGATCTCGGTATATCGACTACATTCTTCGATTGCCGACGTCAACTTTCCATTTGTCACAGGCTTCATTCGCCCGGTGCTCCATGAAATCACTCGTTCGTTTTCACTGTAGGCGGAAAAATCTGATTTGATGATATAGTAAACCTCAGCATTTTCTAAGCAACGGAAAACATAAATGCTATGGTACTTGGCTTTATTTCTCTGTTGAGTCGACAAATGAGTGAAAACATCTCGTCGATTGTGGTTTACAAATGATATGGGAAAATGAAAGCAAGTCAGAGGAGATTGCTGTATTTGAAATTTTCCCTTTCTCAAGAGCCCTTGAAATGAGGATAATTTAACTAAAGGTTAGACAAAGCGAATTTAGTTAAGGTTGTTGTCGAATCGAAAATATTTTATGATCGGTAGAAGGGCCAGTTTGCAAGGAGTAAAAGCTGAAACAAGCAAAATGTCCGAGTTGTTAAACGAAGAAATCGAAATGTCACTGCAGAGATAACCTGCACCAAAATGTTTCCATCAGTGTAGATCTCATGAATTTCAAAATATTTGCAAACCAGATGTTCTGTAACGTCTGGGTGTATAACCTACTAACTATCTAACACACAACTTCTCAACATACACTCCTTGAATACCGAAACCATATGAAATGCAAGCCGTATATTGAGTGTGGAATTTGTATGAATCTGAGAGCAGAACTGCATCAATTTATGTTGAATGAGATGAAATATTTCCAAGCTTCTTCATTCACCATTTTCAGACAGTGGGCTATGCGGTCGATGTCTTTCCGGCACAGGAGAAATTATGAATTCACTAGAAGTGTGTTCAGATCAAACAGTGTTCAAATATAGAGGAGATATCTACACGTGAAACAGATAGTTTTGTAATGGACCAACCAGTATCGCCATCACTGACCAATCTGTGCATCCACTCATTGGAAACAGCTGCAACTGCGTGAGGCTATGATCGTCCAAGATACGTAGATAACACCTTTGGAAATCATTAAATGTAGAGTCCTAGATAAAAATCTTCACCTGATAAACAACATACATAATAGTGTTAAGCTTTGTAAATATGCTGAGTCATATTCGCAGTGACTGAAGTTTAGACCCGAATTAACTTTGCTGAACAACTATAACCTGGAGTTGGATTAAGTAACAGAGGTATGAAACTGTTTGTAAACTGAATTAAGTCGATCCCATGTCCAGTTGTTAGTAGACCGACGAAGGTGGAAAGTGTAAACTAACAACTCAAACCTCATTCATGGTTGTTTATATATAAACTTGGTCCTGTGTGACTAGTTCTACTTTTCATTGAAAGTTCTACTGACCGTCAAAACAATACAAAACTTCGCAGTGCATGTCTGAACAAAATCAGACGTGGTTATCAAGATGAGACAACGATTCACTAAGACCAAAGCAAATGATCAAATATGTAGACACTGAGAAGACTTTTATTGAGTACACTATATCTGGAAAGACTAGAACGCAGAAGTCTTCAGTAGTCATGGACATCACAATAATCAATATCATATGTCAAGAATCCAACTAAATTTTCGTCATGAATATTATTCATATGGTGACATGATGCAAACCATTTGTCAAGATTTTATTCGATAATTTCGCTAAAACTTCTGATCAGCTGATATCTCAAAGTAAGAGGAAGTCATATTTGTAGAAATAATAATTGACAAATAATTCCAACCTCTCACTCGACAGATTGGAAATAGTGGAAGATAAATCGTCTAAGCTATAAATAATAGGGTGCATCTGGACCCTAATATCGCTGACAAAATCAGTACAAGCAGTTCAGTGGAGAGTCTCTTCTCGATGAATTGACTTTCTTAAGCTGCACAATAGAATTCAGCAAGGTTCTGAATAGTGACAAATAGAAATATCGCAACACACATTCACAGTTGCTATTATTATTCAATGGAAATGAGAAGTTGAATATAATAGATAGAATTATACAATAATAACAAGTCTATATTTCAGACAATATGCGAAAACAGAGTGCAGAAATTTTCGGCCTTCCGAAATATTTTATCTTCCTACAGGATTTACATGTTGAGTGATAATCTGAAGTATGTCGTGTGATATAGCGTTGTTCTATAGGAAGAGAACACCAACTGTGTACATTTTTGTTCATTCATTTCCTCAGTGAATTGAGCATCCTTCCGTTGAAAACTAACTCACACTGTGGCGAGTACATGTAGTGATCATCTGATACAATTGCATGGTCATAGCAATCAGAAATACTGTAGAGGTTTTGCATTTCAGTGGATGGAAAATCTGGTAGCCGGTCAATTTGAGCAGGCCACCCTTATAAAATGATGAGATACATAATTCAACAGGTGTATTTTAATCAGGATGCATATAGAAAAACAAAGAGAATTTCATGTTACCTAGGAGTTCCAGAGGAGAGGTGAGTCAGAAACGGTCAGGCGAATGAAGTAATCAAACATATTTGACTGAAAACAATAAGATTCGCGTTGAGCGATGCATAAATCTGGCTCCACAAGAACAGGTGAACTGATGTGTGCACATAGAAGTGGTCAGATGTGAGATCTCGTCCTTTAGGATCCTTCATACGAGTGGCCAACTGACGAACACCACTCTCAGCGTTTCTGTGAAGGGACTTCTCTTCACAGATGCCAAAATTCCTCTCCTTAAATCATCAACAAGTAGGTTGTCGTAAAAGTCAGACTTCATCTAAAACTTTCATTTCTTGCACGGATTACTTGTTAGGCTTTTGAATTTTTGGCTTGACATTCTCGACAATAAGGCTCAGCGTATGTCAGTTTTAGGAGATTTCTTTCTAAAAAATCTAATTCTTCTTTCAGAGAAGTTGGGCTAGAGATGTGTGTGACGCGAAAGGCTAAGGCAGTAATTAGGTTCGATTCACGTTCATTTGGTATTCAGCTGGAGAAAATTATCAGTTGGCTGCTCAATGTGGTTCTCTTACTGACCGATCCTCCCAATGATCCGTAGGCTCTTCGTGTTAATTCAACCTCATGAAAAGGCATTGAAGACTCATCTTCTACTGAAACAGTGAGCCTTGTCGGTGGATAACAGCTGTTGAACATGTGTAACACTAGTAATTGTGATCATGACTATCATCAGGGTTAATGAAAATGTCATCCACTTATCTAGGACACAATTGAAACCTATCAATATTTAACTTACGTGGACCATTCCTGTGACTTATCATGAAACAGGCTGCTTGCAACGAACCCACGTGAGATCTAAATGAAATCCCATATTTTTGTCTGCAGAAGATGTCATTGGCCGTGAATGGAACATAGTATTTCCTTTGTTTCCATGTCCATTCTTATCAAAATTTACATAGTAACTTTTCTTATCTCACTGGGTATTTCTTTCAACCTAATTCAACTTCTTATATGCACTCATTAATATAACCAACCATCTTGTGACGATTCCTCCATCTGTTAACGTTCAAGTTTAGTCGTTCCCTGTGGGTAACCTACTGATAGATCTTTCTTAATGCGACTGTTCAAGCAAAGAAAAGGAATTCATTGAAAAGAGACTCTTCACTGAATTGTTTGTGTTGATTTTGTCAACGAAATTAGGGCGCAAATGCACACTATGATTTATACCTTAGACGATTTACATTCGGTCATTTCCAATCTGTCGAGCGAGAGGTTTGAATTGTGCATCAATAATTATTTTTACAAATATGAATTTTTCTTTCGTTGAAATATCATCTGATCAGAATTTTTAGCGAAATTATCGAGTAAAATCTTGACAAATGGTTTGCATCATGTCACCATATGAATAATTTTCATGCCGCAATTTTAATGTGATTCTTACTGGACAACATTAATTATTCTGATGTCCACCATTGCTGGAGACAGATTTTCTGCGATCGTGATTCTACAAATACTCTTTTTTCTGGAAAATTCATTTCAGTGATTATTTTGTGAACCAACTGCTTTGATATCCTTGGAGCAAAATGCGGAATCAATAATACGAATAGACATGAACACCAGACTCTCCCAAAAACGTAAAAACTTAATATAAATTAAGACTGTCACTTCTTAACAATACAGCAAATACGTATTTAGTTATCGAGAGTGCAGTGAAGTGGATTACTGCTCTGTATCAAAAATGAATTTCACTTGTCAAGGTGTGATGAATTCAATTGAACATTCGATGAATAATGTTGAACAGAGAACTTACATAATAATAAAATATACCCAATAATTCTTTTTGAAGAATTTCCAAATCACTTCTCTACAACCAAGAGAATATTTCATTGGAAAATTTTCAGTATTCTTACACGAAGGTAAATAAGAGGACAACACAAGCTGTCACCATTATCATAATAATTGTATCTATTGTGATCTAAGAATAAAATTACTCACTCATCAATACAGTTTCATCTTACCCAAATATTGTCAGGGAAAGGGATTCGCTTTAACCTCTTGGTGTTATAATCAGAATTCCCATACGATGCATAAAACCGTGACATTTTCCAATGAGCTGAAATTTACGAAGAAAATGATAGACGACAACGGCGCAGAAGTAACTTAATCACTTCAGAATATACATAATGAAAATGGACATATAGACCACACTTTCCGAATATGCCAACAGAGAATATGGTGTGGATATGACTGTCAGATTATTTGAACATAATTCAGGTTCCGTAACACTTGAGAAATACACCTGTTTGCGAATGTTGATGAGATGGAGTCAGTGATCGTATGGAAGAGTGTGCTCTAAGAAATTGAGTGGGTTGGAGAAAATCTCATTTGTCTTTCTCAAACACGACATCAACTTTGAGGAAACAGCCTACTGGAGTTTCTCTTCTGCATCATCAGAGATAAAAAAACTGGTTTCATTTGGCCATATATACAGAGTCAATATATGCATACAAGTATCAGACGATGACACCTTGCTACAAGACTGGGGAGGATAAATGCGAACATCAGTTCGCTCTATCACACCTCAAAGAATTCTGAGTTTATTAGACATCTAGACATCACCCCCCCAAATGTTACATTGATCAGATCCATGAAACCCAATGAAATTTGATTGAGCGTTCTTCCTATACTCACACTCAGGTGAAATACCTCGAACATGATCAAAGTCAGACTAAAATCGTCACCTTACTATTCATATTTGAGCAAACTTAGTAATAAGTCAAACAAACAGACAGTAAATGAGAGAAAAGATGCAGCTTAAATTCACTTACTTGTAGTACCTCTGAGCTTCGAATTTTACTGCGTTCGAGAATATTCTCACATATTTTCTCATTTATATATATTTCGACTTCTTTGATGATTATTGACGCATTTTTACTTATTAAAGTATCATAGTCCATTCTCACTCTAAATGTGATTCCACTTCACACAAAATGATTTTTTTCACATAATCGTCTTATTGTGCATGTTGCTCTCATGTGGTTGTTTGTATGCAAGTATGTATGTAACAAATTGTAACAGTAAGCACATTTAGTTATCTGAGAATTCAGTCAGGAGGCATATTCTAATTACTTCGTTTGAGAAGGCTATTGATCGAAGAACAACGCTTATATCGAATGGAAGAGGCAATTTGTGTCAAAATGATGGAGTTGATTCCTTGTTCATTTGGAGGGTTCTCCACGTAATTGTCTTCTTTGAGCTTGGTCATCATTCTACGGCCAAGGCAGAAGTAGGGATTGTACGTACTTCTTTTGTACAGAAAGTCTGGTTTAAAGTCAAGAATTGTCAAGGCCTCAGCTGTCTTTAGAAGTCTATAAAGAAGAAAACGCGGGAAGCTAGCATGGATTCTATATACGATCTTAAAATCATGGTCAGGGTTGACAGAGTGGCAGTAGTCGATCAGGTGTTCCAAAATAGAGCTTCTCACACACTTTCTTTCTCCCTTGTAAAACCATGCTGGAATATGTTCTCGTTTCCGTAAGTAAAGCGTCCTCTGACTACGGCCAATGTACCTTGCTCCACAAGAGCAGGTGAACCGATAGATGCACTTCTGCCTTGGCCGTAGAGGGATAGACATTTATTTATTTTGTTTATTTAGTTATTCTATGTACTTTTCCTTTATTACTGCGATTATTATTATTATCATTATCATTATTTCCATTCTCACTCTGAATCTTTTCCACTTGACCCACTTGACATTTTAAACCCAAGATTAATAATTTTTATATTTATATTTTTACAATATTGAATACTATCTTATCAAATTCCACACCATGTTATGTAACATTTTATTTTCGTCTACTAATCTTATAATTATGTACCCCTTTCCAAAATCTATACACCTTATGTGTCATTCTATATATGACATTAATTATTTTGCCACTTGACATTAAACTATGATTATAATCACAAGTATTTCAATTGCGTTTCATACTGCTTTTATTATTTCATGTATTCACATCTTTGACCTAATTCCTTCAGCGGATATACTTTTTATAAAAACCATATATATACGATTGTACAGCTTGATAATAATTTCGTTGAAAAGAGTCTCTTCGCTGAATATTGTGTTCTTAATGATACAATGAGAATTATTATATTGTTTCATTGAATGATCCCTACAAAACTATGGAAACAACTTAGAATCGAATTCCTCTGTCTCATGGACTTGTCATAATCTGAAATCATCGTGATGAAATTGGAAAGGAAAATCTTGAGGCTAAGCAGAGATATCGATTGGGTGATTTCATTTTCAGAAGTGGGACAATTGTGCTTTCATGGATGAATTGGAATAGCCACTAGTAACATTATTTGTTTGGAAAGAGTGACCCAGACAGAGAGAGTGAATAGATTATTACTTCATGACTACAAATTTAAGTTCCCTCTTCACAAGGACTTATAAACCTATAGTGTTCAAATTTGTATTTGATGAAATGTAGGTCACATATTTCTCGGCTATATTCCTAGTCTTTCATTTTTCCGGTCCGACGCAATTTTCCTGCTGGAAATCCAAAATAAACTTATACAAAGTGGGAACTCGAGCACAAAGTCACCATCGTCTAGCTTTCAAGGAAGTAATAGGCGAAAAATTGCTTTGATAAACGCATGGAAGTAGACATAATCGTGGTTGTATAAGAAGTAAACTCGGAATCCTGGATGAAGTGTTCTTATCAGAACAACCAGACTATTAGTGGATGGCAGTATTATACGAGATGATTGTGAAAAAGGACAGTGTTTGAAACGTCATGTGGAAAATTGCAGTGTTTTGTTAATTCATAAACTAGATTTCACCTTATTAGTCACTTTCCCCATTTACTTTCCTGTTTCTGTCGCCAACAACTCCGAAAATCTACATAGAGCACTGTGCAATTTGAATTCAATTGTACCATATCCGTTTACGAGCTATCATCTGGAAGTACATGTAAGGGTCAAATTGGAAGTAAATGATCAGTGTGTAAAGGGATATTGATGAGCACTGAGGCTGTTTCTTAAGATATTTGTGAGTTGCAGTGACCGTGTAGGATGTTGATCAGCCTCATACCATCAGGAGAAGAAGAAGATGAAGAAGGAAGGATTGGTCATTCGCAGGTGATACACCCATGTTAACAATATTGACATATCCACAGAAATGAGACATTCATCCGGATTCTGGAAATATCGTTTCAAACATGGCACCGAATTCTCAGTTTGTTTCATCCCGAGGTATTTACTTACTCCTTTTACAAGATCTTCAAGTAATTTGATAACGGCTAGTGCATCACTTGAAGCAGTCGTGTTGCATGCAGAACATGCTTCAATACTTCGTCACCGTTTTTCATTCATTACCTACAATATATGCACAGGAGTGTTTTGAAACCACTTTTGAAAGTATGTGCAAGAGCAGTTTACGACATGTCAACATTGGTGGGTATTTAAAGAATATGAAATGCGTGAAATCCGATTCATTTCGATGGATGAAATAACATTTGCAAACTATGGATTAAGGCAAGCCGATATGTGACACATTTCAACAAAAGGTAGTCATTTCAAAGACCCGATCCGATGAGATTACGTGTGTCGGTTTTCAACTAATTTTCAAACTCCAGCCATTCAAATGCATCGGTGTTAATAAGAAACCATGAATTACTGTAATCGTCAATATTGAATACTGACACTGTGACCATGTGGGCATGCTTTCTATTAATATCTGTTAGGCATTTGCGCATTTTGGAACAGATAAATGAATTATAATCATATTTCAACTGTTGTTTATACACAGTGATAAGCTTTTGATTTTGTAAATATTTCGGGTGAAATTACTGCCTGTGATCACACTGACTATTGGGATTTATTTTAATTCATATATAATTTTTTATCATATATATCGTTTGTTCACGTTATTTCTATGCAGAATTACATTCCAAGTTGTTGACAGCTGTGCTGAGTCACCTGTCTTGCATAACATCGTGGTCACATTCAATCAATGTAGAATCACTTATTAGTCTTTCTTTCCATTTGTTCATATTGCATTTCAGAATACACACGTTTTCCTATTCACTGTTATGTCTGTCATCCAACGCATGCGCATCTCTGGATGAATCTTTTTCTAAATTATTGGGTGACTGTCTTCTCCCTGTTTAATGTTCTTTGTTCAGCATCACAGCTGTTTTTTAAAGTTGTTAGGCATCGTGCCACCTGTCTGGCACATTGTATTCACAACAACGTGATTTTTGTTGCCTATGTCATGGAAAAGATCAGCAGCTCCTGAATGTTGCCATAAGGAGTCCTTGTTTTCACCTGACACGCACGCCTCAACCATCAATCTCTCCACTTCCTACACAAGTTTTGTTTCATTTGATGTAATGGGAACTTCGTGCAGCGTATTGAGTTGATGCTGAGACACCAGTTGCGTAATTCAACTATGGCCAAATCCCTTATTGAGACATTTTTGGCGTTTTTCGTATATGAAGCTTTCCGATATGAGAGACACATTGAAGAGGCGCCATTCATGGTCTCTGAATAAAAGACTCAATGGAGAAAAAGGAGGGTCTTTACGAGAGCTTAGGAAGAAGTTGTGTTTCCCACTGGTGCTTACTCACAAACACTCTGCTGGCACTGAGATTATTGTCGCTTCAACTTTCCAGGTTCAGTATTCAGTCTGAGTATCCGAAATTTCGGTGAAATACGGTTATTCGATCGAATGAACAAACAAACAGAGTCTAATGCTTAGATTTTGTTTGGATGAGGGATTCATCCTAGAAGAGACATCATAACTAATATCAATCTTGTAAATAAACCAATAAATTATCGAAAGCATCCAGCTACCGAATACTCCAGCAAACAGCAGAGGCTAAAGCAATTCGCCTAAAACAACCGATGCTCTTTATGCTAAACAAACAGATCCAGTCAATACTGTCATTCTGATATACTATAGAATCTAAAAATTCATAAATACCTTATTACGTCGGCCATTTAGTTATGGCTCCCCATCCTGTAGATATAAATTCCCTTACCCTAACTATTATAACTGCATAAACTAACCCTTCATTTTCTTATTTAGACGTAGTCATCAACCTGCATACTCTCATTCAGCATCAATACATCTTCCCCCAGCCCATCCTGTGGATTATCAGTCATTCATATGAAGTTTATATTCAACATCAGTAGAATTTAATATGGACATGACCCATGAGGATTCATCACTTTTCATATTCGTTGTTATTCATAATCGTTCACTTTTGAATATTGCTGTTCAGTTCAGTGTCACAGTTGTACATATTATCACATGCACATATTTTGCAACGTATTCTATTACCAATAATCAATTTTTTTCGATTTGCCTCCTGACCGATATCATTTGGAGAACCACTGAGAACCAGGGATCACAGGATAGCTGTTTCACCTTAGTTTTGGAATCATCACCAGGACCTACCCACTGGGTTTCGAGCGCAGGCCCCTTCCGGTTACAATGCCAGCTCGTATGCCAATCAACCACTGGGGGCCGATTCAATGGTCCGTGGATTCTAGCTTGAAGCAGTTCGTGATTTTAGCGCGACCACAAACCAATATCATTGGCCAGAACTCAATCCTCACTCCGAACTGGATGGACATCATCATGCTATCTGCGTGTCACATCGTAATCCCGACAACATGATTTTCGTTACTGACAAACTGGAATGGATGAATAACTTTCGAGTCCTGAAACAATTAGCTGCTGATTCCATCTCATCATCAATTTCCCCAGTTCCCACACAAGTACTCGTTTTGATTTTATGCTCAAGAGCTTCGTGTGTGTAGTATGTTGACGCTGAGATACCATTTGAGTAGTCAGACTGTGTCCAGATCTTCTATTGAGACATTTTCGTAGCCCCCCAATAAGCTCCTGTATGCAGCTTTCCGATATGACAGACACATCGGATTAACGATATTCAGGGTCCTTGAATAAAATACTTCATGGGTAAGGATTGGAAAGGATTTCACGAGGCTGTTTGTGTGAGGTATATTTCCCACTGGTTTGTTGTGACTCACACTCTGCTAGGACTGCGAATGACTACGTTTCAAAGTTCCAGGTGCACTATTCAGTTTGAGTACTCAAGATTTCAGTGAAATGTGTATATTCCGAGAAGGTCCCACTGACTAATATTAAGATTTGTGATAAGTGATTCATTTTTCAGGACGCATCATAACAAATGTGAAACTAGTTAATGTCTGTTTATTCGAAGAAATTAAAGTCTCTACGCTTTTCGAAGTGGAAGATGTGACCTTCAAAATGTTATTCTATAAAACTCACAATTTGTACCATACAACCTAAGCGTGAACATCTCACTTGAAAATTATCTTCCATATGGAATCGAAGGTATGTTAAGTCGTTGGCAATGAAATTAAACCAAGAATGGAAACCTATCGTCGATTTCTTTCTCGATATCACACCGACAGCTGAATGCATGTCATTATATAATTCTTTCTAATGCTAACAACTTTGATACCACCCGCCAGAATCATGAAAGTACCATTCGTGTACACATAAGAAAATTCCTGTTCCGATCTCAGACCTATTGAATGAGTTCAAAATTATCCTTTACACAATGCTCAACCAGTTTTTTGTGCAAATGTGTTAGGACTTTTTAACAACTACTTGACAACTCAGAAGACTGAAAGCTTTGCCATGTTCCATGGTCAGTATTCCACTTGAATTCGCTTTATTGCTGAAATATTTGTAGTCAGTGACCGTAAAGTTCTAAGATTTAGCTGGTTATCTTCTAAGTATAACAATGTTAGAATATTCAGTTGTTCAAATGGTTGAAATGGAAAATTGAAATACTAGGAAAGTAGCTGAGAAACGTGTGGCCTACATTTCATCAAACTCAAGTTTGAACACAATAGGCTTAGAAATACTCGTGAATGAAGAACTTGAATATCAAGTCAAGAAGTGTTAACCTCCTTACACACTCTCGTTCTGGGTCACTCTTTCCAATCCAATAAATTTAGTGGTGGTTATTCCGATTCACCTATGAAAGTGCAATTGTCCCACTTCTGAAAATGAAATCACACAAACGATATCTCTACTTAGACCCAAGCTTTTCCTTTCTAAATTAATCACGATGTACTCAGATTACGACAAGTCCGTGAGATAGAGGAATTCGATTCAAAGTTGTTTTCACAGTTTTGTTGGGATCATTCAATAAACCAGATACACTGTTAACCGAAACTACGTGTTTGGAATGAATTATTACTATAAGTCGATGTGAGCCATTTGAGTGTTTGAGAAATTCGAGAATAACTGTGGTTGCTCTCACTCCATTATTTATTTTAATCAATAAATCCAGACCAACTAAGACACATTTTGGATCCAACTGAGACAATGTTTTCTGTAAAATTGATAGCAGCTTCGCAATTAAATGACCAAGCTCAAAGAAGACAATTACGTGGATAACCCTCTAAATGAACCAGGAATCAACTCCATTATTTCGACACAAATCGCTTCTTCCATTCGACATAAGCGTCGTTCTTCGGTCAATAGCCTTCTCAAATGAAGTAAATAGTATATGCCTTCTAACTGAATTCTTAGATAACGAAATGTGCTTACTGTTACAATGTGTTACATACATACTTGCATACAAACAACCACATAACAACAACATGCACAATAAGACGATTATGTGAAAAAAGTCATTTTGTGTGAAGTAGAATCACATTCAGAGTGAGAATGGACTATGATCCTTCAATATGTAAAAATGCGTCAATAATCATCAAAGAAGTCGGAATATATACATATATATATATAAATGAGATAATACGTGAGAATATTCTCGAACGCAGTAAAATTCGAAGCTCGAAGGTACAAGAAGTAAGTGAATTTCAGTTATATCTCATCTCCCATTTGCTGTCTGCTTGTTTGACTTATTACTAAGTTTGCTCAAATATGAATAGTAAGGTGACGATTTTAGTCTGACTTTGATCATGTTTGAGATATTTCACTTGAGTGTGAATATAGGAAGAACGCTCAATCAAATTAAACTGGTTTTATGGATCTAATCAATGTGGAATGTGTTACTGTGTGATGACTAGATGTCTGATAAACCCGGAATTCAGTAAGGCGAAGTGCATGGAAATGATATTCTCATTTATCACCTCCAGTCTTGTAGCCAGGTGTCATCGTCTGATACTTGTATGCATATATTGACTCTGTGTATATGGCCAAATGAAACCAGTTTTTTTATCTCTGATGATGCAGAAGTGAAACTCCAGTAGGCTGTTTCCTCAAAGTTGATGTCGTGTTTGAGAAAGACAAATGAGATTTTCTCCATCCTGCTCAATTTCTTATAGCACACTCTTGCATGCGATCACTGACTCCATCTCATCAACATTCGCAAACAGGTGTATTTCTCAAGTGTTACGGAACCTGAATTATGTTCAAATAATCTGACAGTCATATCCACACCATATTTTCGGTTGGCATATTTGGAAAGTCTAATCTATATGTCCATTTTCATCATGTATATTCTGAGGTGATTAAGT
Organism: Trichobilharzia szidati; assembly: GCA_944472155.2. Classification (NCBI taxonomy): domain Eukaryota; kingdom Metazoa; phylum Platyhelminthes; class Trematoda; order Strigeidida; family Schistosomatidae; genus Trichobilharzia; species Trichobilharzia szidati. The sequence goes on from OX235276.1 coordinate 2,427,346, forward strand.
TACTTCTGCGCCGTTGTCATCTATAATTTTCGTCATCAATTTCAGCTCATTGGAAAATGTCTTCCGTTTATGATTTGTTTGACAATTCCACATATAAGAACGAAAGGCTACAGCGAATCCCTTCACGTTTCAACTTTTGGGTAAGATGAAACTGTATTGAAGAGAGAGTAATTTTAATTTTAGATCCTAATAGATACACTTCTTATGATAATGGTGACAGCTGCTGTTGTCCTCTTATTTACCTTCGTGTAAGAATACATAAAATTTTCCAATGAAATATTCTCTTGGTTGTAGGGACGTGATTTGGAATTTCTTCAAAAGTGATTCCTGGGTAAAATTTACCATTTTGTAAGTTCTCTGCTCAACATTATTTATCGAATGTTCGATTGAATTCATCACACCTTGACAAGTGGAATTCATTTTTGATACAGAGCAGTAATCCACTTCACAGCACACTCGATAACTAAATTAGTATTTACTGAATTGTCAGGAAAATGGGAGTCCTAATTTATATTAAGGCCTTAAGGTCTGGGAGAGTCTGGTGTTAATCTGTATTCGGATCATCCATTAGACATTTTGCTAATAAATTTGAATTTCGAAATAATAGAGAATATTTGTAGCTCAGGTGGATGATTTGCAATTAAACGTGTTCTCTGAGCTGGACAACATCTTCAGCGCCATATTTAGCACAAATGTCGCTGAAGATGTTGTCCGGAAGGATGACGAAAGCTTCACGACTAAACCAACCAGCTCAGAGAACACTTTTAATTGCAAAAATTTGAATTTCGGTAAAGTGTGTAATTAAGCTCCAAGGATAGATTTAAAAACAATTGGTTCATACAATAATCACTGGAATGCATTTTTGAGTGTAGAGTATTCGTAGAAACACGATCGTAGAAAATCTGTAACAGAGAAGTCTCCAGCAATAGTGGACATCACAATAATCAATATCATATGTCAAGAATCCTAGTAAAGTTTCGTCATGAATATTATTCACATGGCGAGATGATGCAGACCATTTGTCAAGATTTTATTCGATAATTTCGCTGGAACTTCTGATCAGCTTATATTTCAACGTAACGAAAAGTCATATTTGTAAAAATAATTATTGAAACATAATTCTAACCTCTCGCTCGAGATATTGGTAATGATGGAAGGTGAATTGTCTAAGGTATAAATAATAGGGTGCATTTAGGCCTTAATATCGTTGACAAAATCAATACAAGCAGTTCAGTGTAGAATCTCTTTTCAATTAATTCGTTTTTTTTAATTGAATAGTCGCATTAGGAAGGATCCATCCGTAGGGAACTTACATGGAACGATTAAACTGAACGGAGAAAAAGAGATGGATGGTCACAAAAGGCGTAATGATATTAATGAGTGCATATAAGAAGTTGAATAAAATCGACAGAAATACATAGTAAGATATGGAAGTTAATGTGTAACTTTTGATATGCATGCACATGGAAACAAAGGGAATACTATGTTCCATTCACGAAAAACGACATCTTCTGCAGACAAAATTACTGGATTTCAGTGTGATCTCACTTTGCTTCGTTGCTAGCAGCCTGTTTCATGATATTTCTTAGGAATGATCCACGTAAGTTAAATATTGATAGGTTTCCATTGTGTCCTAGATAAATGGATGATATTTTTATTATCCTTGATGATAGTCATGATCACAATTACCAGTGTTACACATGTTCAACAGCTGTAATCCAACGACAGGTCTCACTGTTTCACGAGAAGATGAATCTTCAATTCCTTTTCATGAGGTTGAATTTACACAAAGAACCTACGGGTCATTGGGAGGATCGGTCAGTAAGAGAACCACATTGAGCAGCCAACTGATAAGTTTCTCCAGCTGAATACCAAATGACCGTGAATAGAACCTAAATATTTCTCTAGCCACTCACGTCCCACACATCTGCAGCTCAAATGCTCTAGAAGAAGATCTAGGGCTTTCAGAAATAAATCTTCCAAAATGGACATACACCGAGGCTTATTGTCGAGAAGGTCAAGCCAAAAATTCATCGGCTAAACACGTGATCCGTGCAAAATATGAAAGCTAAGATGAACTTTGACTTTTACGGCAACCTAATTGTTGACGTTCTTAGGAGAGGAATTCCGGTTTCAGCGAGGAGAACTTTCTTCACAGAAACGATAAGCGTGCTGTTCGTCAGTAGGCCACTCGTATGAAGGATCCTAATGGACGAGATCTCACATCAGACCAATTCTATGTGCACACGTCGGTTCACCTGTTCTTGTGGAGCCAGATATGTGCATCGTTCAACGCGATCTTATTGTTTTCAGTCAAATATGTTTGATTACTTTATCGAAAAGAGACCCTACATGGAACTGCTTGTACTGATTTTGTCAGAGATATTAGGGCCCAGATGCACCCTATAATTCACAGGTTAGATTCTTTCTCTCCCACTATTTCCAATCTGTCGAGTGAGAGGTTGGAATTATTTGTCAATTATTATTTCTACAAAAATGACTTTTTCGTACTTTGAGATATCAGGTAATCCGAAGTTTTAGCGATATTATCGAATAAAATCTTGACAAATGGTTTGCATCATGTCACCATATGAATAATACTCCTGCCAAAACTTAAGTCTCATTCTTCACACATGGTATTGATTATTGTGATATCCACGACTACTGGAGACTTCTTCGTTACTAATGTTCTGTGAACTGGTTTCCAGAAATTGTGTACTCAATAAAAGTCTTCGCATCGATTATTCATTTAATCATTTGCTTTGATCTTAGTGAATCGTTGTCTCATCTAGATAACCATGTCTGATTATGTTCAGACATGCACTGGGAAGTTTTGTATTTTATTTGACGGTCAGTAGAACTAGTCACACAGGACCAAGTTTATATATAAACAACCATGGGGGAGGCCTGAGTTGGTGGTTAACACTTCCCGCATTCGTCGGACTACTTAGGACTTGACAGTGGATCAACCTAAGTCAGTTTACAACCAAAATCAACCTTCTGTGGCTTACTTCGACTCCGGGTAATAGATGTTCAGCCAAGTTAATTCGGGTCTTAACTTCAGTCACTTTGGTGATAAACAGATTCGCCGAATAATAATGACAATGATAATAAGGCCATCTGTCCTAATGCAAAGCTTTCTGATGATATTAAGTTTTTGTATATCATCTGGTTGTCGTCAGAAAAACCAGTTAAGATACATCAAATTATGCGAATAGTCTTCAAAACATATGCCAGTTGTATGTTGTTTATCAGGTGAAGATTTTTATCTAGGACTCTACATTTAATGAATTCCAAAGGTGTTATCTCGGACGACCAGAGCATCTCACAATTGCAGCTGTTTCCAATGAGTGGATGCACAGATTGGTCAGTGAGGGAGATACTGGTTGTTCCATAACAAAACCATCTGTTTCCTGTGGGAAATCTCCTCTATATTTGAACACTGTTTGATCTAAACACACTTCTAGTGAATTCTTAATTTCTCCTGTGCCTGAAAGACATCGACCGCATAGTCCACTGTCTGAAATTTGTGAATGAAGAAGACTTAGAAATATTTTATCCCATTCAATATAAATTGATGCAATTCTGCTGTTAGATTCACACAAATTCCATTCTCAATATACTGTTTGCATTTCATATAAATTCGGTATTCAAGGAGTGTATGTTAAGGGGTTGTGTTTTAAAGAGTTAGTAGGTTATAAAGATAGACGTTATGGATGATCTTGTTTGTAAATATTTTGAAATTCATAAAATCCACACTGATGGAAACATTTTGGTGCAGGTTATCTCTGCAGTGACATTTCGATTTCTTCGTTTAACAACTCGGACATTTTGCTTATTTCAGCTTTTTATCTGTGCAAACTGTCCCTTCACTCTGTCTCCTCATCTTTTTCTCAGAATTCACTACTACGGTTTTCCATGAATATTTTCTCACCCTGATGAGGTTAAAATAATTTATCTGAGTTCTGTTGTGTTTACAGCGACTGATATTCAGTCAAATATGGTTCATAATTTGTATAGGAACAACTTTTCTTCTACCGATCATAAAATATTTTCGATTCCACAACGACCTTACCTAGAGTCGCTCTGTGTAATCATTAGTTAAATTATCCTCCTTTCAAGGGCTTTTGAGAAAGGGAAAATTTTCAAACCCAGCAGTCTCAGACTTGCTTTCCTTTTCCTGTGTCATTTGTTAACCACATGTGACGAGTAGTTTTCACTTATTTGTCGCCTCAGCAGAGAGATTAAGCCAGGTAACGTAGCATTTATGTTTTCCGTTGCTTAGAAAACGGTGAGGTTTACCATATCATCAAATCAGAGATTTCCGCCTACAGTGAAAAAGAACGAGTGATTTCATGAAGCACTGTGCCAATGAAGAGTTTGACAAATGCAAAATTGAAGTCGCAAACGAAAAACAGCATCAATATACCGAGACCATCACACTGAAAACCCTTTCTATTCAAAATGCAATTTCTGCATACTTGATTATTATGAACTGTGATGCATCAACCAATATAACGCACAATTCTGATTAACTGTGTAATATCTGAAACAAATTTTTGATGTTTGTGAATTTATTTCAGAGGAGTCGGTTTCCTTGTGTTCCTGATATTCTTATTCGTGGAAAAAATTCGATCGCGACGAGTTGGTGTCTATGTCATGCTTTCAATTGTGGTAAGTGTCACATTATAAGCCACACAAGAAATTTTGAGGATGTAGGCTAACTTGATTTTGACTGGATGGATATCATTTGGCGGGGTATTTGAATGGGTCTATACTCACTACTACCTCGTCAAAGTGATCATCTCTGTGATTCACATCACACACCACTTTCATTATTTCACTTATTGGCGATGTGACAACGACTGGATGGTTCTACTACTTGCGCACGAGAAAGGACCTGAAAGCTGAGGCAAGTTGTCTCTTAGATACTCGTAAATGTGGAAACGTAAATTCACCTGTTGCATAAACAGGAAGTGTTTACTGAAGGACAGCTTGAAAGAATGAATAAACTGGGGGTCTCGAAACGTTCATTCTGCATGACTCACGATAAGAGTTTTGACGATTCTCTTCATTAGATAATTCAGTGAGGAAACATCTAAAATAAACTTCCTGTATAATAGGAAGCATTTCGAAGGAATGAATAAACTGGAGGTGTCGATATGTTGATTCTACATGACCTGGCATAGGACAATCGACGGTCTACTTCATTCTAACAGTCAAAACAATAGACATCTTAAAGAGATTCGTGAGAAATCAGATGAAGCGTTTTCCGAACTGCAATAGGCTTAGTCATTCTAGTAGTCAGGCGGTAATTAGTCGGCCAGTGCAGCTAACTGCAGACTGCAGAGGTAACTCATGCCGACGTGTATAGGATGATCCATGGTTCACAGAAGGACAGTGACTTCGAACGAATTGTTTATTTGTGATTGATTGTGAGTGATAACAATGTGGCTTATCTGTTTGTCTATACAGGGTTGAGAATTTACTGTATTTTCAGTAGTCATTGTAAATATGTGTGTTTATATTTGTGTATGAATCTATCCAGTGTGATCACATGTTCTTAATTCACCTTCCTTTTTGTCATAGATCGCAACGTTGTCTGTGGTATTGGCTGCTATTTTGTCACCTGTTGGACTGAAAGCTGGACTCATATCTCTGGCCTGTATACTTGTGGTGGAAATTCCAATAATGGTGACGGCTATGCTCTTGCCTCGAATGAATGTGAAGGGGTTGGTAGTGTTTAACTCTGTGACATGGACATCTGCGATTACGGGAGTCATTTTGACCATTTTCTCTGTGCTATTCGAACAAAAAGTAATTGCATGAATTAGTGTCTATAATGCATAAATTATTTGTATGTTATTGGTCAAAAGATATGAAATCTTCACTTCATTCAGAAAAATCCCACTGCATCCGAATTTCAGTAATAATTCCACACTTTGGAATCTCATTTGATTCCTCCCAGGAGGATCAGCGAAGCAGGAACATCAAATATAAGAGGATGAGATGACATCATTTCGGGAATGAAATGAGGAAGAGATTTGATAAGGAATTGGTTTGAGCTTTAAGCCAGACAGATATGTGTCCCACCATCCACTGTCACTTACTACTGTATTTAAAGATCCTGGACAATTGGAAACTATTATGCGATGCTTTCCACTGAAACTTCTGTGCATTATATGAACACTGTTCACACTGAGACTAATGTTGCTCTTATGACTTCACAGTCTCTTCCCAGTGTCTCCTAGTGCGGTGACAAGGAACAACTGATGGGAGCATCAGGGACGAATTCCTCGAATAATGAAATTTGTTTTTAGAGAATATTAGGCGAAAACTGCCAGCGGAAACCATCATTGCTCCAATTTCCTCAATCCAACGATTCAAATCAAAACTATGTGCGCAAAAATAGCCAGTGTTAGACCTTGATTTATCCTGCCCATTAAACTCACAAAACCAAGTAGTAGAATGTCAATCATGTCATGTATTCTCCACTGACGCCTCTTGTTCACTCCAGAAGACTCCACATTTTCATTTCAAACTCAGTCTGATTACTTCTGACCTGCTGGTTTATAGAAAGTCATTTTCGCTAGTTAGGTAACCATCTGTATCCTCATTTTCATGCATGTCAAATATTGTTAACATTCAAAACAGCTAACAGTGAGTTTGGTTTCAAGAATATCCTACTGGTCATCCTATGAATAGTCAATATTCTCGATTATTGAGCATATTTAACAGCCTACATCATTCCGGGATAATGTCACTAATAATTCCCATCCACTACTGCTTATCATCGCGTCACAACTGCATGAAATCTTCCGTATACTCCATATTTTTGGATGGATCAGGTTTTAGGCACCTGATGGTAAGGCGTGAAATGATAAAGAATGGCATCATTTCATCCTGATACACTTGTCGTTCATGCTGTCTCTTCGAATTCTATATTTTGATTGGAAGAGTGAAGAACAATTCGATATATTAGCACCTAACCTCGTCAATTTCCTTGTCACGTATACATATTGAATATAGCTCATTTGGCAACAGTTCTCTGGTGTGACTGTCACATTCCACGGAATATATATTGGACTAACAGAGATGTGACTGTAGTCGAAGTGGCCTAGTGAACAATGACATTTCTGTTGTCCGATAAGAAGTGTGAAGTGATGCAGAAGTTGTTTATATTGAGTGAATGACATATATTCGCATATTTTAGCCTCACTACATGCAGCCAGTGTCACTGACAGGTGTGATTCAACTGTCAGAATGCATTGATATTTCTCAGTGTCAGCAGATCTCAAACCAGTTGATATGTCAATGTTGTAATTTGCATAGATTGACGAAGCATGTGAGTGTACCTCTTCTCTGATGATTTATTTCTTTTTCTTCGTATTTTCAATGCAGATTATTTTCACTCTGGCAGTAGCTTTCTGTATATTATTCATGCTCTTCGTAAGTTTGTCATTTTATCATTTTATCGGTGTATCAGGCACGTTTATTTTGACGAGTAAATTACACGAATCACATCAGTTATTTGATGGTCGCAGAATTGCAGTGTGAGTCACAACATCGCATAGTCGATTTGTGTCCATATTACATCACGAGGCACGTGAACCTATCCACGATATTTGAGAGTGCATTTCCAGAGTGGATGATGTTGCACAGTGTTGCCCTTGACGGATTTCTAAATCACTGAAATTATGGTAGAGTCACGCTTTTCACTGTGATGTAGTAATCATGATTCGAATTTATGCGAGTTCTGAATAATACGACAACTAGCTAATAGTGATTGTATCATACGAATTCGGTTTGTGTGTGTAGGAAGTGGCTGGATTGTTAGGCAGCTTGTATTATTTAGATTGAATGCTGTTTATCAATGATATCATATTCCCTAATCAGCCATACGCACTTACATTTAAAGATTTCCAACAACCTCACTGTGCATTTGAGACTGACAAATCATAAAATGAATAATGACACACTTGACCCGTCATTCTGAAACTGGAATCTTCTTTAAGGTGTGAACCGAATTCTCACTAAAATATTGCCAACAGACAGACATTAGTCTCGATTTATCACCAATCCATGAGTCTGTTAATGATCCTGGAGGAAATTTGTCTAATTGGTTAGAGGATAAAAGATAATACGATCCAAGCAAATTGAGACAGTAAATCAAACTAGAAGTGATGCATATCACCAGATGTATTTGAAAGACTGAAACAATTCGAGAAATAATTCTTATTAAACTACCGCTCACGTTTAATCGACAAATAAGTTTAGAATCATCTGCTCAAGTATGACCTGTAAGCCGGCAGTGAATGTGTAGAGAATTCCTCATTGTTTCAGGTGTCGATATTTCATCAAATGAAAACAGTCCTATCACATCAGCTAGATAATTATAATTAATTAAATACGGTGAAATATGAATTGCTGTACACTTGAGATGACCACCTGTATTCACTCATCTCTGTCAATAATCTTTCTCTTTCTCTACTTTGTAGTTTTTGTTCACTTGTGTCAATAATTATGACTTGATCGCTTGGTGGCTGGATTTAATTGCTGTAGAATTCACCACAGCTTTCATAATCTGGCTTTGTACGATCAGCATGTACGGCATTCTCGAAAGTACTTTAGCATCCTTCTTCAAAGAAACAACAAACATGCCTAATTTTTAAAATACTTCTTCCAACCTATCTTTTTCGGTAGACAGTTGAATAGGAAAATGTCACTCTTCAGTCGTATTCAGTTTTATTCTGATTTCTGTGATTTCTTATTCCCATTGATTACGATATGATAATCATTGGTCCTCTTTCTCATATGAAGTTTGTCATTACTTGCACAGACATTCACACTGATATCAGTGTTCTGCTATAAGAAAAATAAACAAAATATACCTGTGAACATCAACACCATCAAATGCACATTTATACATATATATCACTGTTTTTCAAACTGACTCTACACTTCAACATTTCTGAGAAGGCGAGGAAGAAGAAACGGAGTAACACAGTGGTCACAAAACAATATACCCTTTCTGAATACAATAAATATCTTGTCAATGATAAAGTTTTAATGTGAGAGCATACCACAAGCATCAGTGAGTGCGACGATCGATCTACGTTGTCAGAGAAATATGGTCGATTGAGAGACTCAAACTTTCATATAATTTTGAAAGAAAGATGAATAGTTGTGAAAGGTTTCAGGACAGCTCGAATGCGTTATCTGATTGCATATACTTGAAAGGTTCACCAATCAGTTGAGCATACGAATAATAATTCATTAATGATATTTTGTAGGCTTTCGAACTCAATGAAGTGTTACATATGATATGAGTAGTCTGGTCTGTGTGTATGTGTGCGACACCATGAACGATAAATGTTGTGTTTGACAATGAATGACTCATGCCAATGAAGATGTTCGCAATGTGTCTATGTAAATTCGTTTGGCTGCAGACAGGAGATTGCAAAGATATAAGGATGATATCAGTAGCATCAGACTTCCACTTAATCTGACATGTTAAACCGTTCGTATGTGCTTGTATCACATGAAATCATTGTTCTGTACAGATACGACAATTCTCATCTCTCACAGATAATCCCCGAATGAAGTAATTGTCAAATGGGTGTACGTATGAGGATGGAATTAATATGAAGGATTTCAGTCTTGATGTGACAAACAATTACATATGGCAGATATCTCCACGGAATTTGAGGGTGGGTGGCTATGTGATGACGAAATCAGAAACAGCATTCCAGGGAATTGGATGATGAAGTGAAAATGATCTTCCTCTCATAAGTATTCTGTTTTTGAACTAGTTCAGAACATCCCCTGTCAAATGGCGAATTTAAAGTTATTCCAGTTAGTAATCTCAGTTAGTAATCTCACTAGTTTGATTATTGGATGTATCACAAAGTAGAATAGTTTCATCGACTGAGTGACGTCTCGAACACATCAATTATAATCACACGACTTCGAAACTCGATTTGTATATTCTCACTGTCTTCTACCCTGTTTGTTGTAAGGTTGGTTAATAGAATTCTCCAGATGTCTCGGATAGGTGTCAAGTCAATCGTATTGAGCCAGTTCTGGGTTGATTACTTGAATAAAGTATCAGGTCTCCACCTCCAAACTGTAATACCAAATATAATTAGTAGCACTTTATCGCATTGTAATGTTTGGTTGTATGTGACTCTACGTGATACCACAGCTGAACATTTTTCAAAATAACTAATTTCATTAACTAATGAAGTAAAATATTCATTTTGGTATGCGTCAATGGAGTAACGAAAAGTAAACTGGATATAATCAAAGTCAGAATGATAATCATCACATTAGTACTCCTCCAAAAGGGAGCAACTAAGAAGTGAGATGTATCTGAAATCTTCTTACTGGTTGTAGCTGCTAGTTTCGAGGTTTGCTGCTTCTGAGAACATTCACATGTATTTTCACATTAATATTTCGATTTCATTGATTACAACCGACACAATTACACATATTGAGAGATCGTAGTCCAATCTGATTCTCAAATTGATTCCACTCCACATGAAATGACTTTCGTCACACAACCGTCGTATTATGTATGTTGTTCTCATGTGGTTGTTTGTATGCAGATATGTATGTAACACAAGGTAATAGTAAGTACAGTTAGTTATCTTCGAGTTCTTTCATTTGGAGTAAACTATCTTCGTAGTTCTAGAAGGCTATTACCTGAATAACGATGCATATTTCAAATGAAGAAATTAATTTGAGTTAAAATGATGCGGTTGATTCGCAGTTTATTTGAAGGTTTTTCTAACATGACTACGTTCTATGCATCTAATGATTTAATCGGGAAGCCATTATTGAATTTACAGAGAACGCCATCTGAGTTGAAGCCAGTAGGTGTCTCATGTATCTGTCTATATTGATTGAAATGAATAATGGGATGAGAACAGTCATTGTTATCGGCGAATTTCTCCAACGAAATATCCTTTCAGGCATTCGAATAACTCAGATGGACTGACATTAATTATTCCATTTCAGATAGACTGTTCGGGTTAATTCATCATCTGTTTTGTCGAATGATGTTAACAAAACTAAGAAAACGACTGCGGCACAGATTCGTCGTCTTTATTGCACATCCTGATGAAATAAGAGAGGAAAAGTGCTAGAGACTAAGCAGAGATATCCTTTTGAGTGATTTCATTCTCAATAGTGGGACAATTGCATTTCTATTGGTAAAGTTGGAATAGATTCAATCACAATTTAATTCAAGAGATTAACGAAGGGAGATCAAGTGGGATAACACTAGTTGCCCACTAAATATTAAGATTCTCGGTTCAACTTGTTTCTACACGTACTCTGATCACATATGTCTTAGACGAAATGTAGCTCATATATTTCCCGGCTACTTTCCTAATCCTGAATTCTTCTGATCCAACCTAATTTATTAACTGAAAATCCAAAATAAACTTAGACAATATGGGAACTCAAGCATGAAATCATGATCGTATAGCTTTCGAGACAACTTGGAAGCAGAATTGGATCTTCTGAAAGAAACCTTCATCCCAAATGAGGTACCCGCCAATATTCATCGACAAGAATATCAAACCAAAGGACCAGAAGAACGAACATCACTTGTTCCAAAAGAGATAATTTACATGAATCAGGATTTTAAGGGGGACTCAGTTTGGCTGGGATATCCTCAAGAGAAGAATTTCAGAATCTTCGAAAACAACATTCTTCGCAGCAACACTATGAGTAGTGCACTTCAGTTGTACATTGAACTTCAGAAGTCTTAAGGACACGATCTCTCTTCTGGTCACTTCTGTGTGCATATATCAGTTCACCTGTTGCTGTGGAGCCAACCAGGTACATTGGTCATTCGACGCGTACTCTGTCCAAAAGGGTTCATGAACACTATCCCACAGCATGACTACAAGATGGTAATGGTGGCTGTATAAGGTGTGCGATCATCGAACATCTCGTCAACACTGGTCATTTCATCTCACCAAACGCCTCCTGCTTCAAAGTGATCTACAAAGTGAAGAACAACCTACCAAAGACAATAGGCTTACGTCTCGTTTGTATTGCTGAAGCCTTAGTCATTCATTCAGTTGTAGAAGGCAGAGATATGCATACAAAATAAATCACCCAACCACTTCTACTATCATGGTAACAAACGTGTCGACTTCTACTGATTTCATGTTTGTGTGCTTGTTGGTTCTGTTCTCTAACTCCTTGTAACATTTGTGATTCATAGAAAGAACTCTTACATAATTTCATATTTTCCTTTGTTTCTGTTTGCATCCTAATCACTACTCACTCAGTAAACTATTCATCTTATTACGTTGATGTATTATCCTTATTCAACTTCTTTTATGCGTTGATTAACGTTGATAACTATGTATTTTGACAACACATCACCAGCACTCTCTTACTGACCTTTACCACTCCAGTTCTTTCCAGAGTGAGGCGTAAGTCGCCTTCCCCTGGCAGCTTGATAAGGTAGTCAGTCTTCCTTCCAAACCTTTTACAGTAATGGCGTGAGAACATCGGCTCCGTTTACAGTGTTTCGTAGTGTGGGAATTCTGTCCCGGCCTTAAGTAGCATGATTGTATTCAGGATTTCTGCTTTCGTCGAGAGATTGGTGTCCACTGGCAGTCAGTTTAATGCTCACTGTTGTTGTCATTGTTTGTATTTCTGGCAGGTTACGGTTGATGATCGATTCAAGTGTGCTTTAAAGTTATCAACCCTCCGCTTTATTTGTTTCCCCTCCTTAGTAATCAGTTTCCCTCAACCATCTTTTATTGGTTTCATCATCCGAGTTGATCTCTTCCCATATAGAGACGGACCTGGTTTTCTGCTGTAATGTTCTGAAGTCTCTTCCACCTGTGGCCTGCCTGCCTGCCTGTTCTGCTTCAGTCGCCAGCCATTGTGTCGTGGAATTGTCGTCTGTCTTTCCTAGCACTCTTCTTCAGTTCTCTCTTTATTAAGTTCAGTGAACATTGAAATTAGCTCCTCCTTCTGTTGTCCATCTTTGCATTGAGTCATCACCATTCTCCTCCATTCCATTCTATTAGCTTCCAGGTATGTGTCGAGAGCTGTTCCTTGTCGTGTCTCTTCCCTCTTCATAGAACAGTTAAACAGGTTTCAATCAATATCAACTTCAGAGAATTCCAATGGTCTTCCACGCAGGTTTCCTATGTGATACTATAAAATGTCTTCAAATATGCTCTGATCTGGTCTGTAGTGAAGCCATCCCTTTAGTTTCTGAATTCTGGACTCTAATAACTGTGACCGGTTTGCAGCTGTTCTGAAAGATTTCAGCTTCATCTTGGAGGTTCGTTGAACTAGATGATGGTCTGAGTTTGCCCAAATCCGCTCCCTTTCTTGACTTTGTATCCACCAGGCTGACTGCGACTCCACTTCATTGAGCGGCATTGAGATGACGTCAATATGATTTGTGGTTTGTCCATCAGGCGAAATCCATGTCGCTCGCTCTGTGTATATTCTTGTGTTTAAACACGCTGACACCGATCATCAGATAACTGAGAGCGCAGAAGTCAGGGAATAACTCTCCGTTTTCATCCATATAACCGACGGGTAGTCTCTCGATCCATGATGAGTTCTCTTCGTGTATTATCTGTTTGCTACCAGTCCAGCAGGTATTCCTATCACCCATGAGGATTTTGATGTCACCATCTGAGATGTTTTCCATTACTGCCTTTAGTTGTGTATGAAAACCTCCCTTCTTCTCTTGTTCCACGTTGTTTGTAGAACCGTGCATAGCATTGGGTGATTGTAACCTTCTTCCTGCATTCTGAGGTGAATCATGTTGTCATAATCCTGGAGAATGAGATTGGTTCGCAATGCATTAGGGCTTTGGCCGCCACTAGTGACATCATGATAACCACTCACCGCCTCATTGTGCTCATAGTTGTTGTCTGGTCTGGGTGACCAGACCGGAGTAGATTACTGACTCACCAGTCAACAGTTTTGACAGTTCACATCTTTTCCATCTGCTCTCTCAGATTACCAGCACTTCTATTATTATCATATTATTATTGTTCCCTTGGGTTCCTAGTGGAACATAGGGCTTCAACTGCACGCCTCCACTGGATTCTGTCTTTTGCTGTATTTTTCACTTGTATCCATGTTAATCCATACTGTTTCAGTCCCTGTTCACACGATCGCCTCCATGTCACACTTGGACGTCCCACTCGCTGCTTCCCTTTCGGATTCCACTCGAGCGTTGGCGTGACGCGCGATGTCACCCAACGGCCTCCTCAGCGAGTGTCCAATCCATCTCCACTTTCTCCTGCATATTTGTTGAGCGATTGGTTCTTGTTTTGTTTGTTCCCATAGCTTCTTGTTTGTGATTCTTTCCGGCGGCCATCTGATCTTCAGTATAGAACGAAGACAGTTGTTGACAAAGGTCTGCAACCTGTTGGAAATATTCTTTGTGACCCGCCAAGTTTCTGAACCGTACAAAAGAACTGACTGACTTGACGTTTGTGTTGAAAATCCAAATTTTGTTGTTGATGCCGAGTGACGAAGATTTCCGGATTGGTTTCAGGTTGATGAATGTGTTTCTCGCCTTCCCGATTCTCGATTTGACATCCTCGTCCGTTCCTCCTGTAGTTGAGACAATGCTCCCTAGATAAGTGAATGAAGTAACCTCTTTCAAATCCCTCCCGTTGATGGTGATTGGCGCTGGATGTTGCTGCTGCTGTGGTTGTTGTTGGTTGGTTATTTTCATAACCTCCGTCTTGTCTATGTTCACGTGGAGTCCTGTCTTTGCTGCCAGCCTCTTCGACTAGTTTGTCGGTTTTCGCTTGTAAGTCTTCGACTTTGTGTGACATCAAACATAAATCATCCACGCGCGAAATCCAGGTCTTCTAGTTTCTTCACGTCGGTCCAGGATATCCCTGTCTCCTCGTTTCCCACTGTCTGACGCATATTCTAGTCCACCACAATTAGGAATATCATTGGTGCTACATCTCATTCCTTAGGCTCCCTTAATTCAATTCAATACAGTGACGACAGTAGATTTATTCAGCTAATAATTTTTGAAGTTCGCCAGTGTGGTGAAAGTTGAACTACGGACTTGAATTTCTAGTCCAGAACTGTTAACGCCCTAATTCTCACTACGTTACTCACTTGAATGAGACAATTATTTCAACTATTTCAGCCGATGTAAATGAATGAAATTCTCCAACTTTTGATAGTGGAATCACCGAGGAAGAAGAGGAAAGCTTTTAAATGCAGGAGAAACGACATTAAACAGGATCACGTCATCTTGTTCTTTTGTGACTCTGAATGATAAAAGTATCGTTTCTTTGTCTGAGGGAGGCTGAGTATGAATTCCGTTCTCAGTGGTCATGGTGAATATAAATATACATATGTATTTATAATCTCCTCATTTCTCACTTAATAATTCTTCATCCACATTTATCGATATTTTCCCACTCTGATTTCCTCCTTGTTATAGATTTCGCTGTGGTCTGTAGGATTGGCCGCTATTATACCCCCCGCTGAAATCGCATGTGGATGTATATCGCTGGCCATGACAGTAGTGATAACAATCATAATAGTCATGTTGGCTTTGAAACTGCCACCAATGAATGAAAAGGGATTCATATTTTTGCTGCTTTGGCGACCGTCCTCAAACTGTGTGATGAGTTCCTCCACCAAACGGTAATTACATCTAAATATATTCATGTTTCAATAGTAATAATAATAATGATAGTCTGAATGATCTATGCAAGTTATGCGAAAAAGTGCTCGACATCTCCATTTGATTCCGAAATATTCCGGTGCATCCGATTTCAATCTTAACACCCCCAATTCTGGCTAATAGTAAGGTTGAACGGAGGATAGAGGACAAATGTACGAGGACTATGTTGCCTCATTATCTGTTATTCCGTCTTCTCCTCTCAACTAGCTACAATCTGAACAATGTGAAAATATAAATCACATAAAAGATTTGAACATACATCTTACGCGATGACAAGTGGCAGTTGATGACAGCAAACACATGGGTCCTTAAGTGGTATGCTAATTAATACATTGTTAAGAGAGACCTGGCTTACTGCCTTTTGCTGAGGCAATCACCATCAAGCAACTAGAAACGACTCTGTGTACACTAATGGCCTTAGTCATGTCTAGCTGTTTCTATAAAGGTAATTTTTTTAGACTCAGCTTACTCAGGGACGAGCTCTGTAGGATAAAGGATACTGAAGGTTAACCCAATTAGACAAAATAATATAATTTACAAAATACCCTACAATGGCTATGAATGAGTTCAACAACATAGGTTAAACCAGTAGTAGATTGGGGTAGTCAGATCGTCGGAACATAATAATTTAGCTACATGGATAACTGTAGTAATTCTAGAGCTGATACATGCAATTTTGCCCTGACCCGCAAGGGAACGGGTGCATTTATTAGAACAGAACCAACCGGGGGCAGTTTTGGCTGTCTCTGTTGAATTCTGTGATGACTCTGGATAACTTTAATGATCGCAGTCGGCCTTGTGTCGGCGACGGATCTTTCAAATGTCTGCCCTATCAATTTGTTGGTAGGTGATCTGCCTACCATGATAATAACGGGTAACGGGGAATCAGGTTTCGATTCCGGAGAGGGAGCCTGAGAAATGGCTACCACATCCAAGGACGGCAGCAGGCGCGAAAATTACCCACTCCCGGCACGGGGAGGTAGTGACGAAAAATACGAATACGGGACTCAATTGAGGCTCCGTAATTCGAATGAGTACAATTTAAATCCTTTAACGAGGACCAATTGGAGGGCAAGTCTGGTGCCAGCAGCCGCGGTAACTTCAGCTCCAAAATCGTATATTAAAGTTGCTGCAGTAAATGCTCGTAGTTGAACCTGGGTTGTGCGGCCGCATGTCGTTGCTTGTTCGCGGTTTTGGTTACGATCAGAACTTGTGTTCGGCTCGGTGTGGTGGTTGTGCAGCCTTTCAGCCGTATCTGTGTAAACGGGTGCTGACGGACATGGGTGAGCTTGTATTGCCCGCTATCTGTTGGTATGCTTCCGAGTGCCTTTAACCGGGCGTCGGGAGCGGACGGCATCTTTACTTTGAACAAATTTGAGTGCTCAAGGCAGGCCTTTGTGCCTAGAAATTCTTGCATGGAATAATGAAATAGGACTTTGGTTCTATTTTGTTGGTTTTCGGATCCGAAGTAATGATTAAGAGGGACAGACGGGGTCATTTGTATGGCGGTGTTAGAGGTGAAATTCTGGGATCATCGCCAGACAAACTACAGCGAAAGCATTTGCCAAGAATGTTTTCATTGATCATATGGTTGCAAAGCTGAAACTTAAAGGAATTGACGGAAGGGCACCACCAGGAGTGGATCCTGCTGTTTAATTCGACTCAACACGGGAAAGCTCACCCGGCCCGGACACTGTGAGGATTGACAGATTGAAGGCTCTTTCTTGATTCCGTGGATGGTGGTGCATGGCCCTTCTTAGTTGGTGGAGCGATTTGTCTAGTTAATTCCGATAACGAACGAGACTTTAACCTACTAAAAAGTAGATTGGTCCTCTGTGCTCGTCCATGGCGCGGCTTCTATTGCTTCTTTATGGAGTAGTGTGGTCGTGATCCGGCGGGTACGGTGCCAGTTTTTACTTCTTAGAGGGACAGACGGCACATCGAATTCGTACAAAATTGAGCAATAACACGTCTGTGATGCCCTTAGATGTCCGGGGCCACACGTGCGCTACAATGACGGTGCCAGCGAGTCTGGGAACCTGGCCCGAAAGGGTTGGGCAAACTGTTTCATCACCGTCGTGACTGGGATCGGGACTTGCAATTATTCCCCGTGAACGGGGAATTCCTGTTCAGTGCAAGTCAAAGCTTGCGCCGATTACGTCCCTGTCCTTTGTACACACCGCCCATCGCTACTACCGATTGAGTGGTTTAATGAAGCCGTTGGATTGGTGTCGTTGCAGTGGCTTTGCCGCTCGACTGAAGCTGAGAAGACGACCTAACTTGACTATTTAGAGGAAGTAAAAGTCGTAACAAGGTTTCCGTAGGTGAACCTGCGGAAGGATCATTACAAGATTCTCAAACACGTACCCAATTGAAGCACGGATATTGTTGTGGTGTGCTAAGACACGCCAGTGGGTATTGGTTGACCTGCCTAGTCGACCGGCACCCAAGCCTAGATGTTGGTAGGCAAAGACTACACAAGCATGTGTACCCGAAAGATTAAATCATGTGTTGTTTTGGCTTGAGCAACCAATCAGCACAAATGAGTGAAGTATCATGATGGCTGTACTCGTCGCAATCGATCATTGATAGAGAAACATGATCTTGGTGGTGTTGTTTTGGCTTGGGAGACCAAACAGCATAAATGAAATGAGTGAAGTACTCATAAAGACTGGGCCTCGCAGTCGATCATCCCTACTGTACTGTTGCTAAAAACTGAAACTGAAAGGAATTGACGGAATTTTGACTCTTTGACCGGATTACCTAACCTGTAATATGCTCTGATGGTGTTCTCGTGACTTTTGTTGCCAGATCTGCCAAGGGCGATGGGATAGTACGCGACCTGATGGTTGTGTGCAAGGTTTGAAGAAGGCTGTGTGTTATTTGCATACGCCTCGCCCTGATAATGTTTCCCTCATTTTACACTGTTTAAGCGATCCGGTTTGGCTTGCCATTCACAGGTTTGCTGCTCCGCATGCACCTGGCTTTAAGCTGGACTGCATGCACGCTGGCCTGGTAGACTTGCGCCCGGGTTGCAGCCTCGAACCTTTAGTTCTATGCATCTGGGAAACCAATGTGTAGGATTATTGGAGTACAACTTTGAGCGGTGGATCACTCGGCTCGTGCGTCGATGAAGAGTGCAGCCAACTGTGTGAATTAATGTGAACTGCATACTGCTTTGAACATCGACATCTTGAACGCATATTGCGGCTACGGGATATCCTGTGGCCACGTCTGTCAGTCCGAGGGTCGGCTTTCCATCTATCACGATGCACTTTGAGTCGTGGATTGGGCGAGTGCCTGCCGGCGTGTATACCCGTATATCAACGCGGGTTGCTGGTCAAAGGCTCCGTCCTAATTTGTCCGGCCACAGCCTAGTCTGGTGTAGAACTTCTGATTGAGTCGCCACGGTTGGTTGTGCTCTAGTCGTAGCTTAATGATATACATATATATAAATGCTCGAGAGTGCATGACCTATCGTGAGTACAGTTATAATTAAACGGCTTGATTGGAGGTCTATACATAGTCTATGGCTTAACCGAGAGTGTGTTATGCACATTATCAGTTTTACCCTGACCTCGGATCAGATATGAATACCCGCTGAACTTAAGCATATCACTAAGCGGAGGAAAAGAAACTAACAAGGATTCCCCTAGTAACTGCGAGTGAACAGGGATTAGCCCAGCACCGAAGCCTGTGGTTATTTGACTGCAAGGTTTGTTCTTGGCATTACTGCTCTGCCCCAAGTCCAGCAATGAGTACGGCATACCGTTCTGGCCCAAAGAGGGTGGAAGGCACGTGGGGGTAGAGACCAAGCATGACAGTTTTGTCCAGAGCTCACCTTGGAGTCGGGTTGTTTGAGAATGCAGCCCAAAGTGGGTGGCTGAATACTTGCACGAGTCCGATAGTAAACAAGTACCGTGAGGGAAAGTTGAAAAGTACTTTGAAGAGAGAGTAAACAGTGCGTGAAACCGCTCAGAGGTAAACGGGTGGAGTTGATTTGCGATCCTTGGGAATTCAGCTGATGAGCACGATTTGTGCTTGGGCATATTGACCGCCTTTCAGTGTCTGCTTAACTGCGGGTGCCTGCCTCTGGTGGGTATGTGTGGTGCGCTTATCATGTGCCGCACGCATTGGAGGGTGTATGAGTCTGCTTGTCAGTGCACTTTCTCAGGGTGTTCACCACGACCGGCACTGCTGTCTGTCTGCTGTAGTCAAACTGATCAGGTCTGATTAACGTTGAACTTGGTTGGGTTGGCAGGTGACTCACTGGTCCATTCTGTGGGCTATTAGTGTTACTAGCCGGCTATAGTGGATCTGTACGGTGTGTCGGGGACAGCGGCTTTGCATATGCGCTCTGTCCTTCAGGCATGGTTGGGTCTGGTCGACTTGTTGCTAGTTTCGGCTGGTCAGTTGATGGCTTGATCATGTTCAGTTGGCAGTGGTGTGTGTGTCTTAGTTTGGGCCAATAGTCTGTGGTGTTGTGGTAGACTATCCACCTGACTCGTCTTGAAACACGGACCAAGGAGTTTAACATGTGCGCGAGTCATTGGGCTTTACGAAACCCAAAGGCGCAGTGAAGGTAAAGGTTTGGCTTGTCCAGGCTGAGGTGAGATCCTGTTGTTTTGCTCATTAATTCCAAGCTGTGAGCAGCAGGCACATCACCGGCCCGTCCCATGACGTAGACATGTGGCCTTGTGCTATGTGCACCGTCGGGGCGGAGCAAGAGCGTACATGTTGAGACCTGAAAGATGGTGAACTATGCTTGCGGAGGTTGAAGCCAGAGGAAACTCTGGTGGAGGACCGTAGCGATTCTGACGTGCAAATCGATCGTATAACGTGAGTATAGGGGCGAAAGACTAATCGAACCATCTAGTAGCTGGTTCCCTCCGAAGTTTCCCTCAGGATAGCTGGCATTCCGAGATATAAACAGTTTTATCCGGTAAAGCGAATGATTAGAGGCATTGGGGAGAAAACATCCTCAACCTATTCTCAAACTTTAAATGGGTGAGAAGCTTAACTCGCTTAAATGGAGTTTCGCATTGAATGGTAGCGCCAAGTGGGCCATTTTTGGTAAGCAGAACTGGCGCTGTGGGATGAACCAAACGTGCGGTTAAGGTGCCCAACCCCACGCTCATGAGATACCACAAAAGGTGTTGGTTGGTCCAGACAGCAGGACGGTGGCCATGGAAGTCGGAAACCGCTAAGGAGTGTGTAACAACTCACCTGCCGAATCAACCAGCCCTGAAAATGGATGGTGCTCGAGCGTTGGACCTATACCGTTCCGTTGCTGCAAGCTGGGCCTAAGTAGGGTGAGGGCAAACTGACTTGGTCCAGGCACGGAGTGGCGGCGACGAGTAGGAGGGTCGCTGTGGCTAGCGGGAAGCCTCAGGCGTAAGCCTAGGTGAAGCAACCACGGGCGCAGATCTTGGTGGTAGTAGCAAATATTCAAGTGAGAACCTTGAAGGCCGAAGTGGAGAAGGGTTCCATGGGAACAGCAGTTGGCCATGGGTCAGGCGGTCCTAAGTGATCCGGTAAATCGGAACAGAGACGGGGTGCCTGACATTGTCCGCTTGCGGGCTTTGTTAGTATTGCTGCTATAGTACTGTTGCAACGCAGCCCCCTGTAGCGAAAGGGAATCTGGTTAATATTCCCGACCCTGTCCACGGAGATTGGTGCATGTTGGATCTCTGATTCAGTGTGTGCCCAGCGCAGTAACGCAACCGAACTCGGAGACGTCGGCGGGAGTTCCGGGAAGAGTTCTCTTTTCTTTGTTAGGAGTGCATCCACCCACTGGAATCGGCTTGTCCGGAGATAGGGGGCTAGCCTCCGTAAAGCACCACCCTTCTTGTGGTGTCCGGAACGCTCCTGTCGGCCCTTGAAAATCCGAGCCAGGCAGTATAATTTTCGTGGCAGGCCGTACCCATATCCGCAGCAGTAGGTGAACAGCCTTTGACAATTGAACAATGTAGGTAAGGGAAGTCGGCAAATTGAATCCGTAACTTCGGGAGAAGGATTGGTTCTGGGGGCCGAGTCAGACAGGCCGAGATCAGAAACGTGTCGGTCCAGCTGGAGGCTGGTTTCTTTGCTGCTTTCTGTGCTTCGGTGCATATTGTTGTGGAGTTACTGGACTCTGACCGCGATCGATCGTGAGCGGTTTCAGCTGTTAGTGTTGTATGGCTAGCAACGCGCGTGGACTTGCTCTGCGTTGCGTCAAGCGGCTGTGCTTCCATTGTTTGGCGCGCGACAGCTAACTCAGAACTGGCACGGACCAGGGGAATCCGACTGTCTAATTAAAACAAAGCATTGCGATGTCCGCTGACCGGTTATGACGCAATGTGATTTCTGCCCAGTGCTCTGAATGTCAAAGTGAAGAAATTCAACCAAGCGCGGGTAAACGGCGGGAGCGCTACATTTCGCTCTGAATCACGGAATTCTTGTTCTATACACAATTGCACACAAAATCCGTTGAAAACTGTTTCATTTTCACACTCTACACATTTGAAAACCCTATACACACTTTCCCTCCCTGGATTTATTATATAAACTAACTTTCCAATAACCCTGCCTTGTGCACTCTGTGGATTTATAAAATTTCATACTTATCAAGCTCAATTCGGTGAGTCTTGGCATTTTTCCGAAGTTCTTCGTTATTTATTGACTAGTAAATACTTTTTCAGTGGTTTTCACTCAGTGGTTTTCGGTTTTTTGCAAGCTCCCTATTTTCGGCTATCTGGTGTTCTAGGCTAGTATTATCATCTCAGATATTAGGACTATTAGTTATTATTACTACTTCTGTTAGTTTTAAATAGTTTATTTTCATTAAAATAGTGCTTTTTATAGAAAAAACCGCATGTTTTTAGCTTGAGTTAACCTAGTTCGGTAATTACCCAAAACTCCCCCTTTTGCCCTGTACTCTGAACTTTACATTTTTGCTTGGTACTCCGAAACAACTGCTCCTCTCTTCCTGAATTTTTACATGGTGTTTCTACTCACCGAATGCGTTCTTTTGATTCGTAGCTTGACGACTTAATCTTCGATTTAGAAATTTTCACTCCTTAATTTAGACATACCTGTCATAATCTTGCCGTTTTTAACGAATTTCTCCTCCTTATTCGTTCTGCTTCCAATTTCTGTCGCTGAAATTGTAATAATCAGTTTCAGCTCGTGGGACCCTTTCGTTTGATATATAATTTGTACCTGTTTCTTCTACATTTCCTAAATCTTCCCCTCATTTCTTGGTCTTTTGCCCACTCTGGCTTAAGAAGTACCCGCGACTCACCAGTCGATTTTCTCTTTGGCCGTTACTCAACCCTCCAGTCCTTATTATTTATTTCCCTTATCTTATCTAGTGAGTGGAAAACTATTTTTTACCCACTAGTTTCCCGTCATTCCTTCCCTGCATAACCTTTTGTACTATTAGTGCCTTTTTCATACCCCCATTTTTCAGTTTTTTCCGTTTTTTATCCCCACTCTTTTATATTCTACTCCAAATCCATCTTCATACTATTCCTCTCACCTTTTCTGATTTTTGTGACCAATTTGCCTCAAACTCCAATTATTCTTTCAAGTGCTGTGAAGCCCCTTTCTTCGTAAAATACCCCCCTTACTAAATTCCCCGTGACCTTGAGAATGACCTTGGGCATTCAACGACCGTGGTACCCGATTCTCCACCCCCTGTACCACACGTTAACCCATACCACTTTTACTTTCCGCACTTCCTTCGAAGTGTAAACAAGGTACCTTCTCTTCTGTAGTTCACCCCTTTTTTCGTCATTTTTAGTTTTTTCTTAAGTTCGAGCCCCTATAGCTCCGCCTTCTTCCCACCTGTGCTGCTTCCTTTGGTCCCTTTTAACTAAACTCAGTCCTTTTTTGCACATTTTCACTTGGTTTTAGTGGTGATCTGACACGACTGCTGAGTTAGGAGCCCTCCTTTTTCCGATTTCCATCGTTTTTTCACCCTTATTTTCGCGAATAACTTCAAGTTCGAGCCCGTCTTTCTTCTCCTTTGCTTCCGCCAACCGTAGCCTTTTTCATTTTTCGAAGAAAGTGCCTTTAGTTCTTTTGAAAGCAGCAACTTGTACTTTTTTAGCTGCTTCCCCTACTGAACTATTCACCATTAAACTTTCATCTCTGCCCATTTTTATACCCGTTTTCAGTAACTTTTACTCTTTTCCTATATATATATATATATTTATTCCTGTTCATGCAGGAACATACCAATTGTACAGGCATGGATAAGTTATTATATAAATTACAGTTTGTTTGTTCAATCTAACATTAGAGTCAGTCAGAACAGTCTGCAAAATAGTTTGTCTGTGTAACACATAAAGAGATATAGAAATATTGTCTTCGCATTAACAAAAAACCCAGACTTCAGATGAATGTGATACAAATATCTGGGAAAAATAAAGCTTGAAGTCAATTCTCCTATAAAACTTTGTTGTGAACAGCATCCGTGAGATAAAGTTTATTGATGTATTATTTTGATTCAATAATGTATTTATTCCATTTTTGTCAGCAGTCTTATCGTAGTTTTATAATAGGAAAGAAATTTGATCTTTGATACGAAAATTAGATAAGGTAATGTTAAATTGTTTTACTGCATCAAATGGGGTCAATTCTAGAACTATCCATTTGCGCCATTTGCGTCAGCATGGCAAACTGTAGATGTAAGTTGAGTAATACATTGAAAACTGTTTGAAAACCAGTTGTTTCTTTATATCAGATCAAGAATACTCCTTGTACAGAATGTTGGCCAGCGTTTTCAAGTGGTTGCAACGGATCGTTCATGGAATTTGAGTTTGAATTTACTTTAATGGTCATTTCAGTTTAGATGATGGGTTGTTCGACCTCGACCAGGATATATATAGAAGTGCAGGCTCAGGATATAACAACAGAAAGAGAAAGTATGTAAACATGAACAGGACGTTAATATTTTATGTATTTATAAATGTTTATAAATGTTTATCATTGTATAGTAAACACTACCTATAATCTAGTTGTTCTTTCATGTATTTTTGCGAAGTCTTAGAGTTTATTTAGTGTCATAATATTTAGTAATGAGTCTAGGCGTTATAGTGTTCCTGAATCACTTCTAGCAGTAAATTTCGCCTTTGGTCGGAATTTAGCTAAACGCTATCTCCACAGGCACCATTAAGCTTTTATTGAGCCGAAGGCAACGGACTTATTGTGTCTTCTGATTGGTCCAATCTCCTTCTAATTTCTTCATTTTCACAATTTTACTTGAGTTTGCAACCCTCTTATTGCCCATCTGTTACTTGTTGTTGCTAAGACACTGCTAGATTGTGTCATCACTCTTTCTGTATATACCATATATTACTTTTTCCGTCTTCTACTGGGCCGCTTCGACCCAGTTTCTTTCCTTATATGGTAATTCCTACCCTAGGAATTCAAATCTTCTGGCATTTTTTCCTCACCACCCCCCTTCCCCCGTCTATTACATAATCCGACTGTTTTTTGCGTTTATCTTTGTCCCTGTTAGGATTTTGACGTCGGCCCCCGACCTTTCATTTGTTTTTCGGCACGAGGACTTGATCGCACTTGGTCCCGTGGCCGTATCACCCCTCGTTCCTGAGATAGCATTTGTAATCACCCCCCCCCCCTTTCATTTAAATCATGTTTACCCCCGTTTTTGTCCTTTCCTGCCGCCCCCCTGGTCATCGTACATATCCCATTCCATAGTCTTTTGATAGAACCCACCCTTCTCTATCCATTGACCACCCATATTTGTCCACCACATCATCCCCCTCTGTTCGACGGACCTGCAAATTTGGACTTTTTCCTTTCTTACACCATCTTTATCCTTTCTTAAAAGTCACGGCGAGGGGTCTATGAACGATCCGTGACACAACCTCGCTCCGCAGCGGTTGTCCCTCATCAACACGAGTTTGTATACACTACACTCTCCTGTTTCTTGTCAGCAATGTCAACCTCTTCGTCATCTTCCTCCGTGGCCTCTGCCACGGACCGTGCTGACACCCCCTGTCCGGCACCTTCTTCTTCCTTCTCTTCCTCCCCCTCTCCTCCGCCTACTCCCGTCCGATATCCTTTGCCTTCTTCTCTCGAACCTCGCCAATCCAACTCCCCTGCCTCTATCAACTCCTCCAATTCCGCTGCTGCGTCGATGCTTTCAACTACGTCTAGTTCATCAAGCTCTATTTCGATTTCAAATTATAACTGCCCCTACTGTCAACGAATATTCGCAACGTCTATGGGGCTCACTCAACACCTCCGGCACGCTCACCCCGTCGACTACAACAATATCCTTCTAGGTCGAATAATTTCTTCCAATCGCCCACCACGCAACTGGACAGCTCAGGAGGAACTGTCCCTAGTCACAATTGCGAATGCGAATGCTGATCGTTTTTCTCGTAAATCGGATTTCTACTCCTTCCTGCATATACAACTGCCACATCGATCCGTGGAAGCCATCAAGAGCCGGCTAAAGATGCTACGCTGGCAGGCTCCACCGTCCTCATCTTCTCCCGCCTCGAGTGCAATATCCTCTCAGACTACATCGCCATCTGGATCGTGGCTCTCGTTTGCTTCTTCTTCGTCGCGATCTACTCGTCCTGCACTCCGTGTTTGGACCCCCTATGAAGATCAGTTCCTCTTAGCTGCCGCCCACCAACTTGACGTCCCCTGTTTGACCAATGCCCAACTGCATTGTGTACTTGCCAATCTACTCACTGATCGCTCTACTGAAGCGATCCGTCGAAGACTGGGTAGGCTGGGCTGGCGACGAGCCGTAGCAGCTATCTCACCCATCATCCAAATCGAACGTCTTTCATACATACCGAATCTGGCTCATCCCCGTATTCCTGCCTCTCCTGATTCTCCTAACCGCAACGATGCTTCATCTGTCAACGACTCTGACGACAACAGCCAATCATCCGTTTCAACTGCCAACTCCTCTTCCACAGCCTCCAATCGCGTCCGCCAACCAACTCCTCCCATCATTCGCCTATCTTCTCTTTCCTCTGACTCAGGGGAGGAGGTTGACTCCGACTCTTCCCTGTCTTCATCGGAGTCTCAATGCAACGTCTTTGT
Organism: Trichobilharzia szidati; assembly: GCA_944472155.2. Lineage (NCBI taxonomy): Eukaryota > Metazoa > Platyhelminthes > Trematoda > Strigeidida > Schistosomatidae > Trichobilharzia > Trichobilharzia szidati. The sequence continues at coordinate 2,454,134 of OX235276.1, forward strand.
TCCTTTTGATCTATGTCCTATTCGATCCCGTCGACGTCTCCGACAATCGCCGCTGACTATTACTATATCGTCCGACTCTGGAAAATCCTCTGGTTCTGATGACGACAACCACCTTCACTTCGGGTCGATCAAATCACTGCGTATGGAAGCAGATAGCACGAGTATCATTCAGCCAATAGAGCTTACCTCCGCCTTTTCTTCCGTTGTCCAACATCCTCTCCATGTCGCCATCTGCACGATGGCAACTGCTTTGTTATGTCACCAGCCATCCCCCGTAGAACATCAGTCTTGTCCAGTTGATCTTGACGAGTTGCCCTACAATGATAACACTACCTCACCTGTTCTTTTTGACTCTCTTCAATTCAGCATTCTTTGTTCTGTACTTACTCAACTTAACAATGACTCTTGTTTGCTTCAACCTTCTTTACTGTTAGATTGTATCAAATCCTTTTCCTCCGGTGTTTGTTCGCGAGATTCTATTCTTTCTTCTCTTGAATTTCATGCCTGTGATGTCTTTCCGATTAAGTGGCTTCCTTCCAAACCCCGTTGTCTTCCCCATGATTTTGATAGCCTTTTTTCTAAGAAAAAGCGTAGAGTTTTGTATGCCCATATTCAAGCTCTCTTTGCCAAGATGCTTCTGCTACTGTTGTCGATGGTAGGTGGCGTAATCCTTTCTATATTGATCCCCTATCTATTGCTAATTTTAATTCTTACTGGGTGGATATTTTTGTTCCTCTTCCATGGTTGACCAGCGTCCTATTAATCCGGTGATCCCTGTCAATGACTCCTTAGCTGCTCCCCTTAATGCTGGGGACATTACGTGGGCCCTGGAGGACATGCGACACTCCGCTTGTGGGGTGGATCGTATATACGCCAGTGACCAGCTTAGATGTAATCCTGATGTTATTGCTGGCTACCTTAATCTTCTGCTCCTGGTGAACTATGTGCCTCGAAATCTTGCAACTGCCCGCGTCACTTTTATCCCCAAAAACGAATCCTCCTGTACACCCGCTGATTTTCGCCCTATCTCTATCACTCCTGCCATTATTCGTTGCTTTCATAAGATTCTCACCCGCCGATGGATGACTCTTTTTCCCCATGAGAAAAATCAATTTGCATTTCTTAACAAAGATGGGTGTTTCGAGGCAACTAATCTCCTTCACGCTATCCTCAGGGAAGCCCACTCCAAATCTTCCTCCTGTGCCATAGCTATTCTTGATGTTTCTAAAGCCTTCGATAGCGTATCACATGACACCATTCAACGTGCGGCTGCTAGATTTGGATGCCCCCATCCTCTGTCAATACCTTTTGTCGTTCTACGCCCAATCCACATCCCGCCTTCATTCCACTTCGTGTGCACCTACCCGTGGCGTCAAACAAAGCGACCTCTTATCGCCTCTTCTTTTCATTATGGCTCTTGATGAAACCCTTTCCTCCATTGGTGATGAACCACCGCTGTTTGTGGGGGGTCATCCCATTAACTATATTGCCTATGCTGATGATCTTCTTCTTTTCGCCCCGGATGCCAGTTCTCTCCAGCGCAAACTAGATATCCTTTCCCATCATCTCTCACTGTCGGATCTGCAGATTAACCCCTCCAAAAGTACGACGATAAATATTGTCTCGAGTGGCAAACTCAAAATTACAGCGTTAGCTCCTACAGTGTTTTCCATCAACTCTACTCCTATCCCCCAACGTTAAAAGTTACTGACAAGTTCGAATATCTTGGTATTCCTTTTAACTATAAAGGTCGCATGACCTTGGACTACCTGTCTCTCCTTCGTCAATATACCGATAACTTAACTGCCGCGCCTCTCAAACCCTACCAGCGTGTTCATATTGTCCGCAATACCATTGTCCCACGACTCCAGAACGTTCTTACCCTTGGAGTTGTCCATAAAAAGACTCTACTAGCTCTAGATTGTCATATTCGGGCCTCTCTCCGTGCCTGGCTCCGACTCCCTAAGGACACTCCCTTAGCTTACTTCTATACGTCCATACGTGAAGGCCGTCTCGGTTTTCCTCATCTCTCTTCCATGATTCCACTTCATCGTCGCAAACGTGCTGAGAAGCTACTCGCCTCTCCCAACCCCTGTATACGCTGGGCTGCTACATTTCCCCACTTTGCTCCCTTTCTACGTATAGCCAATCTACCGATCCCGCTTCACAATGAAACAACCAATTCTATCGACGAGAATGCTATTAGATGGCGTCGGCAATTATACAGTTCTTGTGATGGCAAAGGTCTCAAAGATGCAGCCAACAGCGCAGTGTCATCCCGTTGGTTAATGAATCCTTCGAATGTCTTCCCTCGTCTTTATATTCGTGGCATCCAACTACGGGGGGGGCCTACTGAGCACCAAAGTCCGGAGAGCGAGATGCAGAAATGAGCCCTTTGACCTCCAATGCAGAGGCTCCTGTGGTCAGCCAGAAAGCATTCAACATATTTTGCAGCATTGTTCGATTACACACGACGTTAGATGCCATCGCCATAATACAATTCTCCGTCTACTCATCAAGAAGTTTAGAAAGAAAGGATTCCAACTGTTAGCTGAACCTATTATACCAACAGCATCATCCTTCTGCAAACCTGACTTGATTCTCATCCGCGACAAGATTGCTGTTATTCTGGACCTTACAATTTCTGATGACGCTAATCTCTATAGTAGTCACTTGTTAAAAATCAATAAATATAGTGACTCGAAAATAGAGAAATGTATTAAAGACTTTCTCCGTAAAAACAACTATAACTTTACTTCTATCGTTCATTCTCCTGTTGTTGTTACTTACCGTGGTATCATTCATCCTTCCTCATGTAAATTTCTGTCTCGTTCAGCTTTTTCATCGACGGACATTTCTGATATTTGCTTGGCAGCAATTCGATATTCTCTGAAAATTTATGATACATACATGAGAGGTACCAAACAATTTTAACCATCTTTTGTCCCAAACCCCATTATTGTTATTTGTGGTTTTACTCCTACTCCCACTGGCAGTTTTTCTTATCCCCCTCCTTTTCTTTCTTCCCATACTGTCGTGCCAGGCAGTCAACCTAACTGAAACTCGCTTTGGGTTTTCAGTTTTGTACCTTGGATATTTTAGCGCCCTATGCGCAAACCCTTTGAGTCTTTTTATGGACAGCTCCAAGGGTAAGAACGTTCTGGAGTCGTGGGACAATGGTATTGCGGACAATATGAACACGCTGGTAGGGTTTGAGAGGCGCGGCAGTTACGTTATCGGTATATTGACGAAGGAGAGACAGGTAGTCCAAGGTCATGCGACCTTTATAGTTAAAAGGAATACGAAGATATTCGAACTTGTCAGTAACTTTTAACGTTGGGGGATAGGAGTAGAGTTGATGGAAAACACTGTAGGAGCTAACGCTGTAATTTTGAGTTTGCCACTCGAGACAATATTTATCGTCGTACTTTTGGAGGGGTTAATCTGCAGATCCGACAGTGAGAGATGATGGGAAAGGATATCTAGTTTGCGCTGGAGAGAACTGGCATCCGGGGCGAAAAGAAGAAGATCATCAGCATAGGCAATATAGTTAATGGGATGACCCCCCACAAACAGCGGTGGTTCATCACCAATGGAGGAAAGGGTTTCATCAAGAGCCATAATGAAAAGAAGAGGCGATAAGAGGTCGCTTTGTTTGACGCCACGGGTAGGTGCACACGAAGTGGAATGAAGGCGGGATGTGGATTGGGCGTAGAACGACAAAAGGTATTGACAGAGGATGGGGGCATCCAAATCTAGCAGCCGCACGTTGAATGGTGTCATGTGATACGCTATCGAAGGCTTTAGAAACATCAAGAATAGCTATGGCACAGGAGGAAGATTTGGAGTGGGCTTCCCTGAGGATAGCGTGAAGGAGATTAGTTGCCTCGAAACACCCATCTTTGTTAAGAAATGCAAATTGATTTTTCTCATGGGGAAAAAGAGTCATCCATCGGCGGGTGAGAATCTTATGAAAGCAACGAATAATGGCAGGAGTGATAGAGATAGGGCGAAAATCAGCGGGTGTACAGGAGGATTCGTTTTTGGGGATAAAAGTGACGCGGGCAGTTGCAAGATTTCGAGGCACATAGTTCACCAGGAGCAGAAGATTAAGGTAGCCAGCAATAACATCAGGATTACATCTAAGCTGGTCACTGGCGTATATACGATCCACCCCACAAGCGGAGTGTCGCATGTCCTCCAGGGCCCACGTAATGTCCCCAGCATTAAGGGGAGCAGCTAAGGAGTCATTGACAGGGATCACCGGATTAATAGGACGCTGGTCAACCATGGAAGAGGAACAAAAATATCCACCCAGTAAGAATTAAAATTAGCAATAGATAGGGGATCAATATAGAAAGGATTACGCCACCTACCATCGACAACAGTAGCAGAAGCATCTTGGCAAAGAGAGCTTGAATATGGGCATACAAAACTCTACGCTTTTTCTTAGAAAAAAGGCTATCAAAATCATGGGGAAGACAACGGGGTTTGGAAGGAAGCCACTTAATCGGAAAGACATCACAGGCATGAAATTCAAGAGAAGAAAGAATAGAATCTCGCGAACAAACACCGGAGGAAAAGGATTTGATACAATCTAACAGTAAAGAAGGTTGAAGCAAACAAGAGTCATTGTTAAGTTGAGTAAGTACAGAACAAAGAATGCTGGATTGAAGAGAGTCAAAAAGAACAGGTGAGGTAGTGTTATCATTGTAGGGCAACTCGTCAAGATCAACTGGACAAGACTGATGTTCTACGGGGGATGGCTGGTGACATAACAAAGCAGTTGCCATCGTGCAGATGGCGACATGGAGAGGATGTTGGACAACGGAAGAAAAGGCGGAGGTAAGCTCTATTGGCTGAATGATACTCGTGCTATCTGCTTCCATACGCAGTGATTTGATCGACCCGAAGTGAAGGTGGTTGTCGTCATCAGAACCAGAGGATTTTCCAGAGTCGGACGATATAGTAATAGTCAGCGGCGATTGTCGGAGACGTCGACGGGATCGAATAGGACATAGATCAAAAGGAACAAAGACGTTGCATTGAGACTCCGATGAAGACAGGGAAGAGTCGGAGTCAACCTCCTCCCCTGAGTCAGAGGAAAGAGAAGATAGGCGAATGATGGGAGGAGTTGGTTGGCGGACGCGATTGGAGGCTGTGGAAGAGGAGTTGGCAGTTGAAACGGATGATTGGCTGTTGTCGTCAGAGTCGTTGACAGATGAAGCATCGTTGCGGTTAGGAGAATCAGGAGAGGCAGGAATACGGGGATGAGCCAGATTCGGTATGTATGAAAGACGTTCGATTTGGATGATGGGTGAGATAGCTGCTACGGCTCGTCGCCAGCCCAGCCTACCCAGTCTTCGACGGATCGCTTCAGTAGAGCGATCAGTGAGTAGATCGGCAAGTACACAATGCAGTTGGGCATTGGTCAAACAGGGGACGTCAAGTTGGTGGGCGGCAGCTAAGAGGAACTGATCTTCATAGGGGGTCCAAACACGGAGTGCAGGACGAGTAGATCGCGACGAAGAAGAAGCAAACGAGAGCCACGATCCAGATGGCGATGTAGTCTGAGAGGATATTGCACTCGAGGCGGGAGAAGATGAGGACGGTGGAGCCTGCCAGCGTAGCATCTTTAGCCGGCTCTTGATGGCTTCCACGGATCGATGTGGCAGTTGTATATGCAGGAAGGAGTAGAAATCCGATTTACGAGAAAAACGATCAGCATTCGCATTCGCAATTGTGACTAGGGACAGTTCCTCCTGAGCTGTCCAGTTGCGTGGTGGGCGATTGGAAGAAATTATTCGACCTAGAAGGATATTGTTGTAGTCGACGGGGTGAGCGTGCCGGAGGTGTTGAGTGAGCCCCATAGACGTTGCGAATATTCGTTGACAGTAGGGGCAGTTATAATTTGAAATCGAAATAGAGCTTGATGAACTAGACGTAGTTGAAAGCATCGACGCAGCAGCGGAATTGGAGGAGTTGATAGAGGCAGGGGAGTTGGATTGACGAGGTTCGAGAGAAGAAGGCAAAGGATATCGGACGGGAGTAGGCGGAGGAGAGGGGGAGGAAGAGAAGGAAGAAGAAGGTGCCGGACAGGGGGTGTCAGCACGGTCCGTGGCAGAGGCCACGGAGGAAGATGACGAAGAGGTTGACATTGCTGACAAGAAACAGGAGAGTGTAGTGTATACAAACTCGTGTTGATGAGGGACAACCGCTGCGGAGCGAGGTTGTGTCACGGATCGTTCATAGACCCCTCGCCGTGACTTTTAAGAAAGGATAAAGATGGTGTAAGAAAGGAAAAAGTCCAAATTTGCAGGTCCGTCGAACAGAGGGGGATGATGTGGTGGACAAATATGGGTGGTCAATGGATAGAGAAGGGTGGGTTCTATCAAAAGACTATGGAATGGGATATGTACGATGACCAGGGGGGCGGCAGGAAAGGACAAAAACGGGGGTAAACATGATTTAAATGAAAGGGAGGGGGGGTGATTACAAATGCTATCTCAGGAACGAGGGGTGATACGGCCACGGGACCAAGTGCGATCAAGTCCTCGTGCCGAAAAACAAATGAAAGGTCGGGGGCCGACGTCAAAATCCTAACAGGGACAAAGATAAACGCAAAAAACAGTCGGATTATGTAATAGACGGGGGAAGGGGGGGTGGTGAGGAAAAAATGCCAGAAGATTTGAATTCCTAGGGTAGGAATTACCATATAAGGAAAGAAACTGGGTCGAAGCGGCCCAGTAGAAGACGGAAAAAGTAATATATGGTATATACAGAAAGAGTGATGACACAATCTAGCAGTGTCTTAGCAACAACAAGTAACAGATGGGCAATAAGAGGGTTGCAAACTCAAGTAAAATTGTGAAAATGAAGAAATTAGAAGGAGATTGGACCAATCAGAAGACACAATAAGTCCGTTGCCTTCGGCTCAATAAAAGCTTAATGGTGCCTGTGGAGATAGCGTTTAGCTAAATTCCGACCAAAGGCGAAATTTACTGCTAGAAGTGATTCAGGAACACTATAACGCCTAGACTCATTACTAAATATTATGACACTAAATAAACTCTAAGACTTCGCAAAAATACATGAAAGAACAACTAGATTATAGGTAGTGTTTACTATACAATGATATACATTTATAAACATTTATAAATACATAAAATATTAACGTCCTGTTCATGTTTACATACTTTCTCTTTCTGTTGTTATATCCTGAGCCTGCACTTCTATATATATCCTGGTCGAGGTCGAACAACCCATCATCTAAACTGAAATGACCATTAAAGTAAATTCAAACTCAAATTCCATGAACGATCCGTTGCAACCACTTGAAAACGCTGGCCAACATTCTGTACAAGGAGTATTCTTGATCTGATATAAAGAAACAACTGGTTTTCAAACAGTTTTCAATGTATTACTCAACTTACATCTACAGTTTGCCATGCTGACGCAAATGGCGCAAATGGATAGTTCTAGAATTGACCCCATTTGATGCAGTAAAACAATTTAACATTACCTTATCTAATTTTCGTATCAAAGATCAAATTTCTTTCCTATTATAAAACTACGATAAGACTGCTGACAAAAATGGAATAAATACATTATTGAATCAAAATAATACATCAATAAACTTTATCTCACGGATGCTGTTCACAACAAAGTTTTATAGGAGAATTGACTTCAAGCTTTATTTTTCCCAGATATTTGTATCACATTCATCTGAAGTCTGGGTTTTTTGTTAATGCGAAGACAATATTTCTATATCTCTTTATGTGTTACACAGACAAACTATTTTGCAGACTGTTCTGACTGACTCTAATGTTAGATTGAACAAACAAACTGTAATTTATATAATAACTTATCCATGCCTGTACAATTGGTATGTTCCTGCATGAACAGGAATAAATATATATATATATATATAGGAAAAGAGTAAAAGTTACTGAAAACGGGTATAAAAATGGGCAGAGATGAAAGTTTAATGGTGAATAGTTCAGTAGGGAAAGCAGCTAAAAAAGTACAAGTTGCTGCTTTCAAAAGAACTAAAGGCACTTTCTTCGAAAAATGAAAAAGGCTACGGTTGGCGGAAGCAAAGGAGAAGAAAGACGGGCTCGAACTTGAAGTTATTCGCGAAAATAAGGGTGAAAAAACGATGGAAATCGGAAAAAGGAGGGCTCCTAACTCAGCAGTCGTGTCAGATCACCACTAAAACCAAGTGAAAATGTGCAAAAAAGGACTGAGTTTAGTTAAAAGGGACCAAAGGAAGCAGCACAGGTGGGAAGAAGGCGGAGCTATAGGGGCTCGAACTTAAGAAAAAACTAAAAATGACGAAAAAAGGGGTGAACTACAGAAGAGAAGGTACCTTGTTTACACTTCGAAGGAAGTGCGGAAAGTAAAAGTGGTATGGGTTAACGTGTGGTACAGGGGGTGGAGAATCGGGTACCACGGTCGTTGAATGCCCAAGGTTATTCTCAAGGTCACGGGGAATTTAGTAAGGGGGGTATTTTACGAAGAAAGGGGCTTCACAGCACTTGAAAGAATAATTGGAGTTTGAGGCAAATTGGTCACAAAAATCAGAAAAGGTGAGAGGAATAGTATGAAGATGGATTTGGAGTAGAATATAAAAGAGTGGGGATAAAAAACGGAAAAAACTGAAAAATGGGGGTATGAAAAAGGCACTAATAGTACAAAAGGTTATGCAGGGAAGGAATGACGGGAAACTAGTGGGTAAAAAATAGTTTTCGACTTACTAGATGAGATAAGAGAAATAAATAATAAGGACTGGAGGGTTGAATAATGGCCAAAGAGAAAATCGACTGGTGAGTCGCGGGTACTTCTTAAGCCAGAGTGGGCAAAAGACCAAGAAGTGAGGGGAAGATTTAGGAAATGTAGAAGAAACAGGTACAAATTATATATCAAACGAAAGGGTCCCACGCGCTGAAACCGATTATTACAATTTCAGCGACAGAAATCGGAAGCAGAACGAATAAGGAGGAGAAATTCGTTAAAAACGGCAAGATTATGATGTAGTGACCCGTTTTATTACTCATAATCGTACTATACTTTCATTGTGTAATTGTACTTTCATTTGTTTATTACTCTAAATCATGCATGTTAACAATTGATACTTTTTGTACTCGCTCGATTTTTGAATTTGATTGCTGCAATAATACACTGTCGTATTCCTTCGCAAGTGCCTTTTTAATTACGTTGTGGATGTCGAGTAATCACAACGTTAGGACACAAATATAAACGCGAAGAAGTACTAAGATATACGTGCATTCTAGTTCAGTCAAATTAGAGCAGCAACAAATTGGTGAGCCCGACGTGATTGATTGATGGACTACATCATTTCGAAGTATACACAGTGGAATAAATCATCTTTGCCATCGCATTAACTTTTATAACTTCATAACATTTGGATGTATAATTACTGATATTTCTGCTGAATGTACCTCCGGACCTGGCGGAACAGCGACTGCTATCCCAATTCACCCTGATACTCAAGAAGCTATAGCAGCTGGCTATTATGCAACACCTCAATTCCAGTTCTCTGTCCTCAAGCTTCAGCATTGTCTACAGGTGTGCAAACACTCTTACAATGGTCTGCAACTCCATTTACTCAAGCCGGTCCTACAACTGTTCAATTACAACAGTTTACCCAATCACCTCAACAACAGCAGATTCAAGCACAAGCTCATCACTTACAACCAGCTCAACAGCCAACTTATATCCAACAACATCAGCAACAAGCAACAATGATGGCAACTGACGTCCCTGTCAGTGGTCAACCTGATACTGTAGCTGCACGCTCCTATGCTACTCCCCAGTTTATCACTCTGGCACCAGGAGCTCCATTAAAAGTTATGACTGTTGTTCCTAACGGTCAGCTGATACAAACCACTGGTTTACCACAGCTTGTGCCAACTGCTCTTGTTGGAATGGCTATCAGTCAACTAACTTCTACTCTCCAACCTCAGCAAACATCAATTCAAGTTACTCCTCAACGCCGAGTAACAACAACCAGCAACAACAACAACATGCTCACGGACGTTCACTTTCAACCGTATCAGCAGCAGCAGCTACTGCTGCACTCTTCGCTGGCACAGCCATCTCTTCTTGTACAATTCCACTTGTACAACCAGCTTTCATGGAAATAGAGGTAACTGAATGTTTACCCAAGTCATTTCCATACTTCCTTATTACGGTACTATTAATTGTATGTTAAGATATAAATCTATTCTGTAACTCTTTACAATAACAACCCCATTATTATTCTAATAATTTTTCTGGTTTTATTGTTACATTTTGCAAAACTTTCTAAACATTTTGGTTCGTTTCGAAGTTGTTAACATTTTTGCATATATACAGTTATATTATCAAACCTCAAAAACTTAAAATCCTCAATTCGGTTTTCATACCACAAACTCGTATATATTTCTTCTGTAATTGTAATTTACAATATCATTCCGAATACAGGTAAACTTCATTTACCTGCATTCTACGGAGGGGCTATTGTAGTGACCCGTTTTATTACTCATAATCGTACTATACTTTCATTGTGTAATTGTACTTTCATTTGTTTATTACTCTAAATCATGCATGTTAACAATTGATACTTTTTGTACTCGCTCGATTTTTGAATTTGATTGCTGCAATAATACACTGTCGTATTCCTTCGCAAGTGCCTTTTTAATTACGTTGTGGATGTCGAGTAATCACAACGTTAGGACACAAATATAAACGCGAAGAAGTACTAAGATATACGTGCATTCTAGTTCAGTCAAATTAGAGCAGCAACAATGACAGGTATGTCTAAATTAAGGAGTGAAAATTTCTAAATCGAAGATTAAGTCGTCAAGCTACGAATCAAAAGAACGCATTCGGTGAGTAGAAACACCATGTAAAAATTCAGGAAGAGAGGAGCAGTTGTTTCGGAGTACCAAGCAAAAATGTAAAGTTCAGAGTACAGGGCAAAAGGGGGAGTTTTGGGTAATTACCGAACTAGGTTAACTCAAGCTAAAAACATGCGGTTTTTTCTATAAAAAGCACTATTTTAATGAAAATAAACTATTTAAAACTAACAGAAGTAGTAATAATAACTAATAGTCCTAATATCTGAGATGATAATACTAGCCTAGAACACCAGATAGCCGAAAATAGGGAGCTTGCAAAAAACCGAAAACCACTGAGTGAAAACCACTGAAAAAGTATTTACTAGTCAATAAATAACGAAGAACTTCGGAAAAATGCCAAGACTCACCGAATTGAGCTTGATAAGTATGAAATTTTATAAATCCACAGAGTGCACAAGGCAGGGTTATTGGAAAGTTAGTTTATATAATAAATCCAGGGAGGGAAAGTGTGTATAGGGTTTTCAAATGTGTAGAGTGTGAAAATGAAACAGTTTTCAACGGATTTTGTGTGCAATTGTGTATAGAACAAGAATTCCGTGATTCAGAGCGAAATGTAGCGCTCCCGCCGTTTACCCGCGCTTGGTTGAATCTCTTCACTTTGACATTCAGAGCACTGGGCAGAAATCACATTGCGTCAACACGTCTTGACGCCATCGCAATGCTTTGTTTTAATTAAACAGTCGGATTCCCCTTGTCCGTACCAGTTCTGAGTTGGCTGTCGCGCGCCAAACAATGGAAGCACAGCCGCTTGACGCAACGCAGAGCAAGTCCACGCGCGTTGCTAGCCATACAACACTAACAGCTGAAACCGCTCACGATCGATCGCGGTCAGAGTCCAGTAACTCCACAACAATATGCACCGAAGCACAGAAAGCAGCAAAGAAACCAGCCTCCAGCTGGACCGACACGTTTCTGATCTCGGCCTGTCTGACTCGGCCCCCAGAACCAATCCTTCTCCCGAAGTTACGGATTCAATTTGCCGACTTCCCTTACCTACATTGTTCAATTGTCAAAGGCTGTTCACCTGCTGCGGATATGGGTACGGCCTGCCACGAAAATTATACTGCCTGGCTCGGATTTTCAAGGGCCGAAAGGAGCGTTCCGGACACCACAAGAAGGGTGGTGCTTTACGGAGGCTAGCCCCCTATCTCCGGACAAGCCGATTCCAGTGGGTGGATGCACTCCTAACAAAGAAAAGAGAACTCTTCCCAGAACTCCCGCCGACGTCTTCGAGTTCGGTTGCGTTACCGCGCTGGGCACACACTGAATCAGAGATCCAACATGCACCAATCTCCGTGGACAGGGTCGGGAATATTAACCAGATTCCCTTTCGCTACAGGAGGCTGCGTTGCAACAGTACTATAGCAGCAATACTAACAAAGCCCGCAAGCGGACAATGTCAGGCACCCCGTCTCTGTTCCGATTTACCGGATCACTTAGGACCGCCTGACCCATGGCCAACTGCTGTTCCCATGGAACCCTTCTCCACTTCGGCCTTCAAGGTTCTCACTTGAATATTTGCTACTACCACCAAGATCTGCGCCCGTGGTTGCTTCACCTAGGCTTACGCCTGAGGCTTCCCGCTAGCCACAGCGACCCTCCTACTCGTCGCCGCCACTCCGTGCCTGGACCAAGTCAGTTTGCCCTCACCCTGTTTAGGCCCAGCTTGCAGCAACGGAACGGTATAGGTCCAACGCTCGAGCACCATCCATTTTCAGGGCTGGTTGATTCGGCAGGTGAGTTGTTACACACTCCTTAGCGGTTTCCGACTTCCATGGCCACCGTCCTGCTGTCTGGACCAACCAACACCTTTTGTGGTATCTCATGAGCGTGGGGTTGGGCACCTTAACCGCACGTTTGGTTCATCCCACAGCGCCAGTTCTGCTTACCAAAAATGGCCCACTTGGCGCTACCATTCAATGCGAAACTCCATTTAAACGAGTTAAGCTTCTCACCCATTTAAAGTTTGAGAATAGGTTGAGGATGTTTTCTCCCCAATGCCTCTAATCATTCGCTTTACCGGATAAAACTGTTTATATCTCGGAATGCCAGCTATCCTGAGGGAAACTTCGGAGGGAACCAGCTACTAGATGGTTCGATTAGTCTTTCGCCCCTATACTCACGTTATACGATCGATTTGCACGTCAGAATCGCTACGGTCCTCCACCAGAGTTTCCTCTGGCTTCAACCTCCGCAAGCATAGTTCACCATCTTTCAGGTCTCAACATGTACGCTCTTGCTCCGCCCCGACGGTGCACATAGCACAAGGCCACATGTCTACGTCATGGGACGGGCCGGTGATGTGCCTGCTGCTCACAGCTTGGAATTAATGAGCAAAACAACAGGATCTCACCTCAGCCTGGACAAGCCAAACCTTTACCTTCACTGCGCCTTTGGGTTTCGTAAAGCCCAATGACTCGCGCACATGTTAAACTCCTTGGTCCGTGTTTCAAGACGAGTCAGGTGGATAGTCTACCACAACACCACAGACTATTGGCCCAAACTAAGACACACACACCACTGCCAACTGAACATGATCAAGCCATCAACTGACCAGCCGAAACTAGCAACAAGTCGACCAGACCCAACCATGCCTGAAGGACAGAGCGCATATGCAAAGCCGCTGTCCCCGACACACCGTACAGATCCACTATAGCCGGCTAGTAACACTCATAGCCCACAGAATGGACCAGTGAGTCACCTGCCAACCCAACCAAGTTCAACGTTAATCAGACCTGATCAGTTTGACTACAGCAGACAGACAGCAGTGCCGGTCGTGGTGAACACCCTGAGAAAGTGCACTGGCAAGCAGACTCATACACCCTCCAATGCGTGCGGCACATGATAAGCGCACCACACATACCCACCAGAGGCAGGCACCCGCAGTTAAGCAGACACTGAAAGGCGGTCAATATGCCCAAGCACAAATCGTGCTCATCAGCTGAATTCCCAAGGATCGCAAATCAACTCCACCCGTTTACCTCTGAGCGGTTTCACGCACTGTTTACTCTCTCTTCAAAGTACTTTTCAACTTTCCCTCACGGTACTTGTTTACTATCGGACTCGTGCAAGTATTCAGCCTTGGATGGAGTTTACCACCCACTTTGGGCTGCATTCTCAAACAACCCGACTCCAAGGTGAGCTCTGGACAAAACTGTCATGCTTGGTCTCTACCCCCACGTGCCTTCCACCCTCTTTGGGCCAGAACGGTATGCCGTACTCATTGCTGGACTTGGGGCAGAGCAGTAATGCCAAGAACAAACCTAAACACCACATTGCCTTGCAGTCAAATAACCACAGGCTTCGGTGCTGGGCTAATCCCTGTTCACTCGCAGTTACTAGGGGAATCCTTGTTAGTTTCTTTTCCTCCGCTTAGTGATATGCTTAAGTTCAGCGGGTATTCACATCTGATCCGAGGTCAGGGTAAAACTGATAATGTGCATAACACACTCTCGGTTAAGCCATAGACTATGTATAGACCTCCAATCAAGCCGTTTAATTATAACTGTACTCACGATAGGTCATGCACTCTCGAGCATTTATATATATGTATATCATTAAGCTACGACTAGAGCACAACCAACCGTGGCGACTCAATCAGAAGTTCTACACCAGACTAGGCTGTGGCCGGACAAATTAGGACGGAGCCTTTGACCAGCAACCCGCGTTGATATACGGGTATACACGCCGGCAGGCACTCGCCCAATCCACGACTCAAAGTGCATCGTGATAGATGGAAAGCCGACCCTCGACTGACAGACGTGGCCACAGGATATCCCGTAGCCGCAATATGCGTTCAAGATGTCGATGTTCAAAGCAGTATGCAGTTCACATTAATTCACACAGTTGACTGCACTCTTCATCGACGCACGAGCCGAGTGATCCACCGCTCAAAGTTGTACTCCAATAATCCTACACATTGGTTTCCCAGATGCATAGAACTAAAGGTTCGAGGCTGCAACCCGGGCGCAAGTCTACCAGGCCAGCGTGCATGCAGTCCAGCTTAAAGCCAGGTGCATGCGAAGCAGCAAACCTGTGAATGGCAAGCCAAACCGGATCGCTTAAACAGTGTAAAATGGGGGAAACATTATCAGGGCGAGGCGTATGCAAATAACACACAGCCTTCTTCAAACCTTGCACACAACGATTAGGTCGCGTACTATCCCATCGCCCTTGGCAGATCTGGCAACAAAAGTCACGAGAACACCATCAGAGCATATTACAGGTTAGGTAATCCGGTCAAAGAGTCAAAATTCCGTCAATTCCTTTCAGTTTCAGTTTTTAGCAACAGTACAGTAGGGATGATCGACTGCGAGGCCCAGTCTTTATGAGTACTTCACTCATTTCATTTATGCTGTTTGGTCTCCCAAGCCAAAACAACACCACCAAGATCATGTTTCTCTATCAATGATCGATTGCGACGAGTACAGCCATCATGATACTTCACTCATTTGTGCTGATTGGTTGCTCAAGCCAAAACAACACATGATTTAATCTTTCGGGTACACATGCTTGTGTAGTCTTTGCCTACCAACATCTAGGCTTGGGTGCCGGTCGACTAGGCAGGTCAACCAATACCCACTGGCGTGTCTTAGCACACCACAACAATATCCGTGCTTCAATTGGGTACGTGTTTGAGAATCTTGTAATGATCCTTCCGCAGGTTCACCTACGGAAACCTTGTTACGACTTTTACTTCCTCTAAATAGTCAAGTTAGGTCGTCTTCTCAGCTTCAGTCGAGCGGCAAAGCCACTGCAACGACACCAATCCAACGGCTTCATTAAACCACTCAATCGGTAGTAGCGATGGGCGGTGTGTACAAAGGACAGGGACGTAATCGGCGCAAGCTTTGACTTGCACTGAACAGGAATTCCCCGTTCACGGGGAATAATTGCAAGTCCCGATCCCAGTCACGACGGTGATGAAACAGTTTGCCCAACCCTTTCGGGCCAGGTTCCCAGACTCGCTGGCACCGTCATTGTAGCGCACGTGTGGCCCCGGACATCTAAGGGCATCACAGACGTGTTATTGCTCAATTTCGTACGAATTCGATGTGCCGTCTCTCCCTCTAAGAAGTAAAAACTGGCACCGTACCCGCCGGATCACGACCACACTACTCCATAAAGAAGCAATAGAAGCCGCGCCATGGACGAGCACAGAGGACCAATCTACTTTTTAGTAGGTTAAAGTCTCGTTCGTTATCGGAATTAACTAGACAAATCGCTCCACCAACTAAGAAGGGCCATGCACCACCATCCACGGAATCAAGAAAGAGCCTTCAATCTGTCAATCCTCACAGTGTCCGGGCCGGGTGAGCTTTCCCGTGTTGAGTCGAATTAAACAGCAGGATCCACTCCTGGTGGTGCCCTTCCGTCAATTCCTTTAAGTTTCAGCTTTGCAACCATATGATCAATGAAAACATTCTTGGCAAATGCTTTCGCTGTAGTTTGTCTGGCGATGATCCCAGAATTTCACCTCTAACACCGCCATACAAATGACCCCGTCTGTCCCTCTTAATCATTACTTCGGATCCGAAAACCAACAAAATAGAACCGAAGTCCTATTTCATTATTCCATGCAAGAATTTCTAGGCACAAAGGCCTGCCTTGAGCACTCAAATTTGTTCAAAGTGAAGATGCCGTCCGCTCCCGACGCCCGGTTAAAGGCACTCGGAAGCATACCAACAGATAGCGGGCAATACAAGCTCACCCATGTCCGTCAGCACCCGTTTACACAGATACGGCTGAAAGGCTGCACAACCACCACACCGAGCCGAACACAAGTTCTGATCGTAACCAAAACCGCGAACAAGCAACGGCATGCGGCCGCACAACCCAGGTTCAACTACGAGCATTTTAACTGCAGCAACTTTAATATACGATTTTGGAGCTGAAGTTACCGCGGCTGCTGGCACCAGACTTGCCCTCCAATTAGTCCTCGTTAAAGGATTTAAATTGTACTCATTCGAATTACGGAGCCCCAATTGAGTCCCGTATTCGTATTTTTCGTCACTACCTCCCCGTGCCGGGTGTGGGTAATTATCGTGCCTGCTGCCGTCCTTGGATGTGGTAGCCATTTCTCAGGCTCCCTCTCCGGAATCGAACCCGGATTTCCCGTTACCCGTTATTATCATGGTAGGCAGATCACCTACCGACAAATTGATAGGGCAGACATTTGAAAGATCCGTCGCCGACACAAGGCCGACTGCGATCATTAAAGTTATCCAGAGTCATCACAGAATTCAACAGAGACAGCCGAAACTACCCCCGGTTGGTTCTGTTCTAATAAATGCACCCGTTCCCTTGCGGGTCAGGGCTAAATTGCATGTATTAGCTACAGAATTACTACAGTTATCCATGTAGCATATATGATCTAAGGAACCATAGCTGATTTAATGAGCCATTCGCGGTTTCACCGTTTTAAGGTATGTACTTAGACATGCATGACTTGATCTCGGAGACAAGCATATGACTACTGGCAGGATCAACCAGTTTATTCACACAGTGATACACCCATTGACTGGGTATTGGTTGTCAGGTGAACAAAACACACCCATCCCTGCCTCTTGCGAGACGAGAATGGCATGCAGGATCATTCTGTGGTGCAACCACTCGAGAGCCCTCTCCCTTGGTGGACCATTCGCACCGTTAGTATATTAATGATAGGTAAGCATTGTTATGCCGATCGTTGATCGCGTCAATCAATTATGCACTGCATAGACAAGCCCAATAGAACTCATCTCGCATACAAGACCAGCCAAACGCATAATTATATGCAAAAGTAGCACGCATAACAACACTATGGTGACAAAAGGCCCCTATAAACGAAGCCAGCAGCCACCAAATTCAATGAAATTTATATCCCTGCCAACCAATTTAGCATGCAAATAGATTCTATACCTTTACCAAGATTATAGAAAACCATAAAAAGTCGTATAAGCGAGCAATGAGAACAGGCCAATTCATCCTCATATTGTCTATGCAGAATACGCTGTGTTTACTAAACGATTATAAAGATCTTAAGCAGAAGAGTTCAGCAACGACGGTAAAAGGCCTAGAAAACCAAAAAATCATATGTACATAGAAAAAAAACGCGTTTTAATAAATCGTCTACCACTTGAATGCCTTCTGAAATTGAGAATTTTTGAATATTTCGAAAAAAGGAGAGCGTAGAAACCAAAAACATAGCCAGAAATGATGGAAACAGAGGTATTTATGCACAATTCTAACAATGTGGACAATTGTTTCGAAAGGAAAGAATGAATCATTCCTGGTGAGAGTTATTTCTGTCAATGTAGAGTCTGTCACCTAACAGTGGACATACCGGTACTTTATTTAAGTTCTCTCTGAGTTTGTTGCAGCATCTGCTCCGAGGTCAGATGCATGCCACTGCATGTGAACGAATCACCCTAGTTAAACCCAAGCATTCAGAATCTGTTTCAACGCCTTGCATGCTGTACAGCGTGCACATTTACGAGATACATCACACTTAGACCAAATGAAATCTTATGTCAGTTAACTGTGCTTACGATGCACATATTTATTCATTATAAGTTGACTACTTTCAATGACCAGAGTAGTAACTACAGTGAAAGTCATGTCTTGTGTGTGATGATTCCTGAAAGATGTTTCCAGAATTGTCGCTCTCCTTCAAATGTGGACTATTATTCGAAGGAGTCTCCAGCTCCTTGTCGTATATATTTTACAAATGTACTTCCAATGATATATTGTCCACAGCCTTGTACTATAATTCAACCTTTTACCCTCATGAAATAGTGCCAATTTTATGATATTTCACGACTGCGATTATTATCATATCTTATTGTGTTTAGAAAAACGAATGCACTTCATACGTACTGACCCGTTTATACGAAGTATAAATTGTTATTATTTAAACCACTGAAGTATTTTCCCAAGAGACTTGAAGGGGAATTGTCTACAGTTGGACATTGGATTCATTAAATCAAAATTTTGAGCTATTCATGAGAGTAAAAACAGACACTTCTTCTGAACGCTGCACTATATGAAATACAGATACAACAGTTTGAATATTCAGGTCCCAAATAGTGAGATGTCAGTGTTGTATATCATCATATGCACTGTCACTGTGCTTCAGTAACAACAAACCCAACACACCTTTTTCTCTATTCGAACTTGAAGAAGCAACACAATTAAGTAAAGCGGTATTTAGGGAATTGGCCGAATACCTGTAAAACACTTCTGCTTGATATTTCACAAACAGGAATACAAATGTTAAGTAAAGCTGACTACTGTTGAATCACATCATATTTGAGGGCAATTACTTATCATTGAGTGAGAGTTACTAGTGAAATAATTTTGATTATAATGGCAGTGCCGATAATAGTAAAATATAAAACAATTAGTCCCCTTTATGAATTTAAATAAAGCAATAAGAAGACGTAATTTCTCTGAATCGTCTGTGTAATGTTGCATTTGCGCAACACATTTCGACCAATCTGATCACACACGGACTTGTCATAGGAATATAAATGAAATTAATAAAGAGTTAAGAGGTGAGAAAATAGACAAGGTAGGTCAAGTTGAAAGGACATATTGAAGATCAAAATAAAAATGAAGATCATCACTAAACCAAATAACAGGGCTAATAGTACATCTGCTATGGTATCAAAACGAAATTTACCAAGGAAGGTTTAATGTGATGACGAATTGTTTTTGAACGCATAAAGGTGGCTTAAACTTTCTAATTGCTAGGGCTTCCACAAACTTTAGTATACGCCCTTCCCCAAACACGTTTTATATATAGGTTTAAAAGATCTGTTAACGTCAATTTTATGTCCTGTCTCTATAATATGTTTCGCAATAGAAGAGCTAGGTCTCCTGTTCTCACCGTTAATAGGTTCTCGAGATTCCATTTGTTTCTGGAGCCATTTAAGAATATGATCTGAAGCCAGCCCTTACTTGCAGAGATCGATGAGTCCTCCCTGTGTATGTGTGTCCACACGTACATTCAAATACAGTGGGATGTGACGTCATTTTTCGCATGTTCCTTGGTAAATTTTGTTTTGATACCATAGCAGATGTACTATTACCTCTGTTATTTGGTTTAGTGATCTTCATTGTTACTTTGATCTTGAATATGTCCTTTTAACTTGACCTAAGTGGTCTATTTTCTCACCTCTTACCTCTTTATTAATTTCATATATATATACTCCTATGACAAGTCCGTGTGTGACAGATCAGATTGTTCGAAATAGTAAAATAATTAATAATCCGTAGTATTAATGTTAAATCCAGCAAAGATACTGATGACGACAAGAGATAGTTTTAAGCGGATTAGAAATTGGAATATAAGAAGGTGGATCGAATAAATAATAAGAGTTGGTGAATTAAACACATTTTGCATGACAACATCAGTATCATGTCTGTAGTCCACAATGAACTTCGGTATTGAAACTGTGATCACTTTAACTCCGATTGATACAAACAAAATCAATAAAATAATGAGTAGAATATAACTACGGTAGATGAGAAGGAAAGATAATCAGTAAAGAGGATTTCTAAACTGACGGAAGTCCACAAAGAATTCAGGAACGCTGGCGACAAACGCCGAACTGGAAAGACGACAGAATCAGAATGAATCCTTCCGGAAGTGTTTCAAGGTGATCTACAGACCTAAGACAATTCAATTTATCATCAGTATTTAGTAAAGCCTGGAATAAAGGGGTAAAGGCCTGCTTCGCGAACTAGCAAAAAAGCTGGGTAAAAATCCGCGAAATTTATTCCGGAAAATAGTCTGTCATTTACCAGTCCGGTTTATTAAAATTGTACACTTTTTATTTCTATTTTATCAAAGAATTCAGGTTCTACGCAGATGGTGAGAACCAACGAAATAAAATGGATCTAAATTATTCTTTGCCAATCTTTCTTCTTTCTTTGTTCAAATTTATAACAGGGAATCATTGTATGAAATACATGTATTATTGTTAAAAATGAAATAAAAAGCTGCAAAATAGCCAAAAGTTTTTCCGGAAACGTTTAATTTACTTTAAACACAAGCTCACAAAAGACAATTTAATTTTACCAAAAGTCTAAAACGACTTCATTGTTCTCGATGTAAATTGTATTGCCTCTGAAAAGAAAATGGGGGCAGAGTGAATAAGTTTCTAACAAACTATATATTCTGGAAACAAATCATCGAATAAGAACTAAGTTTTCAATAAGTCTGTTTCCGATGAAAGTACAATACAGCCTTTTGGATGAGAAATAAATCACATTCAGGATTTTCGGCAGTGCAAATATGGTTCATATGCGAAACTATACTCTGAATTTCTTGATAAGGATGAACGTTGATTCTTTAAAATCACACTAACCTGGAGATTGGATTTTCTTGTGTATGCATTTTTATTTTGCTCACAACAATGCTTTTCTTGTAATTTCACAATCAAAAAGTAATATATAAAATTGATATATGTTTCCCCTAAATTGATTCTGTGAGAATTTTTAACATGGTTCTAAAGGCTTAACGTGAATTCTGTGATGCATGTATCATAACACTCTTCGGATGTTGTTTCCGATCCCCAACTCGCTAACGAGTCGTTTCATTCATATAAGGAAATTCATGGATGGTCGCTTTGTGTGCCTGACCACCGTTAGTTCAATTAACAAAGCTCTGAGTAGCATTTTGTTGCATTAAAACACTGAGCCACTTTGCCTAGAGCATGAAATCTTGTAGCGTCACACGTGTTTAAATAAGGAAACAACCCCGACTGTCTAAAGTTACCTCCCACACAAACCCGTTTAGTGGCTTCCATACTCTTCGCAGTTCTCAGTGACTGCAAAATACTTAACTGGATACAGAGCTTATGAAACTCTCGTGTATAGATGAAGGACAGTTGTGCTTAAGGTTCAGATTATCAAATCGCCTGTGTTGTCCATGCGACAACCACGCTCAGTCGCCCTAGTCACACGTAGCTATGCATTTCGTTTTTCTGTCTGAAGATTCACTTTCCTCTCTTGAGAATATTAGTGGACTATTTTTTGAGGCTTGTTGCTGAACTTCACTAATGTTCCAAGTTTCTGAACAATAAATGAATTAACCTTGAATCAATTATGCAAGCCATCAACAAATGCAATGTCAAAGTACAACGCACTGTCAATTGTATTTGAATAGAACAAATTTTCTTAAAAGTTTAGTACGTAAGTGGACACCGAAACTACATCTTCTATAACACATATATACTTCGACCACTCATTGTTGGCTTTAAGTGGGCGGATTCTTCTCGCTTCACAAAGGGTCTTGCTCTTTCATTTTTATAAATACCGTTTAAGTTTAATGTTCTGCAGAGTGACTACATTCGTAACGCGCAAAACTGCTTACCCGAGAACCTAGTTATATCCGCTATAATAAAAATTACAGATTTTAATATATATTTGCACTTTGAAAAATTGCACTTGATTTCAGTTAAACATCCTGAACTGTTTCTGAGGATTATTGTGAAAATTGTTTGGAAACCGTCAAAACTCCTCCCAAGAAAAGTTGCCAAATTTTAACCAATATGATTTTGGTCACTTCGGGTGATCTTTCTTATAGAACTGCTTATTGCAGAACGACATGTATAAACACTCTAAAGGTGAGAGCTCAGAATGTGAAATTACTCATCTAATTCGTAAGACACTATACTGTTTAATGGCAGCCTGATTTTATTAGTGCAATCGATGCAGGTCATAACGTATGGAAGGCTGAAAAAAAATGATTTTTGGGAAACCAGGAGAATAATGATAAAGCAATGAAATGATGTTTCATGATTTTCTCCGTTTGCCAGAAAAAACAACTTGGTGACCCAGAAACATCTCATCATGATCAACCTTGTTGTCGCATTTTTTTTGGTATTCCATTTCTTTCGGTTTTCAACGTAAAATAACAATTTCTTTCGTGGCGCATTTTGAGTAACATCAGCTGACGTGTAGGTGCAGATGACCTGTCAAGGACAGTGAATAGTCTAAGCGGGAAACTAAATTCCATGAATTACCGGTTACGCCTTCTGTTCGATGAGCATTAGTTACATACCATGGATCGCTTTCCGGCTTTGGTAATTCTTCAACTTGCATGGGCAAACGTTGTAGTGAATCTGTTGGCGAGTTTTAATTTAGGGACCTTATGAGGTGAGTGGATATCCCGTGCAAATAGTTGTAAAGTCAATTTTGACATATTTCAGTTTCTTTGGCTCATCTTTGAAGTCCAATTTCGTTATAAAAGATTTCAGATGCATAATGTTTGCTACTACAAGCTCATTAAAACTGTATGTTTAATGAATTTTGAATTTCAGAAATTGATTTGAATTCCACTTCACCAATTCAAGGTGTGTTAAAACTCACCAATATATATCATTTCTATTTTTCAAACCTAGAAACGGAGAAATTCATATTTATTTGAGCGTGTTTTTTGGCGAATTGCGTAAGGTTGCAGAATTATAACTGAGGCCTAGCCTTGAAGGTTTCTACTTGACATTCGGTATTCCATATCTCTCATAATTCCATACATCCTTGAAAGAAAATATTCTCCTCCGTGCTTTTTAAAGTGCTGCTGATATATAAAGTAGTTAGTTATTATCTCAAAATATCTCCACTGTAATACATTTATTTGTCGTACATAAATATATGTACATAAACATCTGCATGTGTATACATATCAGGATATTATCATAGGTATGTGTTTTTACTTCTAAGAGGCCTTGACTAATCCTTGGTTTCTACAGATACCTTCTGATAATCAAAGTTATATGTGGATATACTCCAAAGTGCCGCATATTTTAAAGGTTAATTGGTAATATTCGGTGTTTCGCTTATTGGTTTTCTACTGTGAAGATAACTTCGAGAGGAGGTTATTGGTCTACTCTCTCGTCTGTTAGCAATATTAGTAGTGATTGTTGGTACTATAAGTTTAAGCGGAATGTCAGTTGCCCTGGGTTATAACCACCATCATTTCAAATCCTTTGCACAGCTCAAATATATTCAATATGTTTGTAGCATAAAGAATAAAATCTGCATACTACGATAATGTTACATCTCTAGATATTCTGCAATGGTCAGTCCCCAAATGATTCAGTGACCTGACGCATTCTTCTAAGAGGTGCCTTTTCAGGAACTTCATACACTTATTCCGCTTGATGAATTTGAATAACGCGGTTGTTACTGCCTTATTCAAATGTGTTTGGATAAACAAATTCACTCACGTTTGCACTTCTCTAAGTATGGTTTTCATTATGAGAGAAGGAATAGGTGTGATGCACAAGAAAACACTCAAAATCAATGCAAACGACTAGACGGCATCATCAGATAATGTGCATTTTTGATGTATAAACATAAAAAAGTGATACTGCTGTATATGGTTTCAGTGACGGTGTCTATGCACTTCAGAGAAACTGAGTGGCGCAAATCGCTGGTCTGATTTCATTTAATTGCAGCGTAATATCTTGCAGCAACGAGAATTCAAAAATTTGCCATATGTAACGTGTTACTAGGTGCATTTAATCCAATGAATATTTTCAATATTACAATGTAGATGTTATAAAATCACCAGAGTTCCCCTCGCACCTGATTTCTTTTTCCATACTTTTTGAACAAAACTGGTTATGCAGTTGACATCCTGCTCGATAACAGTGGAAGAATAAAAAAACTGAAAGATCACTTACGACAGTCTGTTACGTAGTTTCCAGAGAACAAACAGAATAATATTAGACCGCTACACTTCACAATCGCCATCATTATTCCATAGCTTTACGAAAAATCAGATGCCTGCTTAAGTACTTTGGAATTCAAGAGATCCTTCATTACGAAATTTCAAAGTAGACAAGGCTTTCTGCGGGCAGTGATCTTAGATCGCTATTAAGAAGGAAACGTTATCAGCACTATTTCACCGCTTGCTCGACTCTTCGCCAATTATGCGAAGTATACTTAGGGGGTTTAGACTTCACGTAATTCTAATTGACAATTTTGAAATTATTGTTATTATTTTATTATTATTATTATGGTAAACTGATTTTCTAGGGACTGGAAATGTTTGAACATTTTTGAATGGTGAAACAATGGCTGACTGATTTATTCTTCTACTGGCAGGTATAACACATAAATCTCAACTAACAGTAGGCATTGGAACACCTGCAAACATGTACATTACTCGCTTATACCTTTCAGTAAAATCAACACCTGTTATAATACTAGAAAAGTACTTCTATACATCTCGTGCGCTAACTGTTGCAGTGTTCCTGGTGTGTACATGAGTTGTCATTGCACTCAAAATAAAAATGGTATTAATCATTCAGATATTACACAGAACATACTCAAATCTGTTTAGAGAAAAAGAAGAAAAGTTTTTTTGTTGAGACGTTGTATTTAGCTTGATGAAGAATCCAATTTTAAGAGATTAGAGGGAAAATGTTTCGAATGGGGAAATTTTACTATTACTTCATTTCTTCTAATTGGTTTGTTATTAGCTCAGCAATTTGATTTAAACATAATGCCTGGAGACTTGATTAACATTGCTCTTAAATTGCGCCACTAACTTGCATTGATACTCACTTAACTTACTATCATTTCAGTATATTTCATTAGCTCTCTTGGTGCATTCATTTAGGAATAACAAACGTCGTTCGAAGTAGAATCAAAGTGAGCTTACTGAGCTTTGTAGGATAAATACGAAATTAGGATTATGCAACACAGTCAAAAAGACAACAAATACAAACCAGGAGTACTTATTATAAGTTAATTATTGAACAATGTGATCAGTTTTTGAATCATAAGGTTTATTCATTAAATGAAATGCTTACACATGGCATCTTTAGTAACACAAAACATTTGTAAACCATACAGTAGATGAAAGAGCTTGGAAAAGAAGAGTTTCAAAATCGTTATATATGTTACTCAGCCACACAGGAAGCTTGTGTATTTCTTTCAGCCCTGAATTATTAACTTCGACTAATCAATATTTTCATATAGGCCGTAAAGGTAGGCACTATGTTGATTTTGGTGGTGTGACGTGAGCGAAAGCAAAAATCTTAAACAAGGAGAACTTAAACTTCATTCTGCTCATCTCCGGAAATTCTTACTTTGGAGCACCACCACATTACGGTAATGTGGAATATTGTGTCGTCATATTTCGTAGAGAGTATTTTGCAGATAAATAACCTTGGATCAGTGATACAAATATCGCATCAGTGATTTCAATTCTTCGTTTGTACTTTAGCTTTTTGGTGTTCTCTTAGCAAGTAGAAGTTTCCACAGACATACAGACAGGTGATGGGTAATTTGTATTCTCCATTATAGTCAAGGATGTGTACGCATTCTTCATGAGAAACAGTTCCTGAGGTATGCATTTGTGTCCACTCCTTTGACATTCCGTGAAACGGCGCAATAGTAGTAGGGAAATTAGGTTTATTGATGAACTAATTTCAACAGGAGCACATCTTATTAATTCCCAGCATATACAATATAACTGTGTACTTTAT
The DNA here is from genome assembly GCA_944472155.2 of Trichobilharzia szidati. NCBI lineage: Eukaryota > Metazoa > Platyhelminthes > Trematoda > Strigeidida > Schistosomatidae > Trichobilharzia > Trichobilharzia szidati. Next base: position 2,480,541 of record OX235276.1, read on the forward strand.
TGAGAAAAGAATCTTTTATTTATACTTTAATATTGTAGAAGTAGTTTCTTATCTCCCAGTAATCAGAATTTATCGTGTGGATCCATTTCAGCTTTTTAAAGATTTTTTTCCTACGTATGAAAGAATTTTTCAAATGTCTAGTTATGTCAGGCATGGCGCAAGCAACTCCATACCGTAAATGTGAGCATCACTGCCACCAAAACTTGAAGCCCTACATTCCACAGGGAACTTACAGGAATAAAATAAAATGATAATACGTCAAATTTCGGCATCAAAGATCTATAGAGCACAAAAGTATACAACTTTGAAGAAAGATTCCATGTTAAGCTAACACGATGTGGCATAACAACTGTTACCAGATACACAGTTTTCATTTCTTATAATTTCATCTTAAAAAAGCAACATAATCATATTCGTTTGGCAATAAGAAGCTTGAAAGCATCTTGTGAAAAAAAGGTAAATAGGTGATGTTCAACGTACGAAACATGGCTGAATGTAAAATAAGTAAATATTTTCAAATAATGTCACTTTTTGAGATAACTTGAATAGACTAATGCACAATTAACTCGTTACATTCATACAAAGTGGTCTATTGGTTTCTATCGCAAAACATTTATAGTTGTCGGTAAATGAAAGAAAAGTGGATAACCATATCACTGCACTGTAGGCATCGCCTGTATATGCTAAATTGATCTACAAGATTTGTTGATTCAGACTGCATAAATATGCATTTCTGGCCATTTTCGTTTTCTTAAGGAGAAGTGAATGCTACTAACACCTATCGTTAACCGCATTGCAGTCATAAATATATTTTTGAAACTTATGGATAATAAAGGTATTAGCTATTGTAGATATATAGAATAATTTCACTGGACATTTCATCACAAATCAAACACTGCTAGATAAAATCAAGTATTAGATCGCACTTTACCACTGTTTTGACCTAAATGGAGTCTTTCCATCAGCTTACACCATCGATAACATCTGAAGCTGAGTATATAACTAGCAGATTACATTACCAACATTCATGACTATTCAGTCACTCATGTATGAACTCAACGACCAGTGATTTCTTAATTTGTCGATCCGTCTTTGGCGAATGAGTTCTTCGAGCATCCACTTTATCCATAAGTGATATTGTTCTTGGACAAAATCCAGTCTTAAATCTTGATTATCGTGTAAATAAGGATAAATAGAGTAATAACACTTTTCGTAGTGAATTTAGCTCAGGAGCTATAATTACAATAAAAACTCAGTTGTTTCCTACTAGCGTAAATTCATCAGCCAACTTACCAGCTCTCCCTTGTTTAACGGAAACAAAGACAAAGGATTGTGAATGATGCCCCAGATAAATTAACTTAAAATAAGGCAGAAAAAAATTTTCATTTTATTTTCAGCTCAGTGAATAATCCAAATTCAGTTTTCAGTAACAAAAATTACCCTTGACTGAATACAATGCTTAACAGCATTGACGCAGTGAAATGCGAATATGCTTTTGTTGTAACTCAAAGATAGATGGATTCAGTGGACGGAATGCGATTAGCATTTTTTTCTAAAAATAGAAGAGAAGGATTTTCATTTTTTTTCATTTCATTTTTCAGCGAATAGAATTTCGCTCTGTAATTAGTTGAATGTTGATGTCCTATCCCTTATTGACCTGCAGAATGTTTAACAGAATGCCAACATTATTGTCAGTAACTTTGCTACAAGTTTCACGCTGTGGACATTCAGTTTGCACCTTATTTACTCTTCTTTTGTTTCATCAAAGTGTATTCTGAGATAATTAACTGTATAATTATAATACTGTATGATTCGCTTACTTCCCCATGCTTAAATAACCATGAAGTATTATTAGTTTGAGCACGTATATATACCAATCACACATGAGAAATCAAAGCAGCACAACACAGTCCTTCAAGATATGCCCCATAAAAGGTGAGATGTTGATCTGATTGATCATCTGATAACGAACGAGTATAATGATTACATTTGAGAAGTTATAAGTAGTCTGGGCTGAATAATAATAAAATAATTCCTCAGGATGGCAAAATACTGTAAGCAGTCACTCACTGGTAATCATCAGCCACAGATAAGGTGAGTATATCAATTCCTTAAATAAAAGCAAGCTTCAATGGACTCAAATTTCACCTGTATCATAACGCTGACCATTTGAGAATGCACTTAACTTCCAGAAAGTGTGTCAGTGGAGCCTCAAGTAGTTATCTTAAAGACTGTGACACTATACAAAACCAGCGACAAAATTAACATAAATCGAAGAGCAGTTAGGAAACGTTTTCTGTAAGTAAAGTCTCTTGTTCAGATTTTTCAAAGGTTCTACATTGATTGTCGCATAAAAGGTAGATGAAAATCAAATAATGAGAGGTTAGAAAAATCAAGGCATAAAAGTTCATTTATGGCTAATCACTGAACCTCTTTGTCCTAAATTCAGTCTCAATCTGCTTCAAAAATGTTTGCTACTGACGACGAATTTTCGACCGAAATAAGAAACAAGTGGTTAATGCCAATCGAAGGCTGTGCAAATGATATCAGCTCAGGAAAATTTGCAACTCAATTTACAATATTGATGAAAATATTACGATAAAAGACCTATAGAGATCATAAAATATAGACAAAAAAGCCAAATATACTATGAACCTGAGCGACGTTGTCAGGAAAGTGGACACTATTTCGGATGTTCAACAGAAAAAGCGATCGGTAGTAGACCATACGAAACAATGTTGACCGAAATATTGTTATTTGGATATGAAATTTATCAATTTTCCTAAACACTTGCAAAATGCCAACAAACGTCAAGACAAATTGCACAAAAGACATCGCCTAAAATGAATATTGTGCGATGGAGATTATCTGATCAGTGCGATGTTTTGCACAGTACAGTTCGAACAATCTGATTACTCGCCAAAGACATTGGCCAGGGTTCGTGCTATGTCGTGAATTGGCAGAAGTTATAATTCATGGGCCATTGGATCGGGTCCCAGTGGCTTTATCGTATACGAGCTCGCCATGTAACCAGAAGGTCCTGGGTTCGAATCCCGGTGGGCGCGTACTGCTGAAGAGTTCGAAACTAGGACGAAACAGCTGTCCAGTACTACCAGGTGGTTTTCCAGTGGTTCTCTAACTAATGTCAGCTCATGATGAAAATCCTGTAACCAATCGATTACACATTCACTTGTCAGGTAAATCTCAATAAAACACAAAAGCCGACTCAAATTTTCAAAATGCATATGGCAAGCAGGAAAAATAAGGACAACTAACAGTACGTCTTGTTATTTAACCAGAAAAGGATTATCAAGGTTGATTGACGAGTAGAAATCAATTGATTTGTACATACAGGTGGGAGCTTAATCTTGCGAATACCTGTCGCCTCAGCATTTTTCAGCATGCCTTTCTGACGGCTTTTATGACAAACTTCAAAAGCTGTTTGTTTCGGAATCAGTCTTGTGGTTGATATCGATCAAGTGTTCAGGTGAGGACGGAGTTTGTGGTCTGCCACCTGAGTTTATCGATTTTTCAGAGTACATCTGTTCTTCTGACCAATCAGGTTGTGCAAAAACATCACTCTGATCAGATAGTCTCCATCGTATAATATTCATTTTAGGTAAAATCTTATGTGAAATTTGTCTTGACGTTTGTCGGTGTTTTGCAAGTGTTAAGGAAAATTGACAAAATTAATATAAAAAAAAACAATATTTCAGTCAACATTGTTCCATATAACTGATGATTAAGCTTGCGCAGCTGGTTGATTTGTAGTGGCACTTCAACGGATTAGTTTCTGTTGAGGCTGTTAAGCGATTCAGCTTTTTCTCACTGCTGTATTTCTGTGTGCTAATGTACCGTGACATTGTAACATTTCGCTTTTATTATTCAATTGAGTGAGTGATCTTGTTTGTTGTAAGACTACACAAGTGTCATTTGGATTGCGTTCAACACTGTTTCCAGGTTGAATGTAACTATCAAATAAACTCGTTATACTTTCATAAATCGCTTTTTTAATTTATTGTATTGGTGCTGTTATACCACTAAAGTTTATTGTGTCAAATTTTTTCTAATCTGTAATTCAGTAGATTTTAGAATGTAGTTTACACCGGTGTTAGTATTTTGATAAATAGGGGGGGCACTGAGTCTTACAACTCAGTCGCCCGCTCTCATAAAACTCCTTGTCACCTTTTTTTGAAACACCTTCACGAATGACTACTGAAGACACGAAAAGAGACCTCTATAATGACTGATGTTTTGATAGCTAGCCACGGTATTCGTTCAGTGTACATCTCAGTCAACATAACTCATTTGTAGACACTTTCGACGAAACACTGTAGTAAGACATGACTGGAAGGCATTATATCAGTTAAGAATTAAATATTTGCTGAACAGAGTCTTTGAAAAACGCTTAGATACATAGATAGATAGATTTGCTTACGCAGTTTTGGATCAGCTAAATAATGAATATGGTAAAATGACAGAGACTTGTCAAATGTATAATCTCGGTAGCAGATTAATGAGCTTCGTATGCTAAGGCAGTGTGGTTGTGTGTGTGATTCAAAGACGTAATTTTTCATGGAAAACAATTCAGTGATTAAGCGTCACAAAACTAGGGCAAGCAAAAGCAGTCTGTTCTTTCCAGTGATCTACTCATCAGCAATGCACACTCACTAAACCATCATAGAACAGAGTTTCTCTCCAATAACTGTTGGCAAATCGATTTCTTATTTTAAGTGGTACTCCTCTCAAAATAGGGAAGAGAATAATTAAGCAACGATGTCACTCGATGGTGGTTGGACTGTTGGTGCGCGTTAAAATAATTTATAAAATAAGTGACATTCAACTCCCAGGCATTGTCATCACTTACCTTCTAATATACGTATCGCCCTCCGAGAAAATTGTGTATTCACTGGTGCACATTATTCTGTGGTCTCATACTTAAGTGAAATAGTTTTCTAGCAAAACTTTAATTTCCATTTGTTCTTTTGAAGAATACTAAACAATGGTAAGGCATTTCTTTGAGGCTCACTTATCATGTAAATACTGGTAGTTAAATTGACTGCTGGAAACTGCTGAAACCATTCCTCGGAATAGTTCCTCTTTTCCACTTCCTCCAAATTTCTCAAAGAGCTAAACAAGCCGATAAACAAAACATTTTGAATGAATGAGCTGAGTGCGTTCAAATCCTCCATAAACTATAGTATTGGATCTTGCCAGTAATTGCTTAAAATCTCGTTAAAAAAACAGTTAAGTGATTTGGACAGAATGTATCTTTACAGTTAACCAGATTGGAATATAAAAGGAGGCAATACAAAAATTCCACACAATATGGTATTACTTTCATTGAGACTTACTGTATGCTCCTTTTTTGTGGATACCGAAAACAAAAATATCTAACTTATATCAGCATCTTTTATCTCTATGAATGTTATCAACAGACGGCATATGTCATTCAAGCTTTGACGATTGGTTGAACGTTGTTGTGTTCTGACAGCTGTTCACGCACAATAACGAGATTTTGCCTCGATAAAATGGTTTTTTACCGATGGAATACATTTTCTTCAAAAACACAGATTCCATTATTGTCGTTTCATTTGTTTGTATGGAGAATTGTACTGCAGGTTTTAGCAGTAGTGCACTGACGCCTTTGGTGGAATGAGTTCAAGGTAACATTAACGAAAGAAAACCTTATTCACCCTGGATTTGGAATGGAAATTTCGTCCCAGCCACTTTTGTGGTTTTCATCCGAAAAGAGTATAGAGATAATTGATCTTTTTCTAAATTACCATGTGCCTAGTTCCTGTTAAATGAACAAATATTTTCTCTTGCCTCAGCTGAGTGATCCGGATTTCTGACCCACATATAAGGCACAAGTTTGTTTATTATAAGTGTAAAAATTAGGCATTGTGATAGTATGTAATTCCATAATATTTTGTTTATTAGATATATGACACAGTGAAATAGTATTATTAACTGGATGACCTTTCAAGGACAATTTGTTTTTCATAAACATATAGATTATATCCATACAACCTCAAAACTTTCATTTTATGGTTTTCTTTACTTTTTGCTATTTCTCATAGTGATAGTCGAACTTTGTGTGTAATTGCATGTTGTGCTGAAGTTGAAATATTGTCCAGATTTTGTATGTTTTTGGGTTAACCCATCTAGAGTTTGCGAGGCTTTTGTGATAGCTACTCTCACTCACCCTGCTCTAATAATTTGACCCATTTATCTGACCTGACACTAATTTCAGAGCATATGATTAACCAAGTTGTTTTGTTTAAAAGGCTCCACAGGCTTCTTTATTCGACAAAGTAAGAGATTGAAAAAGAAAGCTCCATATATTGAATTAACCACGAATATGAGAAAAATAATGATTCAGCATCTGTCTCAGACATCCGGAAAGTTCGACTATCACTATGAGAAATATGAGAGAATAACAAAACCATAAAATTAAAGTTTCGAAGTTGCGTGGTTATAATCCAGGTGTTTATGAAAAATTTATTGTGCTCGAAAGGTCGTCCAGTTAATAATACTTTTTCACTTAGTTATATATCAAATAAAAAAACATTATAGAATTATAAGTTATTTGGTCATTGATATTTCTTTTGTCGATTTTTTTTCTATCCCACTTTCATCTGGTTCATTTTGTTATCAAGCAGATTCTTCGGATTTAATGTGTTTCAACTCCCGGTTATTAAGGTTTCGTTGAGCTGCTTCACATGCATTTGTCTTGTATTGAAGTTCTACCACATGAACGCCTTCTTTGTCATCCACTGTTTACAATTCCTTCTGTTTGTTAATTTACATTATAGTCTTCGTTTAGTTTTGTTTTCAGCTCCTTTTGGGCAGAAAACCTTTAAATAGACCCTCTACATCATTGATGACTAGCATTTACTCGCCATCTTCCTTTGTGTTTAAAGACGTTTCACCAATTCAAATAAATCCGCTATTCTAGGTTTAGATTGCTGCTTTCTGTTGTTTTTGTTGTTTCAAGGCAACTTTACAGCAGATTTATCGATATGATGTTCAGATATTTAGTCTCTATTATAGGACGTTCTTCTTTGTGCAGCCTTGTCGCACAATATCTAACATAATCTCATACCATTCTGACTCACCGATTACTCCAATTGTCTGTTTATATCATTTTCTGTTTCCTCCATCTCAGGATTTCAATGTCTCACGAATGTAGTTCCAGTTTGTCATGCAGTCGTGGAATACAAAGACCATCGGTATAATTCAAAAAAGTTCGCACATTTTCGAATATAGATCAATTAATTATGAGTGTATTTTAATCCTAGTTTCAGCAGTTTGATAAGCTTTAGATTTCTTTAATAATTCCAGCGAAGTTACTGCTGGTAAAAATCTTTTCAAGTCAACTCAAATCATTATGATTATTTGGAATGTATCTATTAAATTAAAAAAAATATCGACTGCAGGGGGCAATAATTGGCTTCCACTCAGACAGGAACAAATTATAGAGAAAATAAGGATAGTGGCAATGCGAATATTCATGGACTTTGTGCCTGAGAAATGGGATTTCGTGTAGAAACCGTTTTCGTTTTATTGTCATTAAATCCCGTCTACTACTTAATAAGTTCTCAGATTACGACTAAAAACCGCCTGAATATTGAGAGAAGTCATCAGCGACCATAAGAATTGTATGGTCCTTTCATGCATTTATTGAATTTTCGTACACAGGCTATGCAAGAATTTATATAAAAAGTTCTACCGCTTACTCAGTTTTTCTAGAAAAATTAGGATTATAATGGGATTATATTTTGTACTCTCTAGCTTTGGTTTTCAACTGTTATCATATTTAAAAGGCAACAGAGGATTACGCCTTTACTCTTTAAATGTATACAATGCTTGAAAATATAGATAATGCGTCAATCGTTTAAAAAAATTATTTCCATCAAAACATACTGTTTCCTCTATTATATTATATTATTGTATCCTTTAATTCCTAGAGGAACATAGGGCTTCAGCCGTTGTGTTTGGTTCTCTGCTAGAGTCTTCACCAGGCTCCAAGTCTCCCCACACGTTTTCATCTCCTCTTCACATGACTTCCTCCAAGTCACCCTTCGATTGACGACCAACTCGTCACTTCCCTTTTGGGTTCCACTCAAATGCTCGTCTATTGATGTCACTTGATGGTTTCCTCAGAGTATGGCCAATTCATCTCCATTTCCTTCTGCATATTTGTTTCACAATCGGTTCCTGGTTGGTTCGTTCCGAGAGATCTCTGTTGTTGATATTTTCTGACCATCTGATCTTGAGTACTGAGTGAAGACAACTGTTAATGAAGGTCTGTAGTTGGTTTGATATGCTCTTTATGATGCGCCAAGTCTCTGATTCGTATAGTAGCACTGACTTCACATTGGAGCTGAAAATCCGGATCTTATTTTTGATGCTGAGTGCTGTTGAACTACACATAGACTTGAGAGTAATCAAGTTTGTCTTGCTTTCCCGGTTCTTGCTTTGATATCCTCGCCAGTTCCACCTGTAGTTGAAGCGATGCTTTCCAGGTATGCAGGTAGAGGAGGTTGTTTCTTTCAGGTTCCTCCCACTTATGCAGATTAATGTCTGTTGTTGTTGTTGTTGGTGTTGCCCAGGAGTCTTCATTACCTCTGTTTTCTCTATGTTCACCTGAAGTCCTATCTTTGATGCTTCTTCTGCCAACTTGTTGCTTTTCACTTGCATATCTTCCAGTTTGTGGGAAATCAGACATATATCATCAGTGAAGTCCAGATCCTACAACTTTTTTGTGTGAGTCCATTTCATGCCTGTTTCCTCATTGCCTGCTGTCTGTCGCATTATCCAGTCTACCGCCCGCAATCGGGAAAATCATTGGCGATAGTAGGCAGCCTTGTCTTACTCCTGTCCTCACTTAGAAGGATTCCGTAAGTTTACCGTTGTGGATTACTTGACATGCAGCATTGTCGTACAGCTGTTGGATGAGATGTATAATTGTCGGTGGCACCCCATAGTAGCGAATTAGTTTCCAAATAACCTCTCGATCGACGCTGTCAAAGGCCTTTTCAAAGTCGATGAAGTTGAGATAGAGAGGTGACTGCCATTCGAGGCTTTGTTCAATGATCATCCGTAATGTGGCGATCTGATCAATGCATGACTTGTTTCTCCTTGTATTTATTATTCTTCGTCTTGTATATGCACTACTGTCATGATTATTATTGCTATAATTTTGAACAGCTTACAAGATAAATTTCACTTGTCCTTTTTTATTGACTTTATTTTATGATAACTTTTGTGATTTTCACTCCATTTTATCAAATCTTTCACCATGCTATGGAATTTTCCATTTGCCTACTACTCAAAACAGTTTTATCAACACTCTGAAAATCCTAATTATTCTGCCGTCTCTTTCGTAAATTAAATGGGATATTCTTTTAACACTGCGTATTCCGCTGTGATTATAAAAAAAAACTTCACGTTATCATCAAAGGCTTTTACGTCTATTATAAAATCTGTTCACATGATCCGTATCTTAAAAGGATAGAAATAAACTTCTCTGAATTCTTTGTTACATAAGCTACCTCCTCTTCAGCAATAGCACTTGGATTTTAATACACATCGGCATTTCCTTATCAAGGAATCTTCATATTCCAAAGATTCACTCCCGGTATTTTCATGTAATTTTGATAAAGGTTGTTTGCATGGACTTAACTTTTCTACAGAGCAGCTAATAGTGTTTGAAGATTTTCTGAAGAGTCCCATCAATATTGAATAATAGACCATAGTACTCAATAATCTTGGTTTTCTTTCATTGAAAATAGCGATGAGGAAGTTCTTCGGACAGCTATTTGCTGAAATGCAGCAGACAGATGAAAGTCAAAACAAAACGTCCGTCTAACTATTAACCATGACAAATGGGTACGGGATACAGATTCGCTACAGCGATAGACACTACAGAAGGCGGATATGTGCTTGACTTTGACGATTTCAAAACGAACAGAAAGAGCTTTCACTCGTATAAAGAATGATGAACTTCTGAATGAGACTTTTCCAGTTCCAGTTATGCAAAATTTGATAAATGACAGAAAACGGACAGCCTAGTAATATTTATGTTAAATTCAGATTTAAGGGAAGAAGGAAAGATTATTCCTTGTTGTATTTTACAGCCTATGAATGACATTTATGAGTACACATTCTCTACATAAAACGGAAAAGTCAAATGTAAATCTGCATTAGATAGACGCGCACTTTGTTGACGTGTTCAACATTATCACACCAAACAAACTGTGAATAGTCACATTAAATCAGCGGGTTCAGCTTTACTGCTCGGACCAACTTTGACTAACAATCTGCACGAAAACATTGATTGACCTCGACGCGAAAGTAAATCTACTTACTACATTTGACGCCATCTGTGTGCATCTATATGTGAACCAGCCAATTCAGAGCTAGCGGGATAAGTTGGCTATAACCAGCATTTGCATTACAAACGCATCGTCGAATATTTACCCTCATGCTTTATAAAGAAAGGAAAAGGAATCCTCACGGCTCTGTCCTTTAGACATCCCATACATTCTGGACTCAAATTCAAAATCAACTGCTGAATACGTGTGAGTCTTGCTAAAAGTGTACTTATCAAACATTTGTAAGCCAATGGGGCAATGTCTATTCACATATTGAATTCTGGACTGTGCATACAAGGTAGTTTATCAAGTCAGTAAGTCTACAATCAACGTAGCCCGTCAAAACACTGAGGGAGAGTAATTTCTTCTTTTTTGTTTCTCGATTTAATTATATCCTTCTTTCAAGCTCTAATGAAATTCTACACCTCATCCTCACTGTTTCTAACCTACCTTTTGATCAATTTTAATGAAATTCTACTTAATCTTATCAGTTGTAACACGTCACTAAATTTGCTCACTTAATTTTACTTTGGTTTACACCAGATAAACGCCTTATAAATCACGTGATGCATTATCTTAAACACACTTTTCTCAAGTCACATCTTTAGAAACTCTCATGTTGTTGCTGTAAGTGTTTGTTATTCATAGTTTTACGGCTGTTAGACGGCTAAAGAAAAATATTTCTAAACGTATTTTCTTGTTTTAATATTAAATGGCAAATGAGAAGCCGATGACTTCGTTTCAACTGATGTAATATGTGACTGCATATTTTGGTGTTTGATACAACCTGAATAATTATGCTGAATGAGCCTTGACCTAAACAGTGAAATGTGCATAAAAATCAGTTTTTGATTTTGTGAACACACTGAGATTATTCCAAACAATTGCATAATCATTCATTCCTGATTGGAGAATAATTTAAAATTATCTATTATCCTGATATCAACATTTAGCACTTATTGTTTTTATTTGATTACTCAGAAAGTGGTTTGTTATACATACACAACTTACATCCAGACAACAAAAAAACCCAATGAAGAGTACTCTCGATGGATCCTTTACTCTTGGATTTTCATATTTAATTATTGATTAAAAATAATAACATACCGTCTAATGCTGAATGAAGATTGAAATTTCGTTTTTTGAGGGTTAATGTAACACGAAACACTTAACTAGAAAGTATTGGTTTTGTAAGGATTTTAATTGATTACATGGAGGATTTCATCATCATGAGCTGACATCAGTTAGAGAACCACTTAAAAACCACCTGGTAGTACTACACAGCTGTTTCGTCCTTGTTTGAGACTCTTCATCAATACGCACCCACCGGGATTCGAACCTAGGACCTTCTGGTCGATTTAGTTATGGTTCACAATTGCATACTAATTGTTAATGATTTTAACAGTAAATTTGTATGATGAAATTATTGATTCAATAGCCACTATGCAAATATACACTCAAATCCTCACTTGATTTATATGCCACTGTTAAACATGAAAAGCAGGTTACAAAGTGATCACTTCTTTGAAAATTAAAATTAGCATCTAATTTGGCAGTAATGTTTTCGACAATATAGCCTTGATTACACGTTGAAATGAAACGATAAGATCACTAAAAATCAATCTAAAGTACTAGATAACGAATACGGCCCTTGAGAGTGAGCTTGCCTTACCTTTATGTTCAACGAGCCAATCGTGCGTCTGGTATTTGTTTTTTTAACTGGGATCAGTCAAAAGTTGTGTACAAAGTGCTCAAGATGGTTTTCATTTGGAGAATTGTGAATGTACATAAAATTAGTATTACGTCAGATATGTGGACTTTTTTGGACCTTATCTGGCCAAAGTGTGTATTGAGCCATGAATGTTGGACTATTGGCATTTGTATTCGTCACTTCTCGAGATTAGTTCAGCACTGAACAGATACTTGACTACAAAGGTATTGAGTAATGATCTGCAACTACATAAATATTATTTCAAGATTGCTTATTCTTGGCAATACTGATGTTTCTTTGAAAACAATATGTTGTTATTATTTATTATGTAATTGTGAAACCACATGAAGAAGTTACTGGAAAACAATATTCTTTATTTAAATTTATCAGCTTCAAGATGTTTGACTGAAGAATGTGTTGAACTGCTATCGCGGCTCACCTGATAACTGTAGTGCATATCTGGGAATCTGAAAGGTGCTGATTTGAGGACGTCCGTCTCAGCTTTTTCGCAGTTATATCATTAGTGAGTCATACCTGTCAACAGAGTGCATTTCCAAATGGACTTGCAATACGTTTTTGTCCAGAAACATCAACTATTCATGTGCGTCTCCTTTTGGTGATTGTCTTTATTAATTAAATTGAACAACTCATGAAGTTTTTGTACTATTCACTAAGTATTATTACAGTCACATTCTAAGGGAAGCCAGTTATCTTCTAATCGAATGCCTTCAAAGTTCGCCTGGCGTTTACTTCATGTCATCAGACGAGCTGCTTGAAACGCATTATTTATTCAGTCTACATTTAAAAGTGTATTTTGTTAGTCGTGTATGAATAAGTCTTTATGGTGTAATTGATCCAATCAATTCTTCACCTATTGAGTAGAGCCTTACGATTGTTAATGCCAACCGCCATTTTGCCAGTACTGAAAGCAGCGACAAGTCATTTATGGGTTTAATTACAACAAAATAACTTCAAACGCAAGTGTTCACCAATTCGGCCCTTACTACTCAACCATGAAATTTCTCATTCCTCCTCTCAATGTTTCTGCAAATGCAAGATATTCACCTTCAGAAGATTAGATTTAATCAAACAGAATGTTTGCGTTTTAGCATCATCTTGCTTACTTCCTCTACTGCCTTTTTATTGGCATAAACAAAAACATTTCAATGAAAGATTTTATGCCATGCACATGCCATGTTACAGAAGTCAATCATAGAAAAAAACTATTTTGTGCCGATCCTCTTACGTTCTACAAGTGATTTCAGAAATCTCGTTTACCGAAACTAATCAGTAAATTTTACATATGTGACTAGGCAGGCAGATGAATCGGCAGCATCATACTGTGTGGTACAACCTATTACACACACTGTGGAACATCACTGAACCAGTACATATAAATATGCATGGTTTGGCATAGTGATGCTTATTAGTCATTCATTGAGCCATGCACTCCAAAGATGAAGCTTTAGAGATTCATCTCGGGTACAAGACCGATCAAAGCATTGTTGCGGGCAGGAATTGGCTTGATAAACAAGCCCTTATGATGAATGAAGACAGCATCCATATATTTGAATGAAATCTTTGGCTCTGAAAACCATACTAATAGATCTGAAAGGCCTGCCAACAATATTGAAAACTATCCGCAATTATATTAGTTGGCTTGGTGTACTGCATGACACATGACAAAGACTTCTTTATTGCATCGCTGTATTCATCACAGTAAATATTGGCAGCGAGAATGGAATTCTGGCTGCGAAAACCTTTGAAGTACAATGGAAATATTATTTGTGAAGCGTCTTGCAACCAGTTTCACAACGCTGCGCTTCTACAAGTGAGGATGATCTATCCGTAATTCACCATATCAAGCACACACATCTCGATTTAGTTTATTATTATGATTGTTTTGTGGGTGTCTTTGATAATTCTTATAAAGAATGACTGTTTTAAGCTATGAAACAGGTTAGATAACTAATGCAATCATTTCTGTTCTCTAAAACTTTAAAAGATTTCGACTGTCAAACACAAGAAATAAACTGTTTTCTGTATAGTCAAATTAAATAGCATTAAGCGATGAACTCCAGTGTTTCATTACATATTACTGCATGGTCATCTCCAGTATATTAGACAGGTAACATCTTCAGTTTTGAGACTGTCAGGTCATTCATTACTTAAGTCAAAGAGGAATCGTGTAAACGTTCTTGAGGCATTTACGGATTTGCAATTTTTGGAATGGAATACATAGACTGAAGCAGATTATCTACTTAATTGTTTATTTTTGTAACTTACATGTCTCCCAGTTCCTCACCACTGTATGCATGAATAAGGTTATCATCACATTTCAATAAAAATATCTTTGAACCAGAGTAACTTGTCACTTTTATTCACCTGCGGGTTGCATATTGCTTTAAACAGTGATAAACTTATGGTTATTGAATGAAATTTCAAACATAATTCATTGCTCCTAATCACCTTGACGTAACCAATTTTGTCGAGCAAGAAACATGTTTGTGAAAACAAATACTATTGAGTAAAACGATGTAGATATCGACAAAATCTTCAGATTGACTAGTATTCATTCTAGATGCAAGTTTGCGCAATATAGTACAAAGGGTAAAATGCGCTATTTCACAGGAAACACCATTTGTTCTATAGCCTGCTTCGAATAGTAACACTAAATGTTACTTAATTTCGTCTCATTGAATTTGAAGATATTTGGATTCATAACAATGACTTTAAATAAATGGATTAAAATATTCACTCACGACTGTCAAAGTTACTGACTTTTGTTAATATATTTCAGAGATATGGTATAATTGTTGACAGGTCATGAAATTCAATCTAATGGTGGCCGGCTGATGTAGAACATATTTATCATCTATGCTGATATTGTCACAGTATGATAAAGTAAGCAAAAGTATTGCGGACTGAGCACATCGGATGAATAACAGCACGACAAAACTCCGCTTGTGCAGTGATTTAGCTGCTTCCTGAGAGGTTACTCAAAAGTGGATAAAAGAATATATTTCGGAACTTCAATGTTTTGTAACTGCTAAGCAAGGGTCATTACGCTTGTACTGTCTCATGATAGCTAGTTAACTAACGATTGCTGATGTACTTGTGCGTGTGAGAGAGTGGATAGTTATGAATGCTAAGAAGTCGCTCTTGAGGCCGAATTCGAGCTGAATTTTAATAATCCTTCGCAAAATCAATGTGCTATTTTGTCTTGAAACCTGAATTTCACGCAACCTCTGTATAATCATTGTGGGCATTGATGATTCCGTTTTGAACGATGAACTATAACTCATGCATTTTTCGCGGAAAGTAAATTCACCTAGTGTAACATTTTCAACCTGTGATAGAATCTCTTGTATTATTGTCTATCTTTTAGGGAAAAAATATCTACGTTCAATGCAGCTTTTTTCTTTGCGCTTTATGGGAAATCATCATCCCTTACCTTATCTCAGTTTATTCGTGAGGTTATTGATTCTAATGCAAATATTTTCAACACAATACTGTCAACGAATAAAGGATAGTGAACGCAAAATTATGTATTCACACAAATTTCATGACTTACCTGTTTCTGTTGGGACAGATATTATTAATGATTATAAATAAATTTAATAGATATTCAATAATGGCAGTCTTTTAGCCAGAAATTCCACGAATCACATTTTCAGCTAAGAGGCAGTTACTGTACAACTCTGGGAAGAAGCTGTGAGAATGTCGTTGTTTAAGCAGTAATGTAACAGTTAGTTGTTTGTGGAGTTATCCTTTTTCATCAAAAATGATTCGCATGTAAAATTGTCTATTGCCTGTAAGGCATTCTCTTTCAAATGAACATGAAACAGCTTTACACCGGGACAAAACACCCTGTTTCAGAAAATAAGCAGTTTCTGTTATCTAAAACATTTTAGTCACAGATTTCCAATGTTTGGACACTCATACATATACACCTTAGATGAATTGCACCACACTGTTTCCCTCAACTACCGAGGCATATTCAAATACTTCAGAGATGCTTAACTTGTATTCCTCCTATAAACTTATATACAGTTTATAGATGATTTGAACTTTTTTCTGACCAAATAGTTACTTAGAAGGTGAATTGTCGAGAATCATTTTAGGTGTTCAAAAACGGAATTCAAAAGTAGAGGAACTGTAGAGTTTATATTCGTCGATAATCTGCAAAATGGTTAGCTAGATACAACTGGCAAGAGAAGACTGAGAAATACCAAATGCAAAAGATTTACAAACCATAATACGTCCATCATTTCAGCGTGACTTTTTCTGCTCAGCAGGTTATATCTTCCAGCTGTTGGCTTTGATCAATACATCTAACCTCTAACTCCTATTTATTCTAAATCTTATCCTCAGTCTCAGACATCAATTCAGAATATTGGTGAATCCCAGAGAACTTGCTGTCAAATGACGAATTGGTGCATGATGGCAAATGATGGTTGGAGCGATATCTTGCTTTCCATGTGTGAATTAATTAATGCGTGAGCTAATATTGATTTTTTAAAACTGCTTTCGTTGTAACATCTTCTCGGCATGTTACAATATTGGCTCTTTTTTAAGACTGTGTATCGCTTTTATTATTGCCTACAATAATTTCATCTATCAAATTGAAAAAAAAGTAGAATCACGGAGAGATTAGATAACGCACACACGGAATGACGTTTCAGACCGATATGCAAACAGCCAGGCATGGCGAATATACACAAAATGATTTTATAATTCAGCACATAAATGAAAGTGTTTTGATTTGGAAGACATGAGACAAATCAAAAAATTGAACATACGCAATGTGCCATGTGCTGGGTGAGATGCATAGAAGAAGTATTTATGTATTTATTTACACAATAAAGTTGATTTTGAATCCATCAACATACATATATACGTAAAAGACTGTCGGCTGTGTAGTGCTTCTATAGCTTAATAAAACCTGTAAGTTGATTGAGATGAGGGTTGGTCGCTTAATAATTTGGCAGTTTCTTCGTATCATATATGACTCGTGAATGTATTGAGAATGCATCACAGAGATAAATCTCTAGTCTCAACTTATAGAACAGTATATTCTCTCTAGAAAATCTGATGTTATGCTCTCAATGAACATACAGAGAAATTACAACTAGCAGGAGTTTTCATAGTTCACGAATTTCTATAACGCCAAACACGGAAAAACAACGATGGAAGACGAAACATTTTATACTAAAATGTATCTAAACAATCCGAAGTAGACAAATTTCAAAAATGAAAAAAAGAACACACTCACAATAAAACCCTACACATAGAAAAAGATCAAAAGTTCAGCATGTAAAAATAGCAAAGAAAAATCGACAGTAACCAAAGGGACTATAAGGACGATGAGAAGAATAATCAAGTAAATTCATACATGAATGCAGACTGCCTATCTTGCAGCCCATTGAATTAGCTCGATACGCCAACTTTCAATGTTCGCTCATTTAATAATTCTTTTGTATGATTTCGCTGTCGGATTTTTCATTTTGCTAGCTTCGGTAGCATTGCTTCGATTCAGTTCGTGTAGCAATAATCCTGGGGCCGATTGAGCTAAATGTTGACTTGATGTACCTCATACTCAATGAGAAGATAATAAACGAGAAACGATGCATTCAAGAAAGCTTCTGAGTACGTTCACATGTGGCAGACACCCGTTCACTGTTTTTAAAACTATTATTAAAAATGCTTTTCACTTGCCATTGCTTTTCTTTGTCATTTTAACGTTTGATGGCAAGAAAGGCAACAGTATTTGTAGATTATTTGCATAATAATAATTGAGAGTCAGTAAAAATATTCACTCGTCGTTTACAGGCGACGGACAACATCAATTTCCCGGGAATGATTGTTCTCTTTTTCCGTGAGCTAAAGATGAAATGAACAGAAAGTGAATATAACTAATCCCGCAATTCATGCATTTATTCCCCTTGATGAATTTAAATAAAGCAAGAACAACAGTGGTTTGTGCAGAATAATATGGTATCATTTATTTCGTCGGCTTCTCATCAGCTGCTTACAGCCTAAATAAATTGTGAGGTTTACGTACAGAAAAGTTTTAACATACTTGCAAATTTAAACATGTTGTCAGTTGACAGAAAGCTCCACAGTAAGTGAACAGTGCCCAGAAAATTGCGCTAAAGGGAACAATTCTTTAAACAGTACCATCGCCAGCATCTCCTCGACACGGGTCATGAGGTGGAAATCGAGAAATCCTTCAAAATTATCAATAGACAAAGGAGCTCCATTCTCCTCAAGCTTGCCGAAGCAATTTCTATCAAACGCTTCAAACCAGATTTATGTGCTCAGAAAGAAGCAGTTATCAGTCTTTCCTTGCCATGGTAACTGGTTGTCTTTATTCTCTAATCTGATTACATAATCTTTGTCTTTAACCTCACCCCTCTTTTTTTTAAATATGTAATATTGCTTGTCTCTTTCTATGACGTGATTCGAACTCTGTACATCGTTATCAAATTTATTAGTTACTCATCATCTTACTCACCTCTCGTCTTTATTACGTAACTCTTTTACCACTGTGTGCATACATCTATTTTGTTTAAACTTGAACTGCCTGTGTAAAACCTATATAAGCGCAATGTTCTGAGCACTGTTCACTTACTGTGGAGCTTTCTGTCAACTGACAACATGTTAAAATTTGCAAGTATGTTAAAACTTTTCTGTACGTAAACCTCACAATTTATTTAGGCTGTAAGCAGCTGATGAGAAGCCGACGAAATAAATGATACCATATTATTCTGCACAAACCACTGTTGTTCTTGCTTTATTTAAAATAATCCCGCACTATTTGCCATCGTTCCACAGAAGCTTTGGACAGTAATTAACGATATACGGTGTAATGTGATACCCAGAATTCAGTAACAAACGCCCTCATTGTGTGCATAGTAATTCACTCTAAAATTATATTTTGCTTACTCCCTCCGACGGCTGAAAAATATCAGAAACAAACACTTGAGCAGGTAAGAAGTAGTTCAACTGACGATAGTGAATTTGGAAAGATTGAGATTAAAATTCCCGATTAGCCCCGGGTAACATTTTGAAATGCCTTTTTACCTTCCAGTTTCAATCAAGTTAAAGTATTTTGTAATTTTGTTTTAATAAAACCAATTTGGTGCTCCTCAAAGGATTGACTAGTAAGGGTGGATTGATTGAAGTCAGTCAATCCAAAACATGTTGTTTTCTCAGCCACCATTTTGATTAGATAGTAAAGTTGTTCAGTTCAAACCTTCCCCTACAATTGAGCTTCAGTAAGCTGGTTTTTTTGTTTTAGTGAGCAGAATATCAATTTATTGTCAACAGAATGCCAAATAACTTCTTCATAAGCTAGCTATACAGAAAGTCGAATTCAGTGTGCAGAAATATCATATGCAATTGTAGTTAAGTACTGAAATGGCTTGTTGTGGCTTTTTTTATCTTTCACGTTCCCCAATGGAGCATAGGGCTTCAATCTAGGGGCTGGAAGTTTCTGTAGCAGTGTTTATTTTACAGGATGGGTTTGCTAGCTTCATGCGCAACCTTACGGCTTCACCAGCATTATTTCTGGCTTAGCGAGGTAAAGGTGTGCGCCGGCCGGGATTTGAACCCCGGACCATGTGAATGGTCGGCAAGCGTCCTAACCGCTATGCCACCGACGCACTTGTGGCTTAGTAATACAATATTAACAAATTGTAAGTATGCACAAAATGAGTGTGAGCGTTGAACTTGAGAACTATGGTGGAGCGTAAGAATAATTTGATAAACAAAGCTACAGCGCAAAACTAATAAAAAGTAATTTGACTATGTGGAGGTAGGGGAATAATCACTGAGTCTTTGTTAATCGAATCAAACTGAAGTTACAGCTCTTCACGAAATATGTAGAATTATAACAATCACTAAGAGAGTTAGAGGAACTATATAAATCACATATATAATCTGTATGTCAAAAAATTGATGAATTTTGCTTGCAACGTGATCTACTTTTTAGTGCTTCATAACCGTATGTTATGTAGAATAAAACCTTATCTAAAATGAACGTCAGCATGGTTAAAAATCTATTCATGATTGCATACAAGCAGAATATAACAGAAGCAACAAAGGCTAGCATAATCATTTGTAATCCTCTTGTGCATAACTGTTATGCTCAATGAGTTCATGACGCTTATTTCAAATTATCAGCAATCCTTCATTTCAACAGCTGTAAAAGGGTGTATATATTAATATGAATTAAAATAGACAGTAAGGTTCAGTTTTCTTCTCTGTTGGCAGTTAATTTGATATACCAAAGTGGGTAATTAATAGTGTGTTTACGATTTTTAGCCTCAAACTGGTCAGTTCTATATTTCCTATCATCCATGTCTATTGAACTTCTTGCCGATCCCTTTACTATTCACAAGTTCGACCAATCACATTATGACTCACAATCATATGCACCAATATAATCAAACTTTTCTATTTCCACTCATTGTCAAACTTGTAAATAGAAACTGACTGCTATTGTATATTGTAACTCATTTCTATGTTAAAAAAATTGCACCGCCACAAAATGAAATCACTGAAATATCCAGAAGCCGAAGACTCATACTTTACGTCACTTGGATATATGATGAAAACGGAATATTACAGCTGCGGAATTGATTCGAGTTCTGACTTCACAATAAAACTTTACTTTTCATGGTTCACCGCGCATCATGCATATGAAGGTAGAACTTCAGAGTCTTATAAGCAAATGTCAGTTCATTCATTGTAAACAACTTCATCACCAGAATATTTAGAACACATTTAAAATACTCCTTTGAATAAATATACACCAGTAAACAGCATAGTGATAAACCTATTTTAAAAGAAACTCTTCTGTAAATTCTGCATCTTTAAAAGGATTGCAGTAATAATAAGCGGTAACGCCAAAAATCGACTTACGATCTTCGTGGTTTGCGTTTTCAAGCGAAATGATAGAAATGTTAGTTAGCAAAACAAAAACATTTAAGATCAGAATTATCATTTCATTTATTAAAGATGAAACAAAACAGATATGACTTGATTCCGTTTATTTCTCTATCCAGCACAGACCCTTGAAAGTAATTTCATTAGGCGTGAGCTATTGCATTACATTCATTAATAATAAAAATTACTCCTTCTCTTCTTGTAATATTTGAAATCCATTACTATTTAAATAAATTAGAGGCAGTCAACTAAAGGTATTAACCAAAATTATCCATTGACTCCATATTCAACTACTCATCAATTTTAGATGAGTACAATAATTCCCTTTTAAATAAATTTGAACAAAGAAAGAAGAAACATTGGCTCAGAATAATCTGGATCCATTGTATTTCGTCGTTTCTCATCATCTGCATACAACTCGAAGTCTTTAATAAAATAAAGAAATTGTACGATTTTAACAAACTTTTGTCCATTAGCAAGTATATTGTCAGAGCGTCATTGTGAAATAAAGCGTAACTATTTACAAGGTGTCTGAAGTGTTGCGACATATATATATATACATTTAAGAAGTAGAAATGGATAGAATAAATTAATTTTACTAGAATAACAGGTAATTAAAGATGAAGTGATCAAAATAAAAATAATTTGGACAATTATAATTTAATAGGGGGAGGGGGGATGTTTTTCAAATGTCTAAATGGGGATATTTTCTACATATATATATCTTGTTAGAGAGAAGTTTCTTGAAAAAAAAATGATTGACATTTGTGCTGTTGGGGTGGTTACAAAAGAAAATTAGAGATAGTTACGTAATTAGATAAGAGAAGATCAAAATTTTGATGCATATGAGGTCAGATGAGAAGTTGATGATGTAATACAGTGAGCAGAACTCAGAAGATCAAGAAAAATTATCTCTTAAGAGAGTCAAGCGAAAAATAAAGGTGGGGGAGTGAAAAGATAAGTTAACAGAATTAGAAAACAAAGAGTTACTAAGCAGTTAGTCACCAGAGTAAACACATAATTCAGGCTTTAATCGTTTTATTGCTATAGCTTCAGCGAACCTGGGAAGACTTGAGGTACTTTGTCTGTTAATTATTTTGAATGATTTCTAGCATATCTAGTCGGTGTCCTGTGTCAATCAGGTGTTTGGCGATTGAAGAGCTGAAACAATTCAGTCCCTTTAACCGGAGGCTCCTTGGTACTTATTCACTGAATTTGACGTAGGCTCTCCTCTCTGTTCTTCCAAAGTAACTGCTCCCACAGATACATGTGAATCGGTATACACAGTTGGAGGTAACTATCACTAATTTTCTTTTGTAACCACCCCAACAACACAAATGTCAACCAATTTTTTTCAAGAAACTTCTCTCTAACAAGATATATATAAATATATATGTCGCAACACTACAGACACCTTTTAAATCGTAACGCTTTATTTCACCATGAAGCTCTGACAATATACTTGCTAATGGACAAAAGTTTGTTAAAATGGTACAATTTTTAATTTTATTAAAGACTTCAAGTTGTATGCAGGTGATGAGAAACGACGAAATAAAATGGATCCAGATTATTCTGCACCAATGTTTCTTCTTTCTTTGTTCAAATTTTGATGAAGTTACTTGAAATTATCTAGTTCTCCTGACACTCCACCGCGTGTAAGATTTCCAGGGAAAACAGACATAAAAACTAATTGTCTAGAATAAAATTTGATTTCATAGTATATATTTTCACAATCAAAAATGAATGCCATTCAAAATTCGCTAAAATAAACTATAGAAAATGAACATGAGTATGGAAATTTTTTGTATATTATGCGCTGGTGATTTCTGTAGTTCATTTCGCCTTTAACATGTGAGCTAACACAGTGAACTGCAGCACTACGGATGTTAACTTCAAAAAATATTCATATGCCTTCAATTTGATTCAGTGATTTCTCAGCAAAGATTGAGAAATTGCATTTGTTACTTCACATTTCGCTTTATGATAACAGAGAGATTATGAGGCCAGTCTGTACTTACAGGTTTCTAGAATTTTTGGAATGGAATTAAAATCAGTCACATAAAGATGGCAACGTGAAATTGTATTGTTACAGACAAGACAGGTTTTTCTCACGTTTAATATAAATAAATTGGGATAATTATAACCTCCATTTCAAGGGTGGTGATCAAGGCAGCAAATGTCCGTCCAACATGATTCTCAATGACGTGGTAGCCAACAGGATGGAATAAATTTAACCGAGAAACCTGATTTAAAAAAAGAACAGCCATCCTACAAGTAGTTAATATTAAGCCGCAGTCTCTAGCTAGATTCATATCAGTTGGATGCATGGAAAATTATGAAACATCTTAGTGATTAAACGCCATTTTAGGAATGATGTTTTTGAGGGTTTATAAAATGTGATGATTCACAAGACCCATTAGTAATTTGAAAGTAATTTTGGAGTTACATGATTGCATCCATGACTCAAATACACATAATTGACTCACGAAAGTTACCTGGAAACAATTGTTAATACTGGTGAAATACGTTATTCTCGCAATATATGGAAATTCGGAAAGTTTCTGCAGTTATTCTGAAAATAATCATTAATCCTCCTTTTTAACCCTACTGCGAAAAAACTTTTAGGGAAATGGGAAATATTATTTGACATAATATGAACTTCACGTTTGATTTTTTTGAACAGTCACAAAAATGAGTATCTTTCATGCTTGAGTCACTGGACTGTGGGCTGAAAACTACCGAGGATAACGCATTTCAAGCAGTCTTACTTGTGTACTGCAATGCTGCTCCTGACAAGCAAATAGTTGTGCCTGGACTAAAGCAGATCATGTCAAAGAGACTATTTTGTCATATTTTTAACATAAGGGGAATGAATGTATCCTGCACTCTTGTACTAATATGAAGCATAATAAGTAACTTGTTAGAATGTTGTGATGTGTTTGAATTGAAATAAAATTTTAAGATTATTTATTATCGTCTTCTGATTTGACTGACTGGTGGTAACAATATCTTCAATACTTCTGTTATTTGCATTGAGTCTTTCCTATTGCATGTGTTGGGTGTAGACTCAATGAACCAGGTAGGATTCAGTAATCAACATCTCCCTCTCGCTCTCCACCTACATAGATTACTTCTTAGAATCTTAACCCTCTCCCATCCATCCTATTGTGTGGTTGTGTGTTAATGCGTGAAGTGCAATTGCTGAGCTCTTTTCTAAATTACTCATCTTCTCGGGGTCAAACATACTTACCTTAGCCACTAAATTCTTATGTTCTGATAATGTGACTACCCCTGACCTACTAGTTTGGTCTATCTAGTTGACCTCACAGTCACTACAGGGTATTTTATAAATTGTATTATTTTGTTAAACAGGGTCCACCGGGTCTTTCAGCCTAAAGAGCTTGTCTCTGAGTGAGTTTGTGGGTTTGAATACCGCCCTAATTCTTACTTTATTAAGAATCCTACGTAGGGTCTCAGAAGTCCCCTCCTTACAAGGTATAACAGTAGATGACTTATATTCTCTCTCATTTATGTCATCAATACTAGTTTCACAATTATTTTTATTTTGTTTTTGGCCTTTACTGATCTTCCTAATGAATTTTATAGGATAGTTATTCAACACCAACGCTTCTTCTATCTGTTTTATTTCGTCATTTAGGTCTTTTCTTGTGCTACTTAGTGCAATGGCTCGGTTTGTCAGACACTTAACTAAGCCTGCCTTAAAAGTTAACGGATGAGATGAATTAAAGTCTAAATATGTATAAGAATGCGTTGGCTTTTTATAAACGCTAGTGTTCAGTTTACCTTCTCCTGTTCGTTTTATTTTACAATCCGACATAACTAATTCTCCCTGTTCATATTCCGATTCAAATGTGAATTTTATTCCCTCTACTAGGGAGTTTATATATGTCAAGAATCTAGAGATATGTTCTGTTTTTAACACCATGAGTGAAAGTGTCATCCACATATCTCTTCACCATATTTTTGGAGTATGATTAAATGCATTAAGAGCGCTATTTTCCCAGCTGTCCATAAATATGTCTGCTACGATAGGGATATTGGTGATCCACCCCATTGCTACACCTTCTGTTTGTCTATATATTTTGTCTTGAAATTTAAAGATAGTAGATGTGAGGCATAACTGAATTCCTAAAATAATTTCTTCAATGGGCAGCTTTGTCCTATGAGTGAGTTCAGGATATGCAGTTAGTTTTTTTTTAACTGCTTCTAAGGCCATATTGACTGGTATATTAGTGTAAAGACTGATTATATCAAAATTAACTATTGTTTCATTATCCTCTAGTTGAATGTCATTTAGTTTATTTTTCATCTCATATGAATTAGTAAGTTAGTCTAGAGCCTGGACGATTTCTAAAGGGGCATAATATTAGAGCTAAATGTTTTGATAATTCATCCAATTACTTTAAGAAAACTAATATGAACCAATCATGCCATTTTAATGAAAGTTCTTTCCGTGTTACTTCATTTCAATTCTCTGCCGTCAGTTTGTCAATCTAACAAATTTGTCTACACTTAACACAGTTATGGATATATTTTGTATGGCAGAGAACTTTCCATACTCCAGCTACAATCAATCGGTAGGTAAATAATAAGCCTAGGAGAGTTAACGAGGACGATTGTTGAATCAAATTCTCATTGAGTTGAACATTATTATAAGTTTCTTTGACCGACAATTGCATTTCCCTGCATGGTGTAATAATTAGGTCTCATTGTCATTGATTTTCATAACCATTACTATTATGACGAAAGACCGTTTGTAAAATAAAAAATCATTTTTATATCCTTGCTCACTTTTCATTTGAAATCTCAATCTTATTACACTTTCAGCTCAAGTCTTAGCTCTAAACGAATATTAATTGTAACTTTATGATGAATTTTTGAATGATTTATCATGAAGGATTACGAGTGCGTTCCGCTGCTTGAAATAATAATCTGCCTTCTCCCTCTAATTCTGGATACTGAAAACTATGGGAATTCTTGATCAGAAAATGTGTTCAATATGTTCAATATGTGCATGAATCGATACATGTAATTACATCTTTCTCTGCAGACTTGTTCATTAAATATATCTAACTTAAAACGATAGCTCATTCAAGAGGTAACTAGTATATATCTATTGATTTTAACTGTGTAGTACCTAATGGGCTTCTCCAAGAATACTTGCACTTCAGTAGTTTGTAGAACACAATACAAAAATTCAATTAAACGTTTCATCATTTCAACTCACCGCATTCATATTCATAGATGATGTTTGCCAATAACATGAATTCCAGCAATAATTTGAAAACATTCATCGTTTATTTATTTTATGAAACAAATTGAATGTGCGCGTCTATATATATACTAAATTAAATTTTGTTTACAACTTTCCAGTTTCTCTTAACTAGATACACCCACACTTCACATTGTCTTACTTTAAAAAAAACTACAGACACGTTCGCATGGAAGCATCGTTGCAAGTGTATAAACGATTAACATTTGTGCTGCAGTTGAAATCCAGGGAAACGCTTTATACCAGTTGATATTTTAAAAAATGGTAATTCCAACACAAGGACTCACTTGCCATCATCTAGCCATCAAGGCATTCTGGTTAGGAGTGATTCAATTTTTGTGTTTTAATTTCTGTCCTGGATTCAATCTGGTAATGTAGCCCCTTTTAGACTTTGAATAATTTTAATGAACCTTTCGCTCAACTGCTTTCTTCTTTCAGCTTTGTGACCTGTCTAGGATTTTGTTACTGTTATTACTTTGAATTCCAAATAACTGAAGTGTTTCAGCTGAACATTTCCTCTATATTCTCTTCTTTGCAGTCTACCTAAGCCTGCACTGTTATTATTCATATGCTCTTGTCTCTCTCCTACAAGATGAGCTCCATGTTTAACTTGTTACTTCCCATTTTGGTCAACAGCCGAGAGCATGACATGTGATGCCACACAATAGTCTTCACAGCGTGTATCCGAACCATCTCAAAATTTTTTCGCTCATTACTTTGACCATAGGCTTCAGACTGATTCGTTGAGAGAGTTCTTATTGGCATCTGGCAAGCCATCTGATCTTCAGTACTGAGCCATTGAAAGCAGGTGTCGCTAACAGTCTGAGGACTGTTGGAGGCAATTTTCTGATGCACTAAACACACCAACCCGAATTATCATTGGTGTTCAAGATTCTAAACTGCTTCTTTCTGCTTCTTTCAGTAGATTCACAGAATGATTTCACACCAATGAATGTTAGTTTTACTTTTCTGATTCTTGATTTGTCATCCTGTCACGTCAGATCTATGTATGGAACGATTCTGTTTCCAGTTGATACTCAGTTTCCAGGCGGAAGTCTAAATCAGCTCTCAATTCCCTATGCTGACCTGAAGTTGTGTCTTTGTCGTCAATCCTGCTGAGGTGTCAGCCTTCAGCTTTTGACCTCCAAGATTATATCATATAAGCCACAGATCCCTTGAAATGTCCGAATCTTCCGGAGTCATCACGTCGATCCAAACAATTGCTGCTTTTTCACTCAACAAGGAGAGACGCATGTGTCAGTCAACCTGGCTTAATTTGCTTGCCAGTTTTATTCCGTGAAATAAGCTTCATACACCCTTGAGCCTCACTTGACTTATGCCCTATTTATTACGTATTCTGGTAATTTTCAAGGTAGGCTTCAATCGATTTTTGAAAAATATCTTTGGAAATATTTATCTTGTAGTTGAAACAATCTAGTAATCACAGTTGTATTCTCCCAATGTAGACCGATGCAGCCAGACATAGAAACGTTTTGCTACGTTTCTTTGTATCTAGCCATCTAAATATTGTTGAAATCGCTTCAGTAGAATGAGAAAGAGTGGTGAGTAATCTGTTTCCGAAAAAGATGTTATTATTGCAAATATTATTTGACAAGCAATCTATTCAAGTCAACTACCAAGCGAAATGCACTACACCCTTGTATACACTGATCAGTAATTCATACATTGAAATCCGAAATGATATTCAGGTAATCGTTAAACTCATCTAGTTAACCAGCATCTCACGATTATAAGCGACTCTAAGACTCAGAAAATGCGAAGGGTTGAGCAGATGAACAGACACTACACTCGAGAAACTTCAATGAGTGAAATAACTTCAAGGCACAAACGTACTCGACGATGGAGACAAAGCACTTCTCTTATCTCTTATCAAGTTGTATTCTATTGCTAACACTAATTATTGGTTCCAAATGTACTTCATCTTCCATTCTGTTTCACGCAAGTCTTATATTGATAATATTCAAATATCTGATAAATTTCTACTCATGTACATAAACGCAGCGAGAAAGTTATTTGAGCACCTTGATATGATTATGAGCAGCAGACTGTGCATGATTTTAATTAGAATTCAAAGAGTGAATCGTAAGTACCTTGAAAAGTTTCGCACACGAACAGGACATAAGTACCTCAGATGGATCTAAACTACATTTTCAGCAGATTTCAAAAGTATTCAGCTTACAAAACAATAACTGATGTGCAGAAAAGGTTCATTGCTCGTTTCTATGTCATCGACATACGCGGTGTGTACTTAGTCATCTCGAATAATGAAAAAGCAATGAAAACTGTGAGTAAGTAACATCAAAATCTTCAGGAAGAGGCATACCATAATTGGCATAGGTAAGTGAAGTAAAATAAGCATCAGTCTGTTGAAAGTTCTGAGGAAGCCAGAAAGCCGTTGCGTACCTTGTCGATAACAGCAAAAAAACGCAGTGACATAAAATGTTCATATAATGTAAGAAGATTTGATGGCTGCTCTGGTCGCAGGTTAGCTGTGCAACACATAAACGCTTGAATTTATGCTTCTTTCTTTTAATTTTCAAAGGACATTGAGCCAGACACACAGAAACAGGGATGTCATCTAGTAGCATCAAGTCATTGTTATCATAGAGTTAGTGCACTCTACCGCATTGTAAACGAAGACGTTGAAGTCCTCAAAGCCTTTGGATTGTGAACAAGCATAAAACTCAGTCATCGAAAATCTGCTCATTTAAAAAGTGACGAAATTTATCAAGCAAACCTTATACTTCACACATTTTGTTGTCCAAATAACGTAATATTCACAATCTCCGCATAAAAAAATCTCGAAGAACTAAAATACTACACGTGAAAAATGTCACCGCTCGCTGAGGCAAGATGAATGCATAGCTAGGCTGTTATAACTCGCCAATCAGATCACGAACAAACATGAGTACGAGTAAAATCAGTTACCACAGAGATGATTAACAAATGAAAGGTAAGAATGACAATGGTTTATATCATTAACGTGATGCAGAACCAAAAGAAGGCGTGTGCGTTAACAAAAATTGAATCGAAAAGAGTAATTCAGTAGAAAATTAAAGATGGAGAATTCCATACGAAATAAAGGTTGGTTACCCCTATATAGAAACACGCATAGCAAATTATCGAAGATATCTAAAAACAGAAAGGTAATTTGCAGCGAAAAATAAAGCACAAAATTGAGATGAAAGGAAAAATTAAGAAAAGACAACGAGTAAAGGCATATGGATATTGATCTGTACATATCGTGTTTACTTGTTATCTTGACTGACAAACAAACACGACTGCACACGTAAGGAATAAGAGAAATGAACACGTATACTGCAGTCTGTGAATTATGAAATACTTCGTGAGAGGGCGTCGCCTGTTTCTTGTTTTCAGCATTTGTTTACACGTCTCTCTGCGTTGACACTTCAAAGACTTTGATTGTTATTCTCTTGTGATTGTATTGAAATCGGCGATCAGAGGAATATATTTGTGCGTATCTCACTCACTTGAGTTGTACACGAAGAGTGTGCTAGAATATGAGAATGGTTGTGTTGAAAGCAAAGACGTGCAATGGCACATGCATATTGATCTGTACATATCGTGTTTACTTGTTATCTTGACTGACAAACAAACACGACTGCACACGAAAGGAATAAGAGAAATGAACACGTATACTGCAGTCTGTGAATTATGAAATACTTCGTGAGAGGGCGTCGCCTGTTTCTTGTTTTCAGCATTTGTTTACACGTCTCTCTGCGTTGACACTTCAAAGACTTTGATTGTTATTCTCTTGTGATTGTATTGAAATCGGCGATCAGAGGAATATATTTGTGCTTATCTCACTCACTCACTTGAGTTGTACACGAAGAGTGTGCTAGAATATGAGAATGGTTGTGTTGAAAGCAAAGACGTGCAATGGCACATGCATATTGATCTGTACATATCGTGTTTACTTGTTATCTTGACTGACAAACAAACACGACTGCACACGAAAGGAATAAGAGAAATGAACACGTATACTGCAGTCTGTGAATTATGAAATACTTCGTGAGAGGGCGTCGCCTGTTTCTTCTGTTCAGCATTTGTTTACACGTCTCTCTGCGTTGACACTTCAAAGACTTTGATTGTTATTCTCTTGTGATTGTATTGAAATCGGCGATCAGAGGAATATATTTGTGCTTATCTCACTCACTTGAGTTGTACACGAAGAGTGTGCTAGAATATGAGAATGGTTGTGTTGAAAGCAAAGACGTGCAATGGCACATGCATATTGATCTGTACATATCGTGTTTACTTGTTATCTTGACTGACAAACAAACACGACTGCACACGAAAGGAATAAGAGAAATGAACACGTATACTGCAGTCTGTGAATTATGGAATACTTCGTGAGAGGGCGTCGCCTGTTTCTTCTTTTCAGCATTTGTTTACACGTCTCTCTGCGTTGACACTTCAAAGACTTTGATTGTTATTCTCTTGTGATTGTATTGAAATCGGCGATCAGAGGAATATATTTGTGCTTATCTCACTCACTCACTTGAGTTGTACACGAAGAGTGTGCTAGAATATGAGAATGGTTGTGTTGAAAGCAAAGACGTGCAATGGCATATGCATATTGATCTGTACATATCGTGTTTACTTGTTATCTTGACTGACAAACAAACACGACTGCACACGAAAGGAATAAGAGAAATGAACACGTATACTGCAGTCTGTGAATTATGAAATACTTCGTGAGAGGGCGTCGCCTGTTTCTTCTGTTCAGCATTTGTTTACACGTCTCTCTGCGTTGACACTTCAAAGACTTTGATTGTTATTCTCTTGTGATTGTATTGAAATCGGTGATCAGAGGAATATATTTGTGCTTATCTCACTCACTCACTTGAGTTGTACACGAAGAGTGTGCTAGAATATGAGAATGGTTGTGTTGAAAGCAAAGACGTGCAATGGCACATGCATATTGATCTGTACATATCGTGTTTACTTGTTATCTTGACTGACAAACAAACACGACTGCACACGAAAGGAATAAGAGAAATGAACACGTATACTGCAGTCTGTGAATTATGAAATACTTCGTGAGAGGGCGTCGCCTGTTTCTTGTTTTCAGCATTTGTTTACACGTCTCTCTGCGTTGACACTTCAAAGACTTTGATTGTTATTCTCTTGTGATTGTATTGAAATCGGCGATCAGAGGAATATATTTGTGCTTATCTCACTCAATTGAGTTGTACACGAAGAGTGTGCTAGAATATGAGAATGGTTGTGTTGAAAGCAAAGACGTGCAATGGCACATGCATATTGATCTGTACATATCGTGTTTACTTGTTATCTTGACTGACAAACAAACACGACTGCACACGAAAGGAATAAGAGAAATGAACACGTATACTGGAGTCTGTGAATTATGAAATACTTCGTGAGAGGGCGTCGCCTGTTTCTTCTTTTCAGCATTTGTTTACACGTCTCTCTGCGTTGACACTTCAAAGACTTTGATTGTTATTCTCTTGTGATTGTATTGAAATCGGTGATCAGAGGAATATATTTGTGCTTATCTCACTCACTCAATTGAGTTGTACACGAAGAGTGTGCTAGAATATGAGAATGGTTGTGTTGAAAGCAAAGACGTGCAATGGCACATGCATATTGATCTGTACATATCGTGTTTACTTGTTATCTTGACTGACAAACAAACACGACTGCACACGAAAGGAATAAGAGAAATGAACACGTATACTGCAGTCTGTGAATTATGGAATACTTCGTGAGAGGGCGTCGCCTGTTTCTTGTTTTCAGCATTTTTGTTTACACGTCTCTCTGCGTTGACACTTCAAAGATTTTGATTGTTATTCTCTTGTGATTGTATTGAAATCGGCGATCAGATGAATATATATATTTGTGCTTATCTCACTCACTTGAGTTGTACACGAAGAGTGTGCTAGAATATGAGAATGGTTGTGTTGAAAGCAAAGACGTGCAATGGCACATGCATATTGATCTGTACATATCGTGTTTACTTGTTATCTTGACTGACAAACAAACACGACTGCACACGAAAGGAATAAGAGAAATGAACACGTATACTGCAGTCTGTGAATTATGAAATACTTCGTGAGAGGGCGTCGCCTGTTTCTTGTTTTCAGCATTTGTTTACACGTCTCTCTGCGTTGACACTTCAAAGACTTTGATTGTTATTCTCTTGTGATTGTATTGAAATCGGCGATCAGAGGAATATATTTGTGCTTATCTCACTCACTTGAGTTGTACACGAAGAGTGTGCTAGAATATGAGAATGGTTGTGTTGAAAGCAAAGACGTGCAATGGCACATGCATATTGATCTGTACATATCGTGTTTACTTGTTATCTTGACTGACAAACAAACACGACTGCACACGAAAGGAATAAGAGAAATGAACACGTATACTGCAGTCTGTGAATTATGAAATACTTCGTGAGAGGGCGTCGCCTGTTTCTTCTGTTCAGCATTTGTTTACACGTCTCTCTGCGTTGACACTTCAAAGACTTTGATTGTTATTCTCTTGTGATTGTATTGAAATCGGTGATCAGAGGAATATATTTGTGCTTATCTCACTCACTTGATTGAGTTGTACACGAAGAGTGTGCTAGAATATGAGAATGGTTGTGTTGAAAGCAAAGACGTGCAATGGCACATGCATATTGATCTGTACATATCGTGTTTACTTGTTATCTTGACTGACAAACAAACACGACTGCACACGAAAGGAATAAGAGAAATGAACACGTATACTGCAGTCTGTGAATTATGAAATACTTCGTGAGAGGGCGTCGCCTGTTTCTTGTTTTCAGCATTTGTTTACACGTCTCTCTGCGTTGACACTTCAAAGACTTTGATTGTTATTCTCTTGTGATTGTATTGAAATCGGCGATCAGAGGAATATATTTGTGCTTATCTCACTCACTTGAGTTGTACACGAAGAGTGTGCTAGAATATGAGAATGGTTGTGTTGAAAGCAAAGACGTGCAATGGCACATGCATATTGATCTGTACATATCGTGTTTACTTGTTATCTTGACTGACAAACAAACACGACTGCACACGAAAGGAATAAGAGAAATGAACACGTATACTGCAGTCTGTGAATTATGGAATACTTCGTGAGAGGGCGTCGCCTGTTTCTTGTTTTCAGCATTTGTTTACACGTCTCTCTGCGTTGACACTTCAAAGACTTTGATTGTTATTCTCTTGTGATTGTATTGAAATCGGTGATCAGAGGAATATATTTGTGCTTATCTCACTCACTCAATTGAGTTGTACACGAAGAGTGTGCTAGAATATGAGAATGGTTGTGTTGAAAGCAAAGACGTGCAATGGCATATGCATATTGATCTGTACATATCGTGTTTACTTGTTATCTTGACTGACAAACAAACACGACTGCACACGAAAGGAATAAGAGAAATGAACACGTATACTGCAGTCTGTGAATTATGGAATACTTCGTGAGAGGGCGTCGCCTGTTTCTTGTTTTCAGCATTTTGTTTACACGTCTCTCTGCGTTGACACTTCAAAGACTTTGATTGTTATTCTCTTGTGATTGTATTGAAATCGGCGATCAGAGGAATATATTTGTGCTTATCTCACTCACTTGAGTTGTACACGAAGAGTGTGCTAGAATATGAGAATGGTTGTGTTGAAAGCAAAGACGTGCAATGGCACATGCATATTGATCTGTACATATCGTGTTTACTTGTTATCTTGACTGACAAACAAACACGACTGCACACGAAAGGAATAAGAGAAATGAACACGTATACTGCAGTCTGTGAATTATGAAATACTTCGTGAGAGGGCGTCGCCTGTTTCTTGTTTTCAGCATTTGTTTACACGTCTCTCTGCGTTGACACTTCAAAGACTTTGATTGTTATTCTCTTGTGATTGTATTGAAATCGGCGATCAGAGGAATATATTTGTGCTTATCTCACTCACTTGAGTTGTACACGAAGAGTGTGCTAGAATATGAGAATGGTTGTGTTGAAAGCAAAGACGTGCAATGGCACATGC
This sequence comes from Trichobilharzia szidati, assembly GCA_944472155.2. Lineage (NCBI taxonomy): Eukaryota > Metazoa > Platyhelminthes > Trematoda > Strigeidida > Schistosomatidae > Trichobilharzia > Trichobilharzia szidati. The sequence continues at coordinate 2,514,930 of OX235276.1, forward strand.
ATATTGATCTGTACATATCGTGTTTACTTGTTATCTTGACTGACAAACAAACACGACTGCACACGAAAGGAATAAGAGAAATGAACACGTATACTGCAGTCTGTGAATTATGAAATACTTCGTGAGAGGGCGTCGCCTGTTTCTTGTTTTCAGCATTTGTTTACACGTCTCTCTGCGTTGACACTTCAAAGACTTTGATTGTTATTCTCTTGTGATTGTATTGAAATCGGCGATCAGAGGAATATATTTGTGCTTATCTCACTCACTTGAGTTGTACACGAAGAGTGTGCTAGAATATGAGAATGGTTGTGTTGAAAGCAAAGACGTGCAATGGCACATGCATATTGATCTGTACATATCGTGTTTACTTGTTATCTTGACTGACAAACAAACACGACTGCACACGAAAGGAATAAGAGAAATGAACACGTATACTGCAGTCTGTGAATTATGAAATACTTCGTGAGAGGGCGTCGCCTGTTTCTTGTTTTCAGCATTTGTTTACACGTCTCTCTGCGTTGACACTTCAAAGACTTTGATTGTTATTCTCTTGTGATTGTATTGAAATCGGCGATCAGAGGAATATATTTGTGCTTATCTCACTCACTTGAGTTGTACACGAAGAGTGTGCTAGAATATGAGAATGGTTGTGTTGAAAGCAAAGACGTGCAATGGCACATGCATATTGATCTGTACATATCGTGTTTACTTGTTATCTTGACTGACAAACAAACACGACTGCACACGAAAGGAATAAGAGAAATGAACACGTATACTGCAGTCTGTGAATTATGAAATACTTCGTGAGAGGGCGTCGCCTGTTTCTTGTTTTCAGCATTTGTTTACACGTCTCTCTGCGTTGACACTTCAAAGACTTTGATTGTTATTCTCTTGTGATTGTATTGAAATCGGCGATCAGAGGAATATATTTGTGCTTATCTCACTCACTTGAGTTGTACACGAAGAGTGTGCTAGAATATGAGAATGGTTGTGTTGAAAGCAAAGACGTGCAATGGCACATGCATATTGATCTGTACATATCGTGTTTACTTGTTATCTTGACTGACAAACAAACACGACTGCACACGTAAGGAATAAGAGAAATGAACACGTATACTGGAGTCTGTGAATTATGAAATACTTCGTGAGAGGGCGTCGCCTGTTTCTTCTTTTCAGCATTTGTTTACACGTCTCTCTGCGTTGACACTTCAAAGACTTTGATTGTTATTCTCTTGTGATTGTATTGAAATCGGCGATCAGAGGAATATATTTGTGCTTATCTCACTCACTTGAGTTGTACACGAAGAGTGTGCTAGAATATGAGAATGGTTGTGTTGAAAGCAAAGACGTGCAATGGCACATGCATATTGATCTGTACATATCGTGTTTACTTGTTATCTTGACTGACAAACAAACACGACTGCACACGTAAGGAATAAGAGAAATGAACACGTATACTGCAGTCTGTGAATTATGAAATACTTCGTGAGAGGGCGTCGCCTGTTTCTTGTTTTCAGCATTTGTTTACACGTCTCTCTGCGTTGACACTTCAAAGACTTTGATTGTTATTCTCTTGTGATTGTATTGAAATCGGCGATCAGAGGAATATATTTGTGCTTATCTCACTCACTTGAGTTGTACACGAAGAGTGTGCTAGAATATGAGAATGGTTGTGTTGAAAGCAAAGACGTGCAATGGCATATGCATATTGATCTGTACATATCGTGTTTACTTGTTATCTTGACTGACAAACAAACACGACTGCACACGTAAGGAATAAGAGAAATGAACACGTATACTGCAGTCTGTGAATTATGAAATACTTCGTAAGAGGGCGTCGCCTGTTTCTTGTTTTCAGCATTTGTTTACACGTCTCTCTGCGTTGACACTTCAAAGACTTTGATTGTTATTCTCTTGTGATTGTATTGAAATCGGCGATCAGATGAATATATATATTTGTGCTTATCTCACTCACTTGAGTTGTACACGAAGAGTGTGCTAGATTGTGAGAATGGTTGTGTTGAAAGCAAAGACGTGTAATGGCATATGCATATTGATCTGTACATATCGTGTTTACTTGTTATCTTGACTGACAAACAAACACGACTGCACACGAAAGGAATAAGAGAAATGAACACGTATACTGCAGTCTGTGAATTATGAAATACTTCGTGAGAGGGCGTCGCCTGTTTCTTGTTTTCAGCATTTGTTTACACGTCTCTCTGCGTTGACACTTCAAAGACTTTGATTGTTATTCTCTTGTGATTGTATTGAAATCGGCGATCAGAGGAATATATTTGTGCTTATCTCACTCACTTGAGTTGTACACGAAGAGTGTGCTAGAATATGAGAATGGTTGTGTTGAAAGCAAAGACGTGCAATGGCATATGCATATTGATCTGTACATATCGTGTTTACTTGTTATCTTGACTGACAAACAAACACGACTGCACACGAAAGGAATAAGAGAAATGAACACGTATACTGCAGTCTGTGAATTATGAAATACTTCGTGAGAGGGCGTCGCCTGTTTCTTGTTTTCAGCATTTGTTTACACGTCTCTCTGCGTTGACACTTCAAAGACTTTGATTGTTATTCTCTTGTGATTGTATTGAAATCGGCGATCAGAGGAATATATTTGTGCTTATCTCACTCACTTGAGTTGTACACGAAGAGTGTGCTAGAATATGAGAATGGTTGTGTTGAAAGCAAAGACGTGCAATGGCATATGCATATTGATCTGTACATATCGTGTTTACTTGTTATCTTGACTGACAAACAAACACGACTGCACACGAAAGGAATAAGAGAAATGAACACGTATACTGCAGTCTGTGAATTATGAAATACTTCGTGAGAGGGCGTCGCCTGTTTCTTGTTTTCAGCATTTGTTTACACGTCTCTCTGCGTTGACACTTCAAAGACTTTGATTGTTATTCTCTTGTGATTGTATTGAAATCGGCGATCAGATGAATATATTTGTGCTTATCTCACTCACTTGAGTTGTACACGAAGAGTGTGCTAGAATGTGAGAATGGTTGTGTTGAAAGCAAAGACGTGTAATGGCATATGCATATTGATCTGTACATATCGTGTTTACTTGTTATCTTGACTGACAAACAAACACGACTGCACACGAAAGGAATAAGAGAAATGAACACGTATACTGCAGTCTGTGAATTATGAAATACTTCGTGAGAGGGCGTCGCCTGTTTCTTGTTTTCAGCATTTGTTTACACGTCTCTCTGCGTTGACACTTCAAAGACTTTGATTGTTATTCTCTTGTGATTGTATTGAAATCGGCGATCAGAGGAATATATTTGTGCTTATCTCACTCACTTGAGTTGTACACGAAGAGTGTGCTAGAATATGAGAATGGTTGTGTTGAAAGCAAAGACGTGCAATGGCATATGCATATTGATCTGTACATATCGTGTTTACTTGTTATCTTGACTGACAAACAAACACGACTGCACACGAAAGGAATAAGAGAAATGAACACGTATACTGCAGTCTGTGAATTATGGAATACTTCGTGAGAGGGCGTCGCCTGTTTCTTGTTTTCAGCATTTGTTTACACGTCTCTCTGCGTTGACACTTCAAAGACTTTGATTGTTATTCTCTTGTGATTGTATTGAAATCGGCGATCAGAGGAATATATTTGTGCTTATCTCACTCACTTGAGTTGTACACGAAGAGTGTGCTAGAATATGAGAATGGTTGTGTTGAAAGCAAAGACGTGCAATGGCACATGCATATTGATCTGTACATATCGTGTTTACTTGTTATCTTGACTGACAAACAAACACGACTGCACACGAAAGGAATAAGAGAAATGAACACGTATACTGCAGTCTGTGAATTATGAAATACTTCGTGAGAGGGCGTCGCCTGTTTCTTGTTTTCAGCATTTTGTTTACACGTCTCTCTGCGTTGACACTTCAAAGACTTTGATTGTTATTCTCTTGTGATTGTATTGAAATCGGCGATCAGAGGAATATATTTGTGCTTATCTCACTCACTTGAGTTGTACACGAAGAGTGTGCTAGAATATGAGAATGGTTGTGTTGAAAGCAAAGACGTGCAATGGCACATGCATATTGATCTGTACATATCGTGTTTACTTGTTATCTTGACTGACAAACAAACACGACTGCACACGAAAGGAATAAGAGAAATGAACACGTATACTGCAGTCTGTGAATTATGAAATACTTCGTGAGAGGGCGTCGCCTGTTTCTTGTTTTCAGCATTTGTTTACACGTCTCTCTGCGTTGACACTTCAAAGACTTTGATTGTTATTCTCTTGTGATTGTATTGAAATCGGCGATCAGAGGAATATATTTGTGCTTATCTCACTCACTTGAGTTGTACACGAAGAGTGTGCTAGAATATGAGAATGGTTGTGTTGAAAGCAAAGACGTGCAATGGCACATGCATATTGATCTGTACATATCGTGTTTACTTGTTATCTTGACTGACAAACAAACACGACTGCACACGAAAGGAATAAGAGAAATGAACACGTATACTGCAGTCTGTGAATTATGAAATACTTCGTGAGAGGGCGTCGCCTGTTTCTTGTTTTCAGCATTTGTTTACACGTCTCTCTGCGTTGACACTTCAAAGACTTTGATTGTTATTCTCTTGTGATTGTATTGAAATCGGCGATCAGAGGAATATATTTGTGCTTATCTCACTCACTTGAGTTGTACACGAAGAGTGTGCTAGATTGTGAGAATGGTTGTGTTGAAAGCAAAGACGTGTAATGGCATATGCATATTGATCTGTACATATCGTGTTTACTTGTTATCTTGACTGACAAACAAACACGACTGCACACGAAAGGAATAAGAGAAATGAACACGTATACTGCAGTCTGTGAATTATGAAATACTTCGTGAGAGGGCGTCGCCTGTTTCTTCTTTTCAGCATTTGTTTACACGTCTCTCTGCGTTGACACTTCAAAGACTTTGATTGTTATTCTCTTGTGATTGTATTGAAATCGGTGATCAGAGGAATATATTTGTGCTTATCTCACTCACTCAATTGAGTTGTACACGAAGAGTGTGCTAGAATATGAGAATGGTTGTGTTGAAAGCAAAGACGTGCAATGGCACATGCATATTGATCTGTACATATCGTGTTTACTTGTTATCTTGACTGACAAACAAACACGACTGCACACGAAAGGAATAAGAGAAATGAACACGTATACTGCAGTCTGTGAATTATGAAATACTTCGTGAGAGGGCGTCGCCTGTTTCTTGTTTTCAGCATTTGTTTACACGTCTCTCTGCGTTGACACTTCAAAGACTTTGATTGTTATTCTCTTGTGATTGTATTGAAATCGGCGATCAGAGGAATATATTTGTGCTTATCTCACTCACTTGAGTTGTACACGAAGAGTGTGCTAGATTGTGAGAATGGTTGTGTTGAAAGCAAAGACGTGTAATGGCATATGCATATTGATCTGTACATATCGTGTTTACTTGTTATCTTGACTGACAAACAAACACGACTGCACACGAAAGGAATAAGAGAAATGAACACGTATACTGCAGTCTGTGAATTATGGAATACTTCGTGAGAGGGCGTCGCCTGTTTCTTGTTTTCAGCATTTTTGTTTACACGTCTCTCTGCGTTGACACTTCAAAGACTTTGATTGTTATTCTCTTGTGATTGTATTGAAATCGGCGATCAAAGGAATATATTTGTGCTTATCTCACTCACTTGAGTTGTACACGAAGAGTGTGCTAGAATATGAGAATGGTTGTGTTGAAAGCAAAGACGTGCAATGGCATATGCATATTGATCTGTACATATCGTGTTTACTTGTTATCTTGACTGACAAACAAACACGACTGCACACGAAAGGAATAAGAGAGATGAACACGTATACTGCAGTCTGTGAATTATGAAATACTTCGTGAGAGGGCGTCGCCTGTTTCTTGTTTTCAGCATTTTGTTTACACGTCTCTCTGCGTTGACACTTCAAAGATTTTGATTGTTATTCTCTTGTGATTGTATTGAAATCGGCGATCAGAGGAATATATTTGTGCTTATCTCACTCACTTGAGTTGTACACGAAGAGTGTGCTAGAATATGAGAATGGTTGTGTTGAAAGCAAAGACGTGCAATGGCATATGCATATTGATCTGTACATATCGTGTTTACTTGTTATCTTGACTGACAAACAAACACGACTGCACACGAAAGGAATAAGAGAAATGAACACGTATACTGCAGTCTGTGAATTATGGAATACTTCGTGAGAGGGCGTCGCCTGTTTCTTGTTTTCAGCATTTTGTTTACACGTCTCTCTGCGTTGACACTTCAAAGACTTTGATTGTTATTCTCTTGTGATTGTATTGAAATCGGCGATCAGAGGAATATATTTGTGCTTATCTCACTCACTTGAGTTGTACACGAAGAGTGTGCTAGATTGTGAGAATGGTTGTGTTGAAAGCAAAGACGTGTAATGGCATATGCATATTGATCTGTACATATCGTGTTTACTTGTTATCTTGACTGACAAACAAACACGACTGCACACGAAAGGAATAAGAGAAATGAACACGTATACTGCAGTCTGTGAATTATGAAATACTTCGTGAGAGGGCGTCGCCTGTTTCTTGTTTTCAGCATTTGTTTACACGTCTCTCTGCGTTGACACTTCAAAGACTTTGATTGTTATTCTCTTGTGATTGTATTGAAATCGGCGATCAGAGGAATATATTTGTGCTTATCTCACTCACTTGAGTTGTACACGAAGAGTGTGCTAGAATATGAGAATGGTTGTGTTGAAAGCAAAGACGTGCAATGGCATATGCATATTGATCTGTACATATCGTGTTTACTTGTTATCTTGACTGACAAACAAACACGACTGCACACGAAAGGAATAAGAGAAATGAACACGTATACTGCAGTCTGTGAATTATGAAATACTTCGTGAGAGGGCGTCGCCTGTTTCTTGTTTTCAGCATTTGTTTACACGTCTCTCTGCGTTGACACTTCAAAGACTTTGATTGTTATTCTCTTGTGATTGTATTGAAATCGGCGATCAGAGGAATATATTTGTGCTTATCTCACTCACTTGAGTTGTACACGAAGAGTGTGCTAGAATATGAGAATGGTTGTGTTGAAAGCAAAGACGTGCAATGGCATATGCATATTGATCTGTACATATCGTGTTTACTTGTTATCTTGACTGACAAACAAACACGACTGCACACGAAAGGAATAAGAGAAATGAACACGTATACTGCAGTCTGTGAATTATGGAATACTTCGTGAGAGGGCGTCGCCTGTTTCTTGTTTTCAGCATTTGTTTACACGTCTCTCTGCGTTGACACTTCAAAGACTTTGATTGTTATTCTCTTGTGATTGTATTGAAATCGGTGATCAGAGGAATATATTTGTGCTTATCTCACTCACTTTGAGTTGTACACGAAGAGTGTGCTAGAATATGAGAATGGTTGTGTTGAAAGCAAAGACGAGCAATGGCACATGCATATTGATCTGTACATATCGTGTTTACTTGTTATCTTGACTGACAAACAAACACGACTGCACACGAAAGGAATAAGAGAAATGAACACGTATACTGCAGTCTGTGAATTATGAAATACTTCGTGAGAGGGCGTCGCCTGTTTCTTGTTTTCAGCATTTGTTTACACGTCTCTCTGCGTTGACACTTCAAAGACTTTGATTGTTATTCTCTTGTGATTGTATTGAAATCGGCGATCAGAGGAATATATTTGTGCTTATCTCACTCACTTGAGTTGTACACGAAGAGTGTGCTAGAATATGAGAATGGTTGTGTTGAAAGCAAAGACGTGCAATGGCATATGCATATTGATCTGTACATATCGTGTTTACTTGTTATCTTGACTGACAAACAAACACGACTGCACACGAAAGGAATAAGAGAAATGAACACGTATACTGCAGTCTGTGAATTATGAAATACTTCGTGAGAGGGCGTCGCCTGTTTCTTGTTTTCAGCATTTGTTTACACGTCTCTCTGCGTTGACACTTCAAAGACTTTGATTGTTATTCTCTTGTGATTGTATTGAAATCGGCGATCAGAGGAATATATTTGTGCTTATCTCACTCACTTGAGTTGTACACGAAGAGTGTGCTAGAATATGAGAATGGTTGTGTTGAAAGCAAAGACGTGCAATGGCATATGCATATTGATCTGTACATATCGTGTTTACTTGTTATCTTGACTGACAAACAAACACGACTGCACACGAAAGGAATAAGAGAAATGAACACGTATACTGCAGTCTGTGAATTATGAAATACTTCGTGAGAGGGCGTCGCCTGTTTCTTGTTTTCAGCATTTGTTTACACGTCTCTCTGCGTTGACACTTCAAAGACTTTGATTGTTATTCTCTTGTGATTGTATTGAAATCGGCGATCAGAGGAATATATTTGTGCTTATCTCACTCACTTGAGTTGTACACGAAGAGTGTGCTAGAATATGAGAATGGTTGTGTTGAAAGCAAAGACGTGCAATGGCATATGCATATTGATCTGTACATATCGTGTTTACTTGTTATCTTGACTGACAAACAAACACGACTGCACACGAAAGGAATAAGAGAAATGAACACGTATACTGCAGTCTGTGAATTATGAAATACTTCGTGAGAGGGCGTCGCCTGTTTCTTGTTTTCAGCATTTGTTTACACGTCTCTCTGCGTTGACACTTCAAAGACTTTGATTGTTATTCTCTTGTGATTGTATTGAAATCGGCGATCAGAGGAATATATTTGTGCTTATCTCACTCACTTGAGTTGTACACGAAGAGTGTGCTAGAATATGAGAATGGTTGTGTTGAAAGCAAAGACGTGCAATGGCATATGCATATTGATCTGTACATATCGTGTTTACTTGTTATCTTGACTGACAAACAAACACGACTGCACACGAAAGGAATAAGAGAAATGAACACGTATACTGCAGTCTGTGAATTATGAAATACTTCGTGAGAGGGCGTCGCCTGTTTCTTGTTTTCAGCATTTGTTTACACGTCTCTCTGCGTTGACACTTCAAAGACTTTGATTGTTATTCTCTTGTGATTGTATTGAAATCGGCGATCAGAGGAATATATTTGTGCTTATCTCACTCACTTGAGTTGTACACGAAGAGTGTGCTAGAATATGAGAATGGTTGTGTTGAAAGCAAAGACGTGCAATGGCATATGCATATTGATCTGTACATATCGTGTTTACTTGTTATCTTGACTGACAAACAAACACGACTGCACACGAAAGGAATAAGAGAAATGAACACGTATACTGCAGTCTGTGAATTATGAAATACTTCGTGAGAGGGCGTCGCCTGTTTCTTGTTTTCAGCATTTGTTTACACGTCTCTCTGCGTTGACACTTCAAAGACTTTGATTGTTATTCTCTTGTGATTGTATTGAAATCGGCGATCAGAGGAATATATTTGTGCTTATCTCACTCACTCAATTGAGTTGTACACGAAGAGTGTGCTAGAATATGAGAATGGTTGTGTTGAAAGCAAAGACGTGCAATGGCATATGCATATTGATCTGTACATATCGTGTTTACTTGTTATCTTGACTGACAAACAAACACGACTGCACACGAAAGGAATAAGAGAAATGAACACGTATACTGCAGTCTGTGAATTATGAAATACTTCGTGAGAGGGCGTCGCCTGTTTCTTGTTTTCAGCATTTGTTTACACGTCTCTCTGCGTTGACACTTCAAAGACTTTGATTGTTATTCTCTTGTGATTGTATTGAAATCGGCGATCAGAGGAATATATTTGTGCTTATCTCACTCACTTGAGTTGTACACGAAGAGTGTGCTAGAATATGAGAATGGTTGTGTTGAAAGCAAAGACGTGCAATGGCATATGCATATTGATCTGTACATATCGTGTTTACTTGTTATCTTGACTGACAAACAAACACGACTGCACACGAAAGGAATAAGAGAAATGAACACGTATACTGCAGTCTGTGAATTATGAAATACTTCGTGAGAGGGCGTCGCCTGTTTCTTCTGTTCAGCATTTGTTTACACGTCTCTCTGCGTTGACACTTCAAAGACTTTGATTGTTATTCTCTTGTGATTGTATTGAAATCGGTGATCAGAGGAATATATTTGTGCTTATCTCACTCACTCAATTGAGTTGTACACGAAGAGTGTGCTAGAATATGAGAATGGTTGTGTTGAAAGCAAAGACGTGCAATGGCACATGCATATTGATCTGTACATATCGTGTTTACTTGTTATCTTGACTGACAAACAAACACGACTGCACACGAAAGGAATAAGAGAAATGAACACGTATACTGGAGGCTGTGAATTATGAAATACTTCGTGAGAGGGCGTCGCCTGTTTCTTCTGTTCAGCATTTGTTTACACGTCTCTCTGCGTTGACACTTCAAAGACTTTGATTGTTATTCTCTTGTGATTGTATTGAAATCGGCGATCAGATGAATATATTTGTGCTTATCTCACTCACTTGAGTTGTACACGAAGAGTGTGCTAGAATATGAGAATGGTTGTGTTGAAAGCAAAGACGTGCAATGGCATATGCATATTGATCTGTACATATCGTGTTTACTTGTTATCTTGACTGACAAACAAACACGACTGCACACGAAAGGAATAAGAGAAATGAACACGTATACTGCAGTCTGTGAATTATGAAATACTTCGTGAGAGGGCGTCGCCTGTTTCTTGTTTTCAGCATTTGTTTACACGTCTCTCTGCGTTGACACTTCAAAGACTTTGATTGTTATTCTCTTGTGATTGTATTGAAATCGGCGATCAGAGGAATATATTTGTGCTTATCTCACTCACTTGAGTTGTACACGAAGAGTGTGCTAGAATATGAGAATGGTTGTGTTGAAAGCAAAGACGTGCAATGGCATATGCATATTGATCTGTACATATCGTGTTTACTTGTTATCTTGACTGACAAACAAACACGACTGCACACGAAAGGAATAAGAGAAATGAACACGTATACTGCAGTCTGTGAATTATGAAATACTTCGTGAGAGGGCGTCGCCTGTTTCTTGTTTTCAGCATTTGTTTACACGTCTCTCTGCGTTGACACTTCAAAGACTTTGATTGTTATTCTCTTGTGATTGTATTGAAATCGGCGATCAGATGAATATATTTGTGCTTATCTCACTCACTTGAGTTGTACACGAAGAGTGTGCTAGAATATGAGAATGGTTGTGTTGAAAGCAAAGACGTGCAATGGCATATGCATATTGATCTGTACATATCGTGTTTACTTGTTATCTTGACTGACAAACAAACACGACTGCACACGAAAGGAATAAGAGAAATGAACACGTATACTGCAGTCTGTGAATTATGAAATACTTCGTGAGAGGGCGTCGCCTGTTTCTTGTTTTCAGCATTTGTTTACACGTCTCTCTGCGTTGACACTTCAAAGACTTTGATTGTTATTCTCTTGTGATTGTATTGAAATCGGCGATCAGAGGAATATATTTGTGCTTATCTCACTCACTTGAGTTGTACACGAAGAGTGTGCTAGAATATGAGAATGGTTGTGTTGAAAGCAAAGACGTGCAATGGCATATGCATATTGATCTGTACATATCGTGTTTACTTGTTATCTTGACTGACAAACAAACACGACTGCACACGAAAGGAATAAGAGAAATGAACACGTATACTGCAGTCTGTGAATTATGAAATACTTCGTGAGAGGGCGTCGCCTGTTTCTTGTTTTCAGCATTTGTTTACACGTCTCTCTGCGTTGACACTTCAAAGACTTTGATTGTTATTCTCTTGTGATTGTATTGAAATCGGCGATCAGAGGAATATATTTGTGCGTATCTCACTCACTTGAGTTGTACACGAAGAGTGTGCTAGAATATGAGAATGGTTGTGTTGAAAGCAAAGACGTGCAATGGCATATGCATATTGATCTGTACATATCGTGTTTACTTGTTATCTTGACTGACAAACAAACACGACTGCACACGAAAGGAATAAGAGAAATGAACACGTATACTGCAGTCTGTGAATTATGAAATACTTCGTGAGAGGGCGTCGCCTGTTTCTTGTTTTCAGCATTTGTTTACACGTCTCTCTGCGTTGACACTTCAAAGACTTTGATTGTTATTCTCTTGTGATTGTATTGAAATCGGCGATCAGAGGAATATATTTGTGCTTATCTCACTCACTTGAGTTGTACACGAAGAGTGTGCTAGAATATGAGAATGGTTGTGTTGAAAGCAAAGACGTGCAATGGCATATGCATATTGATCTGTACATATCGTGTTTACTTGTTATCTTGACTGACAAACAAACACGACTGCACACGTAAGGAATAAGAGAAATGAACACGTATACTGCAGTCTGTGAATTATGGAATACTTCGTGAGAGGGCGTCGCCTGTTTCTTGTTTTCAGCATTTTTGTTTACACGTCTCTCTGCGTTGACACTTCAAAGATTTTGATTGTTATTCTCTTGTGATTGTATTGAAATCGGCGATCAGATGAATATATTTGTGCTTATCTCACTCACTTGAGTTGTACACGAAGAGTGTGCTAGAATATGAGAATGGTTGTGTTGAAAGCAAAGACGTGCAATGGCATATGCATATTGATCTGTACATATCGTGTTTACTTGTTATCTTGACTGACAAACAAACACGACTGCACACGAAAGGAATAAGAGAAATGAACACGTATACTGCAGTCTGTGAATTATGAAATACTTCGTGAGAGGGCGTCGCCTGTTTCTTCTTTTCAGCATTTGTTTACACGTCTCTCTGCGTTGACACTTCAAAGACTTTGATTGTTATTCTCTTGTGATTGTATTGAAATCGGCGATCAGATGAATATATATATTTGTGCTTATCTCACTCACTTGAGTTGTACACGAAGAGTGTGCTAGATTGTGAGAATGGTTGTGTTGAAAGCAAAGACGTGTAATGGCATATGCATATTGATCTGTACATATCGTGTTTACTTGTTATCTTGACTGACAAACAAACACGACTGCACACGAAAGGAATAAGAGAAATGAACACGTATACTGGAGGCTGCGAATTATGAAATACTTCGTGAGAGGGCGTCGCCTGTTTCTTCTGTTCAGCATTTGTTTACACGTCTCTCTGCGTTGACACTTCAAAGACTTTGATTGTTATTCTCTTGTGATTGTATTGAAATCGGCGATCAGAGGAATATATTTGTGCGTATCTCACTTACTTGAGTTGTACACGAAGAGTGTGCTAGAATATGAGAATGGTTGTGTTGAAAGCAAAGACGTGCAATGGCATATGCATATTGATCTGTACATATCGTGTTTACTTGTTATCTTGACTGACAAACAAACACGACTGCACACGTAAGGAATAAGTGAAATGAACACGTACATTCCTAACACACTCTCTCTCGAGAATGTTGTTGTCTTTGTATATAATTTCGACCTCGTACTTAGGATTTTGTAAGTTAAGTGCTTCATTTTCTTTCATTTTAAGAATAAATATATTTCACTATCTATTATCTTTTGGCAGTTAAATATTGATAATTCTTCACTGAGAACAATACGGTTGTATGCAGTTTGCCCATAAAAAATATCGCCTTATGAAAACGTCATGACGCAGTCATAGACAACTTTAGTGCTTTTTGCACATTAGCGAATGGTCTCCAAGACGAGATTATTCTCTAAGCCCACTACCTATAGAAATGTCCAGACCCATCAGGTTTTCACAAAACAAACCTGTGGTTGCCATATGGTTCAGTTTTATCGACCTTCTGTGTTTTTGAGCAAATGAAAGGTCATCATTTAAATAAACTTTTATATTATTCATGATATATATATACATATATTGGTATTTTTGTTATACAATCCCTTTTCCTAATGGATTATACTGAGTGAATGCCAATAGTGATAACATCCTATGTTCCGCCTCTTCCACTCACTCCGATCACAATGAAAGTCTGTCGGTATTCTGAGGTGTGGACAATCAAAGCTCGTCGCTCAGTTCCCAGTGTGGTTTGAACTGATAAATCACTTCATACACTAAAAAGGGGTAGTTTACATTACTCACTGATTAGTATGAAAAACTGAAAGATCTAGTTATCAAGGTGATGACTGATACAAGCTATATACTGTGCGATAGAACTGGGAGTGTCAGAACATAGTTGAATATTTCGTTCCCTACAAATAACATTTGATTCGTTGAACCAGTACTCTGGATCTTCCTTGTTATATCTTGTTCATAAATCTTATTAAGTGTGAATGCCTTTCAACAACCTTCATGTGAATAATTGATGTTGTTTGAAGCGGTTTACAAGTTAAAACACTGAAAAATTGCCTCGTTTGTAAGTGCGAAAAGAAGTAGGCAGAAAAGTAAAATTGTTAGGGACGTGTTGATGTTGACACTTCGAAATTAAAATTCAAGCAATCCCTGAAGCTTTGACTAATGTCATATTCCACAGAATCGTTTACATTATTCTTCGTTTCTAACCCTAATTTCTTGTTCCGTTTTGTGAAGCATTGGCTGTGAAATCATTGGTCACATGATCGCTAATTAGGCTGAAACGCTCTTTCTGGAAATCTACTAGTACAATCACTCCTCTCCTAGGTATGTAAACAAGACAAGACTGAGAAGGCTGAAAGGAATGTTTATTTGGTGAAACGTATGGTACATAGCTAAATTTGGTATACCATATTCTCAACCGGCCATTTGCACATCATTTAGCACATCCTTGACGCATTGGTCGAATATCGTCTCATTCGATAGCTTCTTGGATTCTGCATCATGTGGCAACATTCTTCTCCTGCTTCTCTTCTTTGATCGCTCTTTCCAGTGTGCCAAACATATTGTTACTTCGTTTCTGATATGCTACTTATATCGGATAATAAGTAGCACTCACCGCAGGTATACATCATTTATATACCACGTTTGTTTTAATTGAAATAATGCCACGACAATTTTCACATCAGTAGTCAGTATCGTATTTTGTGAAATGAAGCAATACCATATTAGTTTGTTTATTAGATATATCACACAGTGAAACAGTATTATTTACTGGATGACGTTTCGAACAAAATTTATTGTTCATAATCATATCAATTGTAATCACACGACTTTAACACTTGAGTTTTATAGTTTTCTTTGTTCTCTCCTATTTGTCGTATGGGTAGTAGAATTTTCCAGATATCGGGGACAGGTGATGAATCATTCCTATTACATGTATTTGTAGTTGATTCAATAAACAAAGCTTCTGTTATCAATCTCTCCCTATACCCTGTGACATTAGATTTTAAAACTGTCATCCTATCCCATCCTATTGTATGGTTGTGTGTAACTGCATGTAGTGCTATAGCTGAACTATTCTCTAGATTTTTATCTTATTCGGATCAACCAATCTAGATTTTGCTAGGTTTTTATGTTCAGATAGTCTGACTACCCCTGTTCTACTAGTTTGACCTATGTATTTGACCTGACAATCATTGCAGGGTATGAGATAAACTAAATTGTTTTGTCTTAAAGGCTCTACGGTATCCTTTAACCGACAAAGCTTGTTTCTAATTGAGTTTGTAGGTTTGAATGCCATTTTTATTCCTGCCTTGTTAAGAATTCTGCGTAAGGCTTCCGAGGTTCCTTCCTTGTATGGAATTACTACTGATGCTTTACATTCTTTGTTGTTGGTGTCGTCATTAATATTATTATGATTATTATCACTATTATCATAATCATTATTATTATTATTATCACTATCGCTACTATCATTATTTATTTTATTTTTACATTTCCTTATATATTTCTTGATTAATTTATCCGGGTAATTATTAAGTTTCAAGGCTTCTTTTATATGTATCAGTTCTTGTTTTAGATTTTCTTTGGTACTACTTAATTTTTGTGCTCTGTCATTTAAACATTTCACCAATCCTATGTCAGTAAAAATAGGATTGGTGAAATGTTTAAATGACAGAGCACAAATTCATATGGAATTACTACCACAGTGCCCAAGTTTTACACATATATTAAAATTAAGCAATAGCATGACGCTTTATAAGCTTCTTAGTTAGTAGGTAGGAGACAGTGACTTGTGGAACACTCAACAGACATAACCTGTTTTCAACCCTGAACCTCTCGTTTAATAAATGATACAAACGCCTTCAAAACTTGAAATAAATTTGGACTGTTTCAGCCTGAATGTGATGTAAAATTATTTTTCGAAAATTTCGATTAGGCTATTTTCTAACTTAGAGCTAGTGCACGATAGATGTATTGACGACTCAGGATTTTGTGATACGAATAAGATCATAGTCCAGTTGAAACCCGCCTTACAATAAACAAGTTGTTTAGAAGGGAAGCCTCCCTTCATTGCCACCAAATTGGTAATGTTAAACGCCTTTACTGAGCAAACATTTTACTTTATGGAGCAACCTTTTAGAACCTGTGAATACTTGAGAATTTGATGGATTTATTTAACACTGATGTGTGAATTGGTTGCTTATTCAGATTGTTTCTCCAAGTTTTCTTGTTACAGAAGTGAAGTTTCTTTGACAGTCACAGATAATTAGTAGTTCCAAAGGATATTCACAACAATAACACACGTAAACGATGTTGTAGATTAAATTTCGAGACTATTGATCTTTCTACAGATACTACCGGTGAGTGGCATTTGTAAAATGCAACACATTTTGCACACAGTTATGCCTGAGCAAATGTCTTTCTAAGTATTCTGACATGAGTGTATCATAGTGTCTGGCATCTAAAAAGTTACCTGATTATCTCTGACAATATTACCAATTGATGCTTATGAATTCTTTCATTGAAGAAACATATGAAGTTTCGAGGCTGTTTCTCTCATTAGCTCAAAAACTCACATGATTAAATGAAAAATTGTCAAAATTTGAGGAAATTGTATTTTATTACTCTGAATGCTGTATTCATTCCGCTATATTACACAAATGACTGATTGAAACAAATAGGTATGTGAGATTATACGAAATGGAATTTGGGCTAGTAAATGTTACCAATGCCTATGTGACAACAAACTCGCAGTTTATCGCGAGATAGATTAGGAATGTTTTATACACAATTTTTGTATTTTATTTCACACTTAACAGAGATCTACTCAAAGCGAGACTTCGTTCGTATTGCTTCAATCTCACATTTAAAGTGACACCATATATTTATCGCTAATTACCATTACACCAGATAGAACTTATAATTGGACAATAGAATTAAATATAACAATTTTAATTTTTATCCATTTCTGAAATCAGAAGCATTGAGTAAGTGCAGAAATTGTTGAAGTTTATCACTATTGAAACTTGGATGAACATAAAGATGAACTTAAGATTAGAAATAATGCACATGCAGGCTGCTGATTTCAAGGCAAATTGTTCTTGATCAGAGTTCGCATAAATAAGCCATGCTGAAAAAAATTATCTATAGTAGATTCTGAGTCCCATTCCACCTGGGAAAAATTATTTTATTCATTTAAAGCTGGACATGGAATGTGTGAAGTTTTCTCACTAAACACTGAAAATTCTTTCCAAATATTCAATAGGATTATACAGATATGAATCAACGGAATACCAAACCATACAAACAAGTTACAACTGTCAAAAACGGTGATAAATTACTAAAAGTGCCCGTAGGTTCGGTCAGCTGAATATCCTGCAAACACTAACACTTTTATGCCATCGTGCGGCCGGCTAAAGTTGGACTTAAATGCTGGGACACAGTGAAAATGTGCTGGTGAAGCTCAGTATTACGCTCGAAATCCAAGAGAAAGACAATAATAAGCTGTCTCCCTTCGTATATATAGATCCAGGTCTTTTCGCCTAAAAGCCCTCGGTTATTCAGAGGGAATAACCACATTTTTCACACAGTGCTTATAAGTAGGTGTCAAGCTCTTTACATATGCCTACATAATTAAACTTCTCTTCTCCAGCTGATCACAGTGTTTCGCCCATTCCTATAAATCTTTCATACCAAATTATAGCACATTTTTTAGGATACGTGGAAATCGAAAAATTATTCATTCAGTGTTATTCTTATGGCGGATTGTCCAAACTACTTTCACTTTAGATCAGAAATGTGAACACCTTGTAATTCAGCGCTTTATGGTTTGTACACGTTTGATGTATTTGTTCGTTTTTCACGAAGCTCCTTTGTATCTCAGTGTTTGTTATCAAGTCTAGATGTTTCTGACTGTGATAATTCTACCGCAACGACTGCAACTTATATGTCGGTGTGCACTTTTATGAAAAGTATTCGCTTGATACTGCCATATTCGTATGTTTCAGGACAGATATGGCGCAACCTGTTTTTTAAGCATTCAGGGCTCTGCTTGATTCAAAGGAATGGTCTCAGTAGAGCCAATGATATTGGTCTTTTGTGGGAATTAGCAATTCGTTTTCGCGAACAACTACCACTGTGGCTACATAAACGAGTAATATTATCCAGAACGGTGCTTATGATGACCAAGTGCGCCAAACCATAAAAGCAATAGCCATTCGGTCAAAAGGACTCGATCTCCAATCGGAAAAGAAATTGTTCCAATCACTGTTGTCAGTCACTGAGGCCTGCATCGAAACCCGTAAATTCACCAACTCTGTATCTATTTTCACAATTCATCTGTTTTTCAGTTAGGCTTTATATTGATTGTTATGAAAATATAAGTGTAGAACATGGTGAAGTTGTGGAAACAAACAGTTTCATCAGTCGATTACTACCAAAGAGCCATTGTCAAAAACAAGCACGAGCGTTCACTGTTAGAGACTTCCTCTGAACAGGTACAAACAGGCGTCAAGGCAACGCATTATTTCCATTTATTACTTAGTGTTCTCTTGGTGCTGGGTGGTTCATTAGCAATCCTTTCAAAGAATATTTATGCTCACACCTGTGTATATTTACTTGATACCTTGTATCCTTTGATAAGTCAGATGCCTAATATGTGCATTCCTCATATGGAGACTTACAGTAAGTTGTTCCTTTTTACATAAAAGCCCTTTCCTTTTTTTAGTGAATAAAACTTCCATTTGCATTGGTCCATGAAATTCATATTACATTATATTTTGGCGATGAAAAATGCAGAAGATGACACACGACAGTCATATGTAAACTGCAGAAATGATTATCCTGCAAATGTCTGTCAGTCATAGGCATTCAAGTAAAATAAGTTGATAATCATATCTGAATATATCCGCTCACTCAAATGATTTCATGAATTTCACCAGCACTCTTCACTGCAATATTTCACATTGGAATTGACAAGTGACATGACATTGAACGGAATGAATTTTTGTTTACACGCCTCCCTCCTCTAGATTTCATTATGTCAAATTAACGTTACACGTTAGTCAGCTGCTCGTATTTTTCCAGCAACACAATATGAAGAGCATAATAAGCTTAACCGAATACTCAAATGAAGTTCTATGAACACCACAAGGATGATGATTTTGAAAGAGCTTTTGCGTTGTTTTGAATGTCAAAGTGATGAACGTTTTGAGTACACAGTCACTCTCTTCCCATTTTTAGTTTTAAACTGAAAGCTGGAAAAGAAATGATGTTGGATATGGAGTCAGAGCAACACACATTAGAAGTTAGACAATAAAACGACGAAAGAATTCGTGAAGACAGATCCAGAGATCTCAGAGGATATGCTCAAGCTACTAGGATTAGGATTCTATATTTTCCCATCTCATTCTTCTTCAGAATCAATTGCATCTTTATACCCGTCTCAATAAAAGCCAAATTCTCTGCTCATTTGGAACACCGTAACTTACTGGGGAATTCGGGTACATTAAGTCAATGAGTCTCGAAGACGCATCCTAGATCCCAGTGTCAGGCGCTGTCCAACAGGTCATTTTCGTTTGAGTCTGCAGACATTGTTGAAGCATCCTAATTAGAATCTTTAAATATTCCCATTTTCAATATTAAAACAAGACATATAAGAGAATAATGTTGTCTTCAATTAGATCTTCTTCAGGCTTTACTCGAATTTACATAGATATATATTTTACGAGTTGATCACGGACTGATATCAGTTAGAGAACCATTGAAAACCAGGGAGTACTGGACAGCTGCTGTTTCATCCTAGTTTGGGAATCATCGGCAGTACGCACCCACTGGGATTCGAACCCGGGACCTTCCGGTTACAAGGCAAGCTCGTATACCATTCAGCCACTGGGACCCGATTCAATGGCTCGTGAATTCTAACTTCTACCAATTCGTGATTTTAGCGCCACCCCAACTATTGTCGTTGGTGGAAATCCATCCACACGTGACTTCTAATTGGACCTCACTGGTCACGACTTCTCACTAGAACTGCAGGAAGCTCCAACCTGTAGCAAGTCACTAGCGAGCATCAGAATATATATATATATATAACATTTTAACCAATGACGGTGATTTTGTGGATCAAGTATTAATAATAATAATGTGATAAATGTTTTGAACATTTAAGGAACATTAAGGTTTATGCAGGTGGCGATAAGAATAACAAAGGTAGTAATTTGTGCATATGTAGACAATTGAATGAATAAATTAGGTCAAATCTTAAAAATCACGTAAAACTAAAGGTGAAGTGGACAGATAGTCAGAGTTTAAATAAATATCATAAAAATACGAAGGAGATGGAAAATAAGAAAGGGTGGGAGAGTGTTATAGCTATTTGTAATAGTAGTAATAGTATTTCGCAATGAGCGAATTACAAGAATTGAAACCAAAAACACAGAGAGGGATGAATTTAGGAATTTGTAATTGGTGGAATTTTATTTCAATTCATATAATAAATATATTAACAAACAACAGTAAGTATTTCAACAATACAGAGATAGAAATTCTCAATCATCACATCTGCCACATGTGGAATATCTCCTTGCGTATTTATAATGATGTCTCGGTTTGCTTGCAAGTCCAGGGGATCTTCTAACTCATTCTGTGATATTATTTTCATCAGTATCATCTGGACTTATTTCTGAATTATCTACAAAATCAGGATTAGTAGCGGAATCATTAACATCATAGTCGGGACGCCCTCCTTCATTTATTTTCACTTGATCCAGGTGTCTCTTATGAACTGAATGATCTTCGATGTCTAATATCTTCACCATTCGATTTCCTAGTTTTAGTAGTATGATTTCAACAGAAGGCCTATAGTCATTCCCTCTGTAATAATGTACATTAGAAGTCGTGGACATCAGATGCTTTCTGAGAATTCGAGATTTGAATAGTTTAGCAGGACTTTCCCGGGTACTTGTATGCTCCGCATTGTGATATTGAAGTAGGAAGTTATCTACACATCTCTCTAGCTCGTCAACATCCTTAGCACTCATTGATGCTACAGCGCTCTTAAATGTTCGTTCGAAATTTTCTGCCAACCCGTTAGACTGAGAATGACGTGGTGCTGTGTATAGATGACGACAGCCTAAAGGTTAAAGCCAATCATTGAAGTTCTTGAGCTGGAACAGCTCTTCAATCTTTTGTCAATGTCAGCATTAATTTCTGGCCACCAGCACTCTCAAGATGTCTTTTCTATCAAATGGCTTCTGCGTTTACACTTAGAAGATAGTTTATCAAAATCTTGAGGTAAACACCAGGTTTTGGACGAGTATGGGTAGTCGACAGACAGAGGAGGAAGAGTACAAGCGATTACGAGGGGAATAGAAGATGTACAACCAACAGGGAGGTAGCTGGAAATGGGCTAAAATCGACAAAAGCCCGAAATTTGCAGACAGGGGGGAGGGGTTGGGAACAATTACGAAAATGAAAACTACGGGTTCTATGGCAACGGGACCTTAACCAATGGAATTCACGTGCCAGAAAGTCCGGAATCGATGAGATTACAAGCAAGGGTGACAAAATACAGGCGAAAAATGGTGCGATTACGTAATGTGGGGGAAGGGGGGTGGTGGGGAAAATGACAGTGAAATTTGGGCTCAGCGGTTGGGAAATGCTATAGGAGGGAAGAAACTGGGTCGAGAAGGCTCAGTATATACGTGAAAAATGGGGATAAGAGAATTAATGGTTCAGATGAAACAAGTAAAAATGTAAATTCCTGAATGCAGGGTTAAAACAGGGTTAGGGGCAACTCTGGAATAGGGGTAAAAAAGGGTAAAAGGACCAGGTGTCTTGTGTAATTTACACTGATTAGATAAAAAAAGTTATCAGAAACGGAGACAGCAAGTAACAGCGGGTAATTGTCTTTCTACTAAAGATAATGCTGCTACATAAAAATGCTATTTGGGGCGAAATATGGACCTTAACAAAATCAGCAAATAAAGACACAAAGACCACTAATATAATACTAAATAGACGATATATGACGTAGAACGACAAAAGATTGCAAAGACTCACCAAATTGAACCTTGTAGACGCGATAATCATAGATCCACTATCTGCGTATTGCAGGGTTATTGATAGGTCCAATAATGTAATAAATCCAGCGGTAAAACCTATGTATAGGGTTTTAATATGCGTAGAATATGAAAATGAAACAGTTTTAAGGTGTGCTTGTGTGTATATATCCACAGAACAAGAGTTCGCAATCTAAGAGCAGAAAGTACCGCTCCCGCCATATACCCACGCTTGGTTGAATTTCTTCACTTTGACATTCAGAGCACTGGGCAGAAATCACATTGCGTCATAACCGGTCAGCGGACATCGCAATGCTTTGTTTTAATTAGACAGTCGGATTCCCCTGGTCCGTACCAGTTCTGAGTTAGCCGTCGCGCGCCAAACAATGGAAGCACAGCCGCTTGACGCAACGCGGAGCAAGTCCACGCGCGTTGCTAGCCATACAACACCAACAGCTGAAACCGCCCACGATCGATCGCGGTCAGAGTCCAGTAACTCCACAACAATATGCACCGAAGCACACAAAGCAGCAAAGAAACCAGCCTCCAGCTGGACCGACACGTATCTGATCTCGGCCTGTCTGACTCGGCCCCCAGAGCCAATGCTTCTCCCGAAGTTACGGATCCAATTTGCCGACTTCCCTTACCTACATTGTTCGATTGCCAGAGGCTGTTCACCTTGGAGACCTGCTGCGGATATGGATACGGCCTGCCACGAAAATTATACTGCCTGGCTCGGATTTTCAAGGGCCGAAAGGAGCGTTCTGGACACCACAAAAAGGGTGGTGGTTTACGGAGGCTAGCCCTCTATCTCCGGAGAAGCCGATTCCAGGACCGCCTGACCCATGGCCAACTGTTGTTCCCATGGAACCCTTCTCCACTTCGGCCTTCAAGGTTCTCACTTGAATATTTGCTACTACCACAAAGATCTGCGCCTGTGGTTGCTTCACCTAGGCTTATGCCTGAGGCTTCTCGCTAGCCACAGCGACCCTCCTACTCGTCGCCGCCACTCCATGCCTGGACCAAGTCAGTTCGCCCTCACCCTGCTTAGGCCCAGCTTGCAGCAACGGTACGGTATAGGTCCAACGCTCGAGCGCCATCCATTTTCAGGGCTGGTTGATTCGGCAGGTGAGTTGTTACACACTCCTTAGCGGTTTCCGACTTCCATGGCCACCGTCCTGCTGTCTGGACCAACCAACACCTTTTGTGGTATCTCATGAGCGTCGCGTTGGGCACCTTAACCGCACGTTTGGTTCATCCCACAGCGCCAGTTCTGCTTACCAAAAATGGCCCACTTGGCACTCACATTCAATGCAAAACTCCATTTAAGCGAGTTAAGCTTCTCATCCATTTAAAGTTTGAGAATAGGTTGAGGATGTTTTCTCCCCAATGCCTCTAATCATTCGCTTTACCGGATAAAACTGTTTATATCTCAGAATGCCAGCTATCCTGAGGGAAACTTCGGAGGCAACCAGCTACTAGATGGTTCGATTAGTCTTTCGCCCCTATACTCACGTTATACGATCGATTTGCACGTCAGAATCGCTACGGTCTTCCACCAGAGTTTCCTCTGGCTTCAACCTTCGCAAGCATAGTTAACCATCTTTCGGGTATCAACATGTTCACTCGCAGTTACTAGGGGAATCCTTGTTAGTTTCTTTTCCTCCGCTTAGTGATATGCTTAAGTTCAGCGAGTATTCACATATGATTCGAGGTCAGGGTAAAACTGATAATGTGCATAACACACTCTCGGTTAAGCCATAGACTATGTATAGACCTCCAATCAAGCCGTTTATTTATAACTGTATTCACGATAGGTCATGTACTCTCGAGCATTTATATAAATGTATATCATTAAGCTACGACTCGAGCACAACCCACCGTGGCGACTCAATCAGAAGTTCTACACCAGACTAGGCTGTGGCCGGACAAATTGGGACGGAGCCTTTGACCAGCGACTCGCGTTGATATACGGGTCACGTACTATCCCATCGCCCTTGGCAGATCTGGCAACAAAAGTCACGAGAACACCATCAGAGCATATGACAGGTTAGGTACCCCGGTCAAAGAGTCAAAATTCCGTCAATTCCTTTCAGTTTCAGTTTAGCAACAGTACAGTAGGGATGACTGACTGCGAGGCCCAGTCTTTATGAGTACTTCACTCATTTCATTTATGCTGTTTGGTTTCCCAGGCCAAAACAACACCACCAAGATCATGTTTCTCTATCAATGATCGACTGCGATGAGCACAGCCATCATGATACTTCACTCATTTGTGCTGACTGGTTGTTCAAGCAAAAACAACACATGATTTAATCTTTCGGGTACACATGCTTGTGTAGTCTTTGCCTACCAGCATCTAGGCTTGGGTCCCGGTCGACTAGGCAGGTCAACCAACACCCACTGGTGTGTCTTAGCACACCACAACAATATCCGTGCTTCAATTGGGTACATGTTTGAGAATCTTGTAATGATCCTTCCGCAGGTTCACCTACGGAAACCTTGTTCCGACTTTTACTTCCTCTAAATAGTCAAGTTAGGTCGTCTTCTCGGCATCAGTCGAGCGGCAAAGCCACTGCAACGACACCAATCCAACCGCTTCACTAAACCATTCAATCGGTAGTAGCGACGGGCGGTGTTTACAAAGGGCAGGGACGTAATCAGCGCAAGCTTATGACTTGCACTGAACAAGAATTCCTCGTTCACGGGGAATAAATGCAAGCCACGATCCCAGTCGCGACAGTGATGAAACAGTTTGCCCAACCCTTTCGGGCCAGGTTCCCAGACTCGCTGGCACTGTCATTGTAGCGCACGTGTGGCCCCGGACATCTAAGGGCATCACAGACGTGTTATTGCTCAATTTCGTACGAATTCGATGTGCCGTCTCTCCCTCTAAGAAGTAAAAACTGGCACCGTACCCGCCGGATCACGACCACACTACTCCATAAAGAAACAATAGAAGCCGCGCCCTGAACGAGCACAGAGGACCAATCTACTTTTTAGTAGGTTAAAGTCTCGTTCGTTATCGGAATTAACTAGACAAATCGCTCCACCAACTAAGAAGGGCCATGCACCACCATCCACCAAATCAAGAAAGAGCCTTCAATCTGTCAATCCTTACAGTGTCCGGGCCGGGTGAGCTTTCCCGTGTTGAGTCGAATTAAACAGCAGGCTCCACTCCTGGTGGTGCCCTTCCGTCAATTCCTTTAGGTTTCAGCTTTGCAACCACATGAACAATGAAAAAATTCTTGGCAAACGCTTTCGCTGTAGTTTGTCTGGCCATGATCCCAGAATTTCACTTCCAACATCGCCAGACAAATGCCCCCGTCTGTCCCTCTTAACCATTACTTCGGATCCGAAAACCAACAAAATAGAACCGAAGTCCTATTTCATTATTCCATGCAAGAATTTCTAGGCACAAAGGCCTGCCATGAACACTCAAGTTTGTTCAAAGTAAAGATGCCGTACGCTCCCGACACTCGGTTAAAGGCATCTGGAAGCATGCCAACAGATAGCGGGCAATACAAGCTCACCCATGTGCGTCAGCATCGGTTTACACAGATACGGCTGAAAGGCTGCACAACCACCACACCGAGCCGAACACAAGTTATATACAAAAGTAGCACGCATAACAACGCTATGGT
Source organism: Trichobilharzia szidati (assembly GCA_944472155.2). NCBI lineage: Eukaryota > Metazoa > Platyhelminthes > Trematoda > Strigeidida > Schistosomatidae > Trichobilharzia > Trichobilharzia szidati. Next base: position 2,540,947 of record OX235276.1, read on the forward strand.
GACAATAGGCCCCTATAAACGAAGCCAGCAGCCACCAAATTCAATGAAATTATTATCCCTGCCAACCAATTTAGCATGCAAATAGATTCTATACGTCTACCAAGACTATAGAAAACCATACACAGTCAATAAGCGAGCAATGAGAACTGGCCAATTCATATTCATAGTGTCTATATAGTATTTGCTGTGTTTACAAATGGATTTTAAAGTTCTTAGGCAGAACAGTTGGCAAGGGCGCTAGACGGCCTTGACAAGCCCAAAATCCCATGTACATAGAAAACAACATGCGATTTCTTCCTTTATCCACCATTAGGAATGGTTTCAGCAATTTCGTATTTTTGAATATACCGAACAGAGTAACGCACAGTAAACGAAAACAAAGTCAGAACAGATTGAAAACCAAGGTATATATGGACAATTGTTTCGAAAGGAAAGAATGAATCATTCCTGGTGAGAGTTATTTCTGTCAATGTAGAGTCTGTCACCTAACAGTGGACATACCGGTACTTTATTTAAGTTCTCTCTGAGTTTGTTGCAGCATCAGCTCCGAGGTCAGATGCATGCCACTGCATGTGAACGAATCACCCTAGTTAAACCCAAGCATTCAGAATCTGTTTCAACGCCTTGCATGCTGTACAGCGTGCACATTTACGAGATACATCACACTTAGACCAAATGAAATCTTATGTCAGTTAACTGTGCTTACGATGCACATATTTATTCATTATAAGTTGACTACTTTCAATGACCAGAGTAGTAACTACAGTGAAAGTCATGTCTTGTGTGTGATGATTCCTGATACAACACCAATGTTTTACATCGAAATACTTGAAGCTGTATATTATTGGTGAAGAGTGATATGCACAGACCGATGAATCCTACTTCCATACATGTTTGAGGACAGTAATATTGGAAGGAAACATTGTTTGTATTCACTATTGTGACTGCTTACATCACTGAGCATGATTTTGAAATTTGTTTTGTGGTTAGACGGAGTTTATGGTTTGTCGTCAGATGGTTGTTGCAGGAAACATTTCATTCAACTGTAGATTCGAGTAAGTTTCTTTTCACCATTGTGATAAAGAACATATGTCTTGATGACCATTACACTACTAGGAGAGCACAGTGAAAAACGTGGAGTAAGATATTTCGTGCATCGTTAGCACAGTTAACTGACATTAGATTTCATTTGGTCTAAGTGTGATGTATCTCGTAAATGTGCACGCTGTACAGCATGCAAGGCGTTGAAACAGATTCTGAATGCTTGGGTTTAACTAGGGTGATTCGTTCACATGCAGTGGCATGCATCTGACCTCGGAGCAGATGCTGCACCAAACTCAGAGAGAACTCAAATAAAGTACTAGTATGTCCACTGTTAGGTGACAGACTCTACATTGACAGAAATAACTCTCACCAGGAATGATTCATTCTTTCCTTTCGAAACAATTGTCCACATTGTTAGAATTGTTCATTAATACCTCTGTTTTCATCAGGTCTGGCAGTTGTTCACTACACAATCTCTTCATGGAGACTATCAATGGACGTGTACATTGAACGTTTGTTTTATTGGAAGTGGCAACCATTGGTGGGGCAATTGAAGGCGCGAATGGAACGATTGCTTGCAAGTTGGAAGAAGGTGGATATAACACGAATAAAAGTACCTTATAACTTCATTTGTACTTAACATTTGTTTGCAGACTTTGTATTTTGTCTCGCTATAATTGACAAACAACATAATTTCGTTCAAGGAATAATGGTGTTTTGGATTTAAAGTTGAGATATATACATATTATTTATCGGTTCAAAACGAAAACGTCTTCACTAGAAAAGGAACCTAGGGCTAAGTACCTTGATAGAGGCAGTTCTGTCAGTCTCCATTCAACAGTGCCATCGAGCACAAAAGCATAAACACCATCCTCCCAATAATAAAAACATGAATGATCCTCACTTGAATCCGTCTTCAGACATCACAGTCAACTGTAGAAACTTTGATTTTCCATGGCATTACAGTTAGCTTCACAATTTATTACTTACTCAATATCAAGTCTTATTCATGACAACAGCGAACTTCCGCCCTCGGATACAAACGCGTTCGCGAAATTATTCGAACAATAATATTACGCTATGCTCTCAGACTGCTGCAATTGTCATCAAAACATATGCTCTTTATCACAAAACTGAAAATAAATTTTCATGTATCAAAAGGTTAGGGAAATGTTTCTCACAACAACCATCTGACGACAAACCACAAACTCCGTCTAACCACAAAACAAATTTCAAAATCATGCTCAGTGATGTAAGCAGTCACAATAGTGAATACAAACAATGTTTCCTTCCAATATTACTGTCCTCAAACATGTATGGAAGTAGGATTCATCGGTCTGTGCATATCACTCTTCACCAATAATATACAGCTTCAAGTATTTCGATGTAAAACATTGGTGTTGTATCAGGAATCATCACACACAAGACATGACTTTCACTGTAGTTACTACTCTGGTCATTGAAAGTAGTCAACTTATAATGAATAAATATGTGCATCGTAAGCACAGTTAACTGACATAAGATTTCATTTGGTCTAAGTGTGATGTATCTGTTGCGTGTTCTACTTGACTAAATTAGCGTACACGTATTTCCTAGCACTTCTTCACGTTTATCAATGTGGGCAAACGTTGTGGCTACTCGACGCCAACAACGTAAAATCAGAAGGCACTTGTGAAGAGTTTAATCGTGTATTATATCCGTAGTCAAATTTCAAAATTTTATCAAGGTAACGTTCAACAGTAAATTGACAAATGTTTACGAAATACATATAAAATCGGTCTGTGTAAACATATAATATGAGTATGCAAATTAGATTAAAAACGTATTTTTATAGTTGGTACAGGGGTACTACATAATTCCCCCACCAGAACACTGAAATATATAAAAAAATACATTTAATTGTTCGACAAAACATGCATCAGCGTAATATGCAGCAGAAATAGTACATAAAAAGCGATTTATTTAGCTGAAAAAAATGAGCAGTTTAATGCGGTTAATAAGGTCGATAATAAATGCGATAATATAAGAAAAAATAGGATTGATGATCGTGGTAGTATATATCAGGAATGATAAAATCGGCCGGGGAATCTGTAATCTGTAGACGGCAAGGATACGTGAATATTAAGCGCTAAATGATTAAATGTAATAATACAGGGAATATCGATGTTAAAATAGTAGTGACGTGATTAACGTATGAAAATATTAATCAGTTAAATGAGTAGTTAAATGACAATTACGAATAAAGATAATAAAAATGAAAATTCGTAATAAGTTATATATTGATGATTTCTACATAACGTTTAGGCCAATGAACTGTCCTACCAGAGCGTGTTGTTTTCATAGGTTTCTCTGGCAACGTTGAAGCTTGCGTGGATATAGGTTTTGGAACGTCGTTCAGCTGATCTTTATCGTTGTCTTCGAAATCGTCGATGAACGCTGGTTTGACTCTGTCGACACTGATGGCTTCTGCTTTATTCAGTCGTTCTATCGTGATAACTTTATCATTTCTATTTAGAACTTTGAATGGGCCATCATAAGCGGGTTGAAGTGGTCGTTGTACACCCTCTCTCCTGACGAAGACGTGAGTGCAATCTGTCAGTTGTTGCGGGATGTATGACGTTCGTTCCTGCTGGTGTGGAAGTGATATCTTAAGTTCGTTCATGTGTTGTTTTAGCTGGTGCACATAACCAATCATATCTTGTGGAACTTGGTTACCTGGGGTGAAAAATTCTCCTGGTAATCGTAATATTGTTCCATAGACTAGTTCGGAAACACAGCAGCCAATATCTTTGTTTAGAGCAGCTCGTACACCAAGTAGTACCAGTGGGAGTTTGGTTGACCAGTCGTTTTGAGTCAAAGAAACAGCGAGCGCAGCTTTGAGTTGTCGATGAAGTCGTTCAACCATACCGTTGGAACTAGGATGGTACGCGGTTGTTCGTATTCGTTTAATGCCCAGTAATTCCGTTAGCTGGTGAAACAGTCGGCTTTCAAACTGAGCACCTCTGTCTGTAGTGATAATGGATGGGGCACCAAAGTTAGCTATCCAGTTTTCGACCAAAGCTTTAGCTACTGTTTCAGCGGAGACGTCGGCTATTGGAACTGCTACAGGCCAACGAGTGAATCTATCGATGCAAGTTAGAATATAGTTGAAACCATTGGAAGGAGGTAGTGGACCAACTAGATCTACATGTATATGTTCAAATCTAGAGTCAAGGTTAGGAAAGCGACCAAGTGGTGCATTAGTGTGAGGGTTGGTTTTGACTCTTTGACAAGACAAGCAATTTCGTGTCCACTTCTTAACATCGCTATTAATGTTCGGCCATCTAAATCTTTCTTTTATTAGTTTGATAGTAGCGCTGACACCGGGATGAGACAAGTTATGTAACTTCTCGAATACTGTATGTCTCATAGCTGCTGGAACGAAGGGTCGATATTTACCCGTAGAGGTGTCGCAGATTATTTTTGTCGTGCCAAAAGGAATTGCGTCTAGCTTTAAAGATGTTGTTTTAAAAGACATGATCTTCTTTAGTTCGGCATCATCTCGTTGTAAGTTTGAGAGACGTTTGTAGTCGATGTCTGAGCATACAATGTTGTCAATGTGCACACGTGATAAAGCGTCTGCCACTTCATTGTTTTTACCCTTCACATGTCGCAGATCGGAAGTGAACTGAGATATAAACTTGAGATGTCGTAGTTCACGAGGAGAGCAGTTATCCTGTTTTGCTGATAAGGCTTTCGTTAGAGCTTTATGGTCTGTAAAGACAGTAAAAGCTGTACCTTCCAGCATATGTCGAAAGTGCTCGATTGCTAAATAAACAGCCAATAACTCTCTACCAAAAGTGCTATAGCGGCATTGACTGGGATTCAGTCGTTTCGAAAAGAATGCAAGAGGTTGCCCTTCGCCGTGTACCTGCTGTTGTAAAACTGCCCCGATGGCAACGTCTGAAGCGTCTGTCATGAGAGACAGGAAGCGTCATTTTGGCGTCTGACTAAGAGTGTCTTGTCATTTAACAATTGTTTGACATTTTCGAATGCTTTAACAGCTTCTGCGGGCAAATGGAATGAACGACTATGTCCACGTTAGCAATCGGTTAATGGTTGTAAAGCTTTAGCACAGTTCGGAATAAAACGCCAGTAAAAATTAACGAGACCCAAAAATCGCCGTAATTTCTTAAAAGAGTCTGGTAACGGATAATCTTTGATAGCTTGTACGTCATCAGGGACTGGTCTGATTCCTTGACTATCGATTAAATGACCGAGGAATTTCAGTGGGGTCTTACCAAATTCGCATTTGTCTAAGTTGATGGTCATGCCCCACTGGTTAAGTCTTTCCAACACAGTCTTCACATGTTTCAAATGCTTGGCTTCGTCTGCACTTGCAATTAGTAAGTCGTCGATGTATGCGTAGACGAAAGGGAGACCATGGAGTACTTGGTCGATTAGGCGTTGAAATGTCTGAGCGGCTTTCATTAGTCCGAAGGGCATGCGTACGAATTCGTATAAACCAAATGGTGTGGTAATGGCGGTTTTCGGAACGTCATCCGGGTGGATGGGGATATGATGATACGCTCTGACAAGATCGATTTTAGAGAAAACTTTGACATCTGGTAAGTTGCTAGCGAAATCGTGGATATGTGGTATTGAGTATCGATCAGGTACCGTTTGATTGTTTAAAGCTCGATAATCACCACACGGCCGTATCTCACCAGAAGACTTTTTGGGCACCATGTGAAGCGGTGAAGACCAAGAGCTGTTGGATGGTCGAATAATACCAAGCTCTAGCATTTTATCGAACTCTGTTTTGGCGATTTTAAGTCGATGTGGGTCAAGGCGTCGGGGACGTGCAAAAACTGGTGGTCCAGTGGTTTTAATATGATGAACCACGTGATGCTTTGGTTCTGTTCCTCGAAAAGAAGGTTTTAAAAGGTCAGGAAACTGATTTACCAAATTGGTATATGGAGATGCTGGTGTGTGTGTGACCATCAAGTTCAATGACGATGCACGGCTAATCGTACCGGCAATGTACTTTTTATTGAGCGAGTCTATTAGCTTGAGGGCTTATCGGATCAACTAACAGTTTGTGTTGCTGTAGAAAATCGATACCGAGGATTGGGGATGGAACATCTGCAATGATGAACGACCAAGTGTAGGTATTCTTTAAACCAAAATCTAAAGTCATTCGTTTAGTTCCATATGTAACAATACTGGACTGATTAACAGCTTGGGGCGTAACTGCTGGGTCAGGATGCTGACGTTCCTGGGTAGACGGAGGGAGAACACTCACCTCTGCTCCTGTTTCAACTAAGAATGTAGTACCGGTATTTTTATCTGTTACATAAAACAAACGACTGTTAGATCGTAGATTGCCAACAGTAGTTTTCTCACATGACGATAAACCTTTTGGTTTAGTCTGAAAGTTGCAAGGTGAACGGCACCGTCGTGCATTGCTTCCATAACTACGGTGATACCAGCAAATATTGTCGCGATGTCGTGACGTGCTAGGGGACCGAGAAAGACGTCGACGAGACGAGCTTCTAGAACGGCTTGGTTGTGTGCGTGCAGTCAGTTTTGCTAACTGACTCAGTAAGTTGTCGACTCTGTGTTCTAGAGTCTGTATTCTATCGTGAGTGTCTGGTATTCTGCTAGTGGAAGCGACAGATTGAGGTGTTGACCTCTCGTACACGCGATCCGCGATTTCGGTGAGCCTTTCTATTTCAATGTCGTCGTCTCCGAAAGCAAGAACCTGCTGGATATTTTCAGGAAGTCGTCGCAGCCAGATTTAGTAAAAGAGACGTTTATCGATTTCTCTTCCGGTAACTAGGCTTTGCATATGCCTCATGACTTGCGAGGGGGTTCTGTCACCTAACTCAACATTGCTTAACAGGCGATCGAGTGCTTGCCTATCCGAAAGCGAAGTGCATCGAAGTACCTCTTCCTTCAACTTGTCGTAAGGCGCTTCTGTGCTGGGTTGAACGATGTATTGCCGTACCTGCTCGGCGACTTCGTCTGGTAGTACTGTACTCAAAATGCCAAATTTAGCTGTCTGTGACGTGAGCTTATTGATAGCCAAATAATGCTCCAGTCGTGCAAACCAAAGATGAGGGTCTCTGAAATTAAAAACAGGTACAGTAAGAGAAATAGTACTAACAGATCCCAGCTCTAAGTTATCAGAGTTATTCGAAGACATGTTACAATTCGTAAAAAATGGTTTAAGAGTAGCAAAATAGCAAACTTTGTGCACACTAAGAATACGGCAAAATAAAAAACCATACAATGCAGGTGCTTACCACAAACTATTGCAGGTTGTGCTATGAGCAGACACAAGAATGAGTTCGAAAAGTCTAATAAATATATAGATCCGCGAAAGTTAGAGTTTTAATAATCCAACAAGTGTAACGACGCGACGAGGTCAAAAAGTCGTCGTCGTCGGAGTCAGCAATTTGTCGTCGGAGTCGACAGGTTATCGTCGGGCTCACCAATTCGTTGCGTGTTCTACTTGACTAAATTAGCGTACACGTATTTCCTAGCACTTCTTCACGTTTATCAATGTGGGCAAACGTTGTGGCTACTCGACGCCAACAACGTAAAATCAGAAGGCACTTGTGAAGAGTTTAATCGTGTATTATATCCGTAGTCAAATTTCAAAATTTTATCAAGGTAACGTTCAACAGTAAATTGACAAATGTTTACGAAATACATATAAAATCGGTCTGTGTAAACATATAATATGAGTATGCAAATTAGATTAAAAACGTATGTTTAGAGTTGGAAAAGGGGTACTACATATCTCGTAAATGTGCACGCTGTACAGCATGCAAGGCGTTGAAACAGATTCTGAATGCTTGGGTTTAACTAAGGTGATTCGTTCACATGCAGTAGCATGCATCTGACCTCGGATCTGATGCTGCACCAAACTCAGAGAGAACTTAAATAAAGTTTTAGTATATCCACTGTTAGGTGACAGACTCTATATTGACAGAAATAACTCTCACCAGGAATGATTCATTCTTTCCTTTCGAAACAATTGTCCACATTGTTAGAATTGTTCATTAATACCTCTGTTTTCATCAGGTCTGGCAGTTGTTCACTACACAATCTCTTCATGGAGGCAGTTCTCTCTGTTTCCGTTCAACAGTGCCTTCAAGCACAAAAGCATAAACACCATCCTCCCAATAATAAACACATGAATGATCCTCACTTGAATCCGTCTTCAGACATCACAGTCAACTGTAGAAACTTTGATTTTCCATGGCATTACAGTTAGCTTCACAATTTATTACTTACTCAATATCAAGTCTTATTCATGACAACAGCGAACTTCCGCCCTCGGATAAACACGCATTTGTGAAATTATCAGACTATTCATTTTGCACTGTGCTCTCCCCAGTAATGCAATCGTCATCAAGACATATGTTCTGTATGACAATACTGAAAAGAAAGATACTCGAATCTACAGTTGAACGAAATGTTTCCTTCAACATCCATCTGACGACAAACCATAAACTCCGTCTAACCACAAAACAAATTTCAAAATCATGCTCAGTGATGTAAGCAGTCACAATAGTGAATACAAACAATGTGTCCTTCCAATATTACTGTCCTCAAACATGTATGGAAGTAGGATTCATCGGTCTGTGCATATCACTCTTCAACAATAATATACAGCTTCAAGTATTTCGATGTAAAACATTGGTGTTGTATCAGGAATCATCAGACACAAGACATGACTTTCACTGTAGTTACTACTCTGGTCATTGAAAGTAGTCAACTTATAATGAATAAATATGTGCATCGTAAGCACAGTTAACTGACATAAGATTTCATTTGGTCTAAGTGTGATGTATCTCGTAAATGTGCACGCTGTACAGCATGCAAGGCGTTGAAACAGATTCTGAATGCTTGGGTTTAACTAGGGTGATTCGTTCACATGCAGTGGCATGCATCTGACCTCGGAGCAGATGCTGCACCAAACTCAGAGAGAACTCAAATAAAGTACTAGTATGTCCACTGTTAGGTGACAGACTCTACATTGACAGAAATAACTCTCACCAGGAATGATTCATTCTCTCCTTTCGAAACAATTGTCCACATTGTTAGAATTGTGCATAAATACCTCTGTTTCCATCAGTTCTGGCTATGTTTTTGGTTACTACGCCTTACTGTGGTCTAGGCCTTTTACCTTCGTTCCTGAACTGTTCTGCTTATAGACTTTATAATCCTTTTGTAAACATAGCGTATTCTCTATAGACAATATGAGGATGAATTGGCTTGTTCTCATTGCTCGCTTATACGACTTTGTATGGTGTTCTATAGTCTTGGTAGACGTATAGAATCTATTTGCATGCTAAATTGGTTGGCAGGGATATTAATTTCATTGAATTTGGTGGCTGCTGGCTTCGTTTATAGGGGCCTATTGTCACCATAGCGCTGTTATGCGTCCTACTTTTGCATATAATAATGCGTTTGGCTGGTCTTGTATGCGAGATGAGTTCTATTTGGCTTGTCTATGCAGTGCATAATTGATTGACGCGATCAACGATCGGCATAACAATGCTTACCTATCATTAAAATACTAACGGTGCGAATGGTCCACCGAGGGAGAGGGCTCTCGAGTGGCTGCACCACAGAATGATCCTGCATGCCGCTCTCGTCTCTCAAGAGGTAGGGATGGGTGTGTTTTGTTCACCTGAAAACCAAAACCCAGTCAATGGGTGTATCACTGTGTGAATATATATATATTTATTCCTGTTTATGCAGGAACATACCAATTGTACAGGCATGGATAAGTTATTATATAAATTACAGTTTGTTTGTTCAATCTAACATTAGAGTCAGTCAGAACAGTCTGCAAAATAGTCTGTCTGTGTAACACATAAAGAGATATAGAAATATTGTCTTCGCATTAACAAAAAACCCAGACTTCAGATGAATGTGATACAAATATCTGGGAAAAATAAAGCTTGAAGTCAATTCTCTTATAAAACTTTGTTGTGAACAGCATCCGTGAGATAAAGTTTATTGATGTATTATTTTGAGTCAATAATGTGTTTATTCCATTTTTTTCAGCAGTCTTATCGTAAAACCAATACCCAGTCAATGGGTGTATCACTGTGTGAATAAACTGGTTGATCCTGCCAGTAGTCATATGCTTGTCTCCGAGATCAAGTCATGCATGTCTAAGTACATACCTTAAAACTGTGAGACCGCGAATGGCTCATTAAATCAGCTATGGTTCCTTAGATCATATATGCTACATGGATAACTGTAGTAATCCTGTAGCTAAAACATGCAATTATGCCCTGACCCGCAAGGGAACGGGTGCATTTATTAGAACAGAACCAACCGCGGGCAGTTTCGGCTGTCTCTGTTGAATTCTGTGATGACTCTGGATAACTTCAATGACCGCAGTCGGCCTTGTGTGGGCGACGGATCTTTCAAATGTCTACCCTATCAATTTGTTGGTAGGTGATCTGCCTACCATGATAATAACGGGTAACGGGGAATCAGAGTTCGATTCCGGAGAGGGAGCCTGAGAAATGGCTACCACATCCAAGGACGGCAGCAGGCACGATAATTACCCACTCCCTGCACAGGGAGATAGTGACGAACAATACGAATACAGGAAACAATTGAGGCTCCGTAATTCGAATGAGTACAATTTAAATCCTTTAACGAGGACCAATTGGAGGGCAAGTCTGTTGCCAGCAGCCGCGGTAACTCCAGCTACAAAAGCCTATATTAAATTTGCTGCAGTTAAAAAGCTCGATGTTGAACCTGGGTTGTGCGGCCGCATGCCGTTGCTTGTTCGCGGTTTTGGTTAAGATCAGAACTTGTGTTCGGCTCGGTGTGGTGGTTGTGCAGCCTTTCAGCCGTATCTGTGTAAACCGATGCTGACGGACATGGGTGAGCTTGTATTGCCCGCTATGTGTTGGCATGCTTCCAGATGCCTTTAACCGAGTGTCGGGAGCGGACGGCATCTTTACTTTGAACAAACTTGAGTGTTCATGGCAGGTTTTTGTGCCTAGAAATTCTTGCATGGAATAATGAAATAGGACTTCGGTTCTATTTTGTTGGTTTTCGGATCCGAAGTAATGGTTAAGAGGGACAGACGGGGGCATTTGTCTGGCGATGTTGGAAGTGAAATTCTGGGATCATCGCCAGACAAACTACAGCGAAAGCATTTGCCAAGAATTTTTTCATTGTTCATGTGGTTGCAAAGCTGAAACCTAAAGGAATTGACGGAAGGGCACCACCAGGAGTGGAGCCTGCTGTTTAATTCGACTCAACATGGGAAAGCTCACCCGGCCCGGACACTGTAAGGATTGACAGATTGAAGGCTCTTTCTTGATTTGGTGGATGGTGGTGCATGGCCCTTCTTAGTTGGTGGAGCGATTTGTCTAGTTAATTCCGATAACGAACGAGACTTTAACCTACTAAAAAGTAGATTGGTCCTCTGTGCTCGTTCAGGGCGCGGCTTCTATTGCTTCTTTATGGAGTAGTGTCGTCGTGATCCGGCGGGTACGGTGCCAGTTTTTACTTCTTAGAGGGACAGACGGCACATCGAATTCGTACGAAATTGAGCAATAACACGTCTGTGATGCCCTTAGATGTCCGGGGCCACACGTGCGCTACAATGACGGTGCCAGCGAGTCTGGGAACGTGGCCCGAAAGGATTGGGCAAACTGTTTCATCACTAACGCGACTGGGATCGTGGCTTGCATTTATTCCCCGTGAACGAGGAATTCTTGGTAAGTGCAAGTCATAAGCTTGCGCTGATTACGTCCCTGCCCTTTGTACACACCGCCCGTCGCTACTACCGATTGAATGGTTTAGTGAAGCGGTTGGATTGGTGTCGTTGCAGTGGCTTTGCCGCTCGACTGATGCCGAGAAGACGACCTAACTTGACTATTTAGAGGAAGTAAAAGTCGGAACAAGGTTTCCGTAGGTGAACCTGCGGAAGGATCATTACAAGATTCTCAAACATGTACCCAATTGAAGCACGGATATTGTTGTGGTGTGCTAAGACACACCAGTGGGTGTTGGTTGACCTGCCTAGTCGACCGGCACCCAAGCCTAGATGTTGGTAGGCAAAGACTACACAAGCATGTGTACCCGAAAGATTAAATCATGTGTTGTTTTTGCTTGAACAACCAGTCAGCACAAATGAGTGAAGTATCATGATGGCTGTGCTCATCGCAGTCGATCATTGATAGAGAAACATGATCTTGGTGGTGTTGTTTTGGCCTGGGAAACCAAACAGCATAAATGAAATGAGTGAAGTACTCATAAAGACTGGGCCTCGCAGTCAGTCATCCCTACTGTACTGTTGCTAAACTGAAACTGAAAGGAATTGACGGAATTTTGATACTTTGACCGAGGTACCTAACCTGTCATATGCACTGATGGTGTTCTCGTGACATTTGTTGCCAGATCTGCCAAGGGCGATGTTATAGTACGTGAGGGGTTGATCACTTGGCTCTTGCGCCGATGAAGATTGCAGCCAACTGTGTGAATTAATGTGAACTGCATACTGATTTGAACATCGACATCTTGAACGCATATTGCGGCTACGGGATATCCTGTGACCACGTCTGTCCGAGGGTCGGATTTCCATCTATCACGATGCACTTTGAGTCGTGCATCGGGCGAGTGCCTGCCAGCGTGTGTACTCGTATATCCACGCGGAATGCTGGTCAAAGGCTCCGTCCCAATTTGTCCGGCCACAGCCTAGTCTGGTGTAGAACTTCTGATTGAGTCGCCACGGTGGGTTGTGCTCGAGTCGTAGATTAATGATATACATATATATAAATGCTCGAGAGTACATGACCTATCGTGAATACAGTAATAAATAAACGGCTTGATTGGAGGTCTATACATAGTCTATGGCTTAACCGAGATTGTGCTATGCACATTATCAAATGTGAATACCCGTTGAACTTAAGGATATCAGTAAGTGGAGGAAAAGAAACTAACAAGGATTCTCCTAGTAACTGCGAGCGAACAGAGGTTAGCCAAACACCGAAGACTGCAAGACAATGTGTTGTTTAGGTTTGTTCTTGGCATAACTGCTCTGGCCCAAGTCCAGCAATGAGTACGGCATACCGTTCTGGCCCAAAGAGGGTGAAAGGCCCATGGTTGTAGAGACCAAGCATGACAGTTTTGTCCAGAGCTTACCTTGGAGTCGGGTTGTTTGAGAATGCAGCCCAAAGTGGGTGGTAAACTCCATCCAAGGCTAAATACTTGCACGAGTCCGATAGTAAACAAGTACTGTGAGGGAAAGTTGAAAAGTACTTTGAAGAGAGAGTAAACAGTGCGTGAAACCGCTCAGAGGTAAACGAGTGGAGTTGAACTGCGATCCTTGAAAATTCAGCTGATGAGCATGATTTGTGCTTGGGCATATTGACAGCCCTTCAGTGTCTGCTTAACTGCGGGTGCCTGCCTCTGGTGAGTATGTCTGGTGCGCTAATCATGTGCCGCACGCATTGGAGGGTGTATGAGTCTGCTTGTCAGTGCACTTTCTCAGGGTGTTCACCACGACTGGCACTGCTGTCTGTCTGCTGTAGTCAAACTGATCAGGTCTGATTAACGTTGGGCTTGGTTGGGTTGGCAGGTGACTCACTGGTCCATTCTGTGGGCTATGAGTGTTATTAGCCGGCTATAGTGGATCTGCACAGTGTGTCGGAGACGGCGGCTTTGCATATGCGCTCTGTCCTTCAGGCGTGGTTGAGTCTGGTCGACTTGTTGCTAGTTTCGGCTGGTCAGTTGATGGCTTGATCATGTTCAGTTGGCAGTGGTGTGCGTGTGTCTTAGTTTGGGCCAATAGTCTGTGGTGTTGTGGTAGACTATCCACCTGACTCGTCTTGAAACACGGACCAAGGAGTTTAACATGTGCGCGAGTCATTGGGCTTTACGAAACCCAAAGGCGCAGTGAAGGTAAAGGTTTGGCTTGTCCAGGCTGAGGTGAGATCCTGTTGTTTTGCTCATTAATTCCAAGCTGTGAGCAGCAGGCGCATCACCGGCCCGTCCCATGACGTAGACATGTGGCCTTGTACTATGTGCACCGTCGGGGCGGAGCAAGAGCGTACATGTTGAGACCCGAAAGATGGTGAACTATGCTTGCGGAGGTTGAAGCCAGAGGAAACTCTGGTGGAGGACCGTAGCGATTATGACGTGCAAATCGATCGTATAACGTGAGTATAGGGGCGAAAGACTAATCGAACCATCTAGTAGCTGGTTGCCTCCGAAGTTTCCCTCAGGATAGCTGGCATTCTGAGATATAAACAGTTTTATCCGGTAAAGCGAATGATTAGAGGCATTGGGGAGAAAACATCCTCAACCTATTCTCAAACTTTAAATGGTTGAGAAGCTTAACTCGCTTAAATGGAGTTTTGCATTGAATGTGAGTGCCAAGTGGGCCATTTTTGGTAAGCAGAACTGGCGCTGTGGGATGAACCAAACGTGCGGTTAAGGTGCCTAACGCGACGCTCATGAGATACCACAAAAGGTGTTGGTTGGTCCAGACAGCAGGACGGTGGCCATGGAAGTCGGAAACCGCTAAGGAGTGTGTAACAACTCACCTGCCGAATCAACCAGCCCTGAAAATGGATGGCGCTCGGGCGTTGGACCTATACCGTACCGTTGCTGCAAGCTGGGCCTAAGCAGGGTGAGGGCGAACTGACTTGGTCCAGGCATGGAGTGGCGGCGACGAGTAGGAGAGTCGCTGTGGCTAGCGGGAAGCCTTAGGCGTAAGCCTAGGTGAAGCAACCACAGGCGCAGATCTTGGTGGTAGTAGCAAATATTCAAGTGAGAACCTTGAAGGCCGAAGTGGAGAAGGGTTCCATGGGAACAGCAGTTGGCCATGGGTCAGGCGGTCCTAAGTTATCTGGTAAATTGGAACAGAGACGGGGTGCCTGACATTGTTCGCTTGCGGGCTTTGTTAGTACTGCTGCTAAAGTACTGTTGCAACGCAGCCCCCTGTAGCGAAAGGGAATCGGGTTAATATTCCCGATCTTGTCCACGAAGATTGGTGCGTGTTGGATTTTTGGTTTAGTGTGCACCCAGCGCGGTAACGCAACCGAATTCAGAGACGTTGGCGGGGAGAGTTCTCTTTTCTTCGTTAGGAGTGCATCCACCGCCTGGAATCGGCTTGTCCAGAGACAGAGGGCTAGCCTCCGTAAAGCACCACCCTTCTTGTGGTGTCCGGAACGCTCCTTTCGGCCCTTGAAAATCCGAGCCAGGCAGTATAATTTTCGTGGCAGGCCGTACCCATATCCGCAGCAGGTCTCCAAGGTGAACAGCCTCTGGCAATCGAACAATGTAGGTAAGGGAAGTCGGCAAATTGGATCCGTAACTTCGGGAGAAGCATTGGCTCTGGGGGCCGAGTCAGACAGGCCGAGATCAGATACGTGTCGGTCCAGTTGGAGGCTGGTTTCTCTGCTGCTTTGTGTGCTTCGGTGCATATTGTTGTGGAGTTACTGGACTCTGACCGCGATCGATCGTGGGCGGTTTCAGCTGTTGGTGTTGTATGGCTAGCAACGCGCGTGGACTTGCTCCGCGTTGCGTCAAGCGGCTGTGCTTCCATTGTTTGGCGCGCGACGGCTAACTCAGAACTGGTACGGACCAGGGGAAAAAACCATATCCTTTTGGCGCTAGTTAACTCAATTCGGTAGTTACTCAGCTCTCTTCCCCAGTTTTCGCGTAGTGTTTCTACTCGTCAAATGCGTTTTTTTGGTGTATCTTTTGACGGGCTAGTCTTCCATTTAGCGATTTTCACCTGTTAACTTATAATTACCTGCCATTAAATTACTGATTTTAACGAATTTTTCCTGTTCACTCGCTCTGCTTCTTTTTTCAGTCACTGAAACTGTAATAATCAGTTTCAGCCCGTCGAGATCTTTCATTTGATATCCAATTTATACCTGTTTGTTGTATAATTCCCAAATTCACCTCTTATTTTTTGTACTTTTGGCCACTCTGGCTTTAAAAGTATTTTGATTTGATTTTGATTTACAGCTTGATTCCACACCGTATTTTCACTACAAGTATGGAATTTTCAGCATGGATATCGGTAGCCCAAATTCGGGCCGACCATAGATATCGGGTGTGCGCCGGCAGGGGATCGAACTCCGGACCATGTGCATGGTCGGCGAGAGTCCTAACCACTGTGCCACCGACAAACCTGTCGATTTCCTGATTGACTGTTATTTACCCCTCAGTCCTTATTATTCATCTCCCTTATCTTATCTAGTGAGTCGAAAGTCATTTTTTACTCACTAGTTTCCTGTAATTTCGTCCCTATACAACCTTTTGTACTACTTGTACCCTTTTCATACTCCTGTTTTTCAGTTTTTTCAATTTTTATCCCCACTTCTTATCATTGCGACCCAAATTCACTCCTTTATTATTCCCTTCACTTGATCCTATCCCTGTGACCAAAAAGTCTCAGACTCTCATCGTTTTTCCGAGAGCTGTGAGGTCCTATTCTTGGCGAAACACCCCTTTGGTAAATTCCTAGTGACCTTGAGAATAAATAGAGGCTCATTACGACCTTGAGATCTGATTTCTCAACACTTGTGCCTCACGTTAACTTATACCTGACTCACTTTCCGTACTTTCCTGAACTTTTAACAAGGTGCTTCTTTCGTCCATAAATCACCCCTTTTTTGTAATTTTTGGCTCATCCCCTAGTTTGGTACCCGATAACTCTACCCTCTTGACACCCCTGAAGCGCCTCTTAGCATCTCTGCACTCTGCTCACTGTTCTTTCTGAAGCTGCGGAGAAACTATGACGCTGGGAAGTATTTTGTTCCTCACAGAGAGCCCCCTTTCCGACATTTTCGTCATTTTTCGCCTATCATTTCGAGTTTTTTCCCGAGTTCGTCACCCTATAGACCTGCTTCTTTCACACTTTTGTAATTTCTTTTGGTCTTTCTGAGATCAGCTCAGTCTTTTCTTCAAACATCGAGAGGTTTTGAAACGTTTCCTGATAACACTTTTGACTTAGTGACCTACATTTTAACCTTGTTTTCTCGTAAAACTCCAAGTTTGGGCTGGAATTTTTCACCTTCTCTTCTGATAGCTACAGCCTTTTTTCATATTTTAAAGATAGAGTTTTGAGGTCTACAGAAGGCAGCAAACCGCCTTTCCATCTGCTTCTTGTACTTCAATATTCATTGTCAAACTTACACTTTAACCTATTTTTCACTTGTTTTCAGTAACTGTCACTCATTTTCTTGAATCACATTTTAGTAGCTTTTTGGCCGTTGGCGGAAATATAGCTAAAGGCAGTCTCCATAGGATTTATTGAATTTTTATTGATCAGAAGCTAAGGCACCAATCTTGCCTTCTGATTGGTCCAACTTGCTTCAATTTTCTCACAATTACTAAGTTTTTTTCTGAGTTTGTAACCCTCCTGTTGCACTTTTGTGAGTTGTACACGCCTCATTCTTTTCCTTCTTGATAGTACTCCTCTTGCGCCGACATTTCCCCCTTGTTGTCCCTTCCTCTACCGTCTGAGAAGCTTGCAAACTTCGACTTTTGTTGATTTTTCACCCGCCCATTACAAAGGCCTTTCCTTCCCGTGACATAATCAACCTCATTTTTCTCTTGTATACTGGGCCCTTCCTGACCCAGTTTCTTTCCCCACATAGTGCAAAAGTAACGGTGAGGGGTCTATGAACGATCCGTGACACAACCCTGCTCTGCAGTCGTTGTCCTCCTTTAACGCGAGATTGTACGCATTACATACTCCCGTCCATGTCAGCTATGTTACCTTCCCCATCATCTTCCTCCGTGGCCTCTGCTACGGATCATGCTGACACCCCCTGTCTGGCACCTTCCTTTTCCCCCTCTCCTCCTTCTGCACGTGTTCACCATATACCGCCCTCTTCTTCGGAACCTCTTCAATTCTATTCTTCTGCTTCAACTGATTCTTCGAATTCTTCATCAGCCTCAACGCATTCCATTAGCTCAAGTATATCCAGTTCCATTTTAATATCACACTATAACTGCCCTCACTGTCAACGTGTCTTCTCAACTTCACTGGGACTCACCTAGCATCTCCAACACTGGCATCCTGGTGAATAAAATAATATCCTCCTCGGCAGAGTCACGTCCTCAAGCAGATCTCCGCGCAACTGGACAGCTCAGTAGGAACTGTCCCTTGTAATTCTTGCCAACGCCAGCGCTAATCGTTCCTCTTTTAAATCGGAACTATACACTTTTCTGCACAGCCAGCTACCGCATCGCTCTATTGATAGGATCAAGAGTAGTCTAAAGATTCTGCGCTGGCACGTTTCGTCCTTCTCATCCCCGCTCACCTCGAGCTCCCTGTCATGTCGCACTGCTTCGCCATCGGCATCTTCACCGTCTCTTGCTTCCTCCTCGTCTCAATCCTCTCGTCCAGTACTTCGCAATTGGTCTTCCGTATTTTTCTTAGTAATACCATTGGATTTTACTCGACGAGACGAATCGATTGCTACCTGTATTGTCTCTGTAGGACTTATGGTTGCGGAGATATGAACTTTTAAAGTTGGCAGGTTTCCCCGTTTGCCTTTGTATAGAAATCAATAGAGTTGACTTTCAGCGAATGAGAATTAAGCTTTTGTTTACTAGCCGTAGTTAAGGTTTTTTTTAAATGCATTCGACCTTGGTGCCCTGCGCGGGAAGGCGCAGTTGAATGTTTGGCATGGCGTGGGACGCAAGGTTGGTTTGATACAGTCAGCCTCTGCCCCTTTGACGCCTGAGGGGGCTTAAATTCTTCATCAAAAGGAGTTGTTTGGTAAGTTTACATTCGTTTTATTATATCTTATTAGTCGTTTTTATGTTTAGACCAGGTTTTGACTAAACATTTAGATTCATGTTTACTATGCTAAAGCACTTAGAAGCTATCTTGCCAAAATTTTCCAGGAAGGATGGCACCTAGGGAAGCTATATACCAATCGATAGCATTCAGTGAGATCTATCGTTTGGCACTGGTTTCGAACCTCATGGCTCCTCCTCAGCCGAGTAGGGACCTTTTCGACTTGGTGCAAAAAGGTCTTAGGACCTATGCTGCCAAAATTTTTCTAGGGAGGCTAGGACCTAGGGAAGCTATATACCAATCGATAGCATTCAGTGAGATCTATCGTTTGGCACTGGTTTCGAACCTCATGGCTCCTCCTCAGCCGAGTAGGGACCTTTTCGACTTGGTGCAAAAAGGTCTTAGGACCTATGCTGCCAAAATTTTTCTAGGGAGGCTAGGACCTAGGGAAGCTATATACCAATCGATAGCATTCAGTGAGATCTATCGTTTGGCACTGGTTTCGAACCTCATGGCTCCTCCTCAGCCGAGTAGGGACCTTTTCGACTTGGTGCAAAAAGGTCTTAGGACCTATGCTGCCAAAATTTTTCAAGGGAGGCTAGGACCTAGGGAAGCTATATACCAATCGATAGCATTCACTGAGATCTATCGTTTGGCACTGGTTTCGAACCTCATGGCTCCTCCTCAGCCGAGTAGGGACCTTTTCGACTTGGTGCAAAAAGGTCTTAGGACCTATGCTGCCAAAATTTTTCTAGGGAGGCTAGCACCTAGGGAAGCTATATACCAATCGATAGCATTCAGTGAGATCTATCGTTTGGCTCTGGTTTCGAACCTCATGGCTCCTCCTCAGCCGAGTAGGGACCTTCTCGACTTGGTGCAAAAAGGTCTTAGGACCTATGCTGCCAAAATTTTTCTAGGGAGGCTAGGACCTAGGGAAGCTATATACCAATCGATAGCATTCAGTGAGATCTATCGTTTGGCACTGGTTTCGAACCTCATGGCTCCTCCTGAGCCGAGTAGGGACCTTTTCGACTTGGTGCAAAAAGGTCTTAGGACCTATGCTGCCAAAATTTTTCTAGGGAGGCTAGGACCTGGGGAAGCTATATACCAATCGATAGCATTCAGTGAGATCTATCGTTTGGCACTGGTTTCGAACCTCATGGCTCCTCCTCAGCCGAGTAGGGACCTTTTCGACTTGGTGCAAAAAGGGTCTTAGGACCTATGCTGCCAAAATTTTTCTAGGGAGGCTAGGACCTAGGGAAGCTATATACCAATCGATAGCATTCAGTGAGATCTATCGTTTGGCACTGGTTTCGAACCTCATGACTCCTCTTCAGCCGAGTAGGGACCTTCTCGACTTGGTGCAAAAAGGTCTTAGGACCTATGCTGCCAAAATTTTTCTAGGGAGGCTAGGACCTAGGGAAGCTATATACCAATCGATAGCATTCAGTGAGATCTATCGTTTGGCACTGGTTTCGAACCTCATGGCTCCTCCTCAGCCGAGTAGGGACGTTTTCGACTTGGTGCAAAAAGGTCTTAGGACCTATGCTGCCAAAATTTTTCTAGGGAGGCTAGGACCTAGAGAATCTATATACCAATCGATAGCATTCAGTGAGATCTATCGTTTGGCACTGGTTTCGAACCTCATGGCTCCTCCTGAGCCGAGTAGGGACCTTTTCGACTTGGTGCAAAAAGGTCTTAGGACCTATGCTGCCAAAATTTTTCTAGGGAGGCTAGGACCTAGGGAAGCTATATACCAATCGATAGCATTCAGTGAGATCTATCGTTTGGCACTGGTTTCGAACCTCATGACTCCTCCTGAGCCGAGTAGGGACCTTTTCGACTTGGTGCAAAAAGGTCTTAGGACCTATGCTGCCAAAATTTTTCTAGGGAGGCTAGGACCTAGGGAAGCTATATACCAATCGATAGCATTCAGTGAGATCTATCGTTTGGCACTGGTTTCGAACCTCATGGCTCCTCCTCAGCCGAGTAGGGACCTTTTCGACTTGGTGCAAAAAGGTCTTAGGACCTATGCTGCCAAAATTTTTCTAGGGAGGCTAGGACCTAGGGAAGCTATATACCAATCGATAGCATTCAGTGAGATCTATCGTTTGGCACTGGTTTCGAACCTCATGACTCCTCCTGAGCCGAGTAGGGACCTTTTCGACTTGGTGCAAAAAGGTCTTAGGACCTATGCTGCCAAAATTTTTCTAGGGAGGCTAGGACCTAGGGAAGCTATATACCAATCGATAGCATTCAGTGAGATCTATCGTTTGGCACTGGTTTCGAACCTCATGGCTCCTCCTCAGCCGAGTAGGGACCTTTTCGACTTGGTGCAAAAAGGTCTTAGGACCTATGCTGCCAAAATTTTTCTAGGGAGGCTAGGACCTAGGGAAGCTATATACCAATCGATAGCATTCAGTGAGATCTATCGTTTGGCACTGGTTTCGAACCTCATGACTCCTCCTGAGCCGAGTAGGGACGTTTTCGACTTGGTGCAAAAAGGTCTTAGGACCTATGCTGCCAAAATTTTCTAGGGAGGCTAGGACCTGGGGAAGCTATATACCAATCGATAGCATTCAGTGAGATCTATCGTTTGGCACTGGTTTCGAACCTCATGACTCCTCCTGAGCCGAGTAGGGACCTTTTCGACTTGGTGCAAAAAGGTCTTAGGACCTATGCTGCCAAAATTTTTCTAGGGAGGCTAGGACCTAGAGAATCTATATAACAATCGATAGCATTCACTGAGATCTATCGTTTGGCACTGGTTTCGAACCTCATGGCTCCTCCTCAGCCGAGTAGGGACCTTTTCGACTTGGTGCAAAAAGGTCTTAGGACCTATGCTGCCAAAATTTTTCTAGGGAGGCTAGGACCTAGGGAAGCTATATACCAATCGATAGCATTCAGTGAGATCTATCGTTTGGCACTGGTTTCGAACCTCATGGCTCCTCCTCAGCCGAGTAGGGACCTTTTCGACTTGGTGCAAAAAGGTCTTAGGACCTATGCTGCCAAAATTTTTCTAGGGAGGCTAGGACCTAGGGAAGCTATATACCAATCGATAGCATTTAGTGAGATCTATCGTTTGGCACTGGTTTCGAACCTCATGGCTCCTCCTCAGCCGAGTAGGGACCTTTTCGACTTGGTGCAAAAAGGTCTTAGGACCTATGCTGCCAAAATTTTCTAGGGAGGCTAGGACCTGGGGAAGCTATATACCAATCGATAGCATTCAGTGAGATCTATCGTTTGGCACTGGTTTCGAACCTCATGGCTCCTCCTCAGCCGAGTAGGGACCTTTTCGACTTGGTGCAAAAAGGTCTTAGGACCTATGCTGCCAAAATTTTTCTAGGGAGGCTAGGACCTAGAGAATCTATATACCAATCGATAGCATTCAGTGAGATCTATCGTTTGGCACTGGTTTCGAACCTCATGGCTCCTCCTCAGCCGAGTAGGGACCTTTTCGACTTGGTGCGGAAAGGTCTTAGGACCTATGCTGCCAAAATTTTTCTAGGGAGGCTAGGACCTAGGGAAGCTATATACCAATCGATAGCATTCAGTGAGATCTATCGTTTGGCACTGGTTTCGAACCTCATGGCTCCTCCTCAGCCGAGTAGGGACCTTTTCGACTTGGTGCAAAAAGGGTCTTAGGACCTATGCTGCCAAAATTTTTCTAGGGAGGCTAGGACCTAGGGAAGCTATATACCAATCGATAGCATTCAGTGAGATCTATCGTTTGGCACTGGTTTCGAACCTCATGACTCCTCCTGAGCCGAGTAGGGACCTTTTCGACTTGGTGCAAAAAGGTCTTAGGACCTATGCTGCCAAAATTTTTCTAGGGAGGCTAGGACCTAGGGAAGCTATATACCAATCGATAGCATTCAGTGAGATCTATCGTTTGGCACTGGTTTCGAACCTCATGGCTCCTCCTCAGCCGAGTAGGGACCTTTTCGACTTGGTGCAAAAAGGTCTTAGGACCTATGCTGCCAAAATTTTTCTAGGGAGGCTAGGACCTGGGGAAGCTATATACCAATCGATAGCATTCAGTGAGATCTATCGTTTGGCTCTGGTTTCGAACCTCATGGCTCCTCCTCAGCCGAGTAGGGACTTTTTCGACTTGGTGCAAAAGGGTCTTAGGACCTATGCTGCCAAAATTTTTCTAGGGAGGCTAGGACCTAGGGAAGCTATATACCAATCGATAGCATTCAGTGAGATCTATCGTTTGGCACTGGTTTCGAACCTCATGGCTCCTCCTCAGCCGAGTAGGGACCTTTTCGACTTGGTGCAAAAAGGTCTTAGGACCTATGCTGCCAAAATTTTTCTAGGGAGGCTAGGACCTGGGGAAGCTATATACCAATCGATAGCATTCAGTGAGATCTATCGTTTGGCACTGGTTTCGAACCTCATGGCTCCTCCTGAGCCGAGTAGGGACCTTTTCGACTTGGTGCATAAAGGTCTTAGGACCTATGCTGCCAAAATTTTTCTAGGGAGGCTAGGACCTAGGGAAGCTATATACCAATCGATAGCATTCAGTGAGATCTATCGTTTGGCACTGGTTTCGAACCTCATGACTCCTCCTGAGCCGAGTAGGGACCTTTTCGACTTGGTGCAAAAAGGTCTTAGGACCTATGCTGCCAAAATTTTTCTAGGGAGGCTAGGACCTAGGGAAGCTATATACCAATCGATAGCATTCAGTGAGATCTATCGTTTGGCACTGGTTTCGAACCTCATGGCTCCTCCTCAGCCGAGTAGGGACCTTTTCGACTTGGTGCAAAAAGGTCTTAGGACCTATGCTGCCAAAATTTTTCTAGGGAGGCTAGGACCTAGAGAATCTATATACCAATCGATAGCATTCACTGAGATCTATCGTTTGGCACTGGTTTCGAACCTCATGACTCCTCCTGAGCCGAGTAGGGACCTTTTCGACTTGGTGCAAAAAGGTCTTAGGACCTATGCTGCCAAAATTTTCTAGGGAGGCTAGGACCTGGGGAAGCTATATACCAATCGATAGCATTCAGTGAGATCTATCGTTTGGCACTGGTTTCGAACCTCATGACTCCTCCTGAGCCGAGTAGGGACCTTTTCGACTTGGTGCAAAAAGGTCTTAGGACCTATGCTGCCAAAATTTCTCCAGGGAGGCTAGGACCTAGAGAATCTATATACCAATCGATAGCATTCAGTGAGATCTATCGTTTGGCACTGGTTTCGAACCTCATGGCTCCTCCTCAGCCGAGTAGGGACCTTTTCGACTTGGTGCAAAAAGGTCTTAGGACCTATGCTGCCAAAATTTTTCTAGGGAGGCTAGGACCTAGGGAAGCTATATACCAATCGATAGCATTCAGTGAGATCTATCGTTTGGCACTGGTTTCGAACCTCATGGCTCCTCCTCAGCCGAGTAGGGACCTTTTCGACTTGGTGCAAAAAGGTCTTAGGACCTATGCTGCCAAAATTTTTCTAGGGAGGCTAGGACCTAGGGAAGCTATATACCAATCGATAGCATTCAGTGAGATCTATCGTTTGGCACTGGTTTCGAACCTCATGGCTCCTCCTCAGCCGAGTAGGGACCTTTTCGACTTGGTGCAAAAAGGTCTTAGGACCTATGCTGCCAAAATTTTTCTAGGGAGGCTAGGACCTAGAGAATCTATATACCAATCGATAGCATTCACTGAGATCTATCGTTTGGCACTGGTTTCGAACCTCATGGCTCCTCCTCAGCCGAGTAGGGACCTTTTCGACTTGGTGCAAAAAGGTCTTAGGACCTATGCTGCCAAAATTTTTCTAGGGAGGCTAGGACCTAGAGAATCTATATACCAATCGATAGCATTCACTGAGATCTATCGTTTGGCACTGGTTTCGAACCTCATGGCTCCTCCTCAGCCGAGTAGGGACCTTTTCGACTTGGTGCAAAAAGGTCTTAGGACCTATGCTGCCAAAATTTTTCTAGGGAGGCTAGGACCTAGGGAAGCTATATACCAATCGATAGCATTCAGTGAGATCTATCGTTTGGCACTGGTTTCGAACCTCATGGCTCC
This sequence comes from Trichobilharzia szidati, assembly GCA_944472155.2. NCBI lineage: Eukaryota > Metazoa > Platyhelminthes > Trematoda > Strigeidida > Schistosomatidae > Trichobilharzia > Trichobilharzia szidati. The sequence continues at coordinate 2,565,817 of OX235276.1, forward strand.
TCCTCAGCCGAGTAGGGACCTTTTCGACTTGGTGCGGAAAGGTCTTAGGACCTATGCTGCCAAAATTTTTCTAGGGAGGCTAGGACCTGGGGAAGCTATATACCAATCGATAGCATTCAGTGAGATCTATCGTTTGGCACTGGTTTCGAACCTCATGACTCCTCCTGAGCCGAGTAGGGACCTTTTCGACTTGGTGCAAAAAGGTCTTAGGACCTATGCTGCCAAAATTTTTCTAGGGAGGCTAGGACCTAGGGAAGCTATATACCAATCGATAGCATTCAGTGAGATCTATCGTTTGGCACTGGTTTCGAACCTCATGGCTCCTCCTCAGCCGAGTAGGGACCTTTTCGACTTGGTGCAGAAAGGTCTTAGGACCTATGCTGCCAAAATTTTTCTAGGGAGGCTAGGACCTAGGGAAGCTATATACCAATCGATAGCATTCAGTGAGATCTATCGTTTGGCTCTGGTTTCGAACCTCATGACTCCTCCTGAGCCGAGTAGGGACCTTTTCGACTTGGTGCAAAAAGGTCTTAGGACCTATGCTGCCAAAATTTTTCTAGGGAGGCTAGGACCTAGAGAATCTATATACCAATCGATAGCATTCAGTGAGATCTATCGTTTGGCACTGGTTTCGAACCTCATGGCTCCTCCTCAGCCGAGTAGGGACCTTTTCGACTTGGTGCAAAAAGGTCTTAGGACCTATGCTGCCAAAATTTTTCTAGGGAGGCTAGGACCTAGGGAAGCTATATACCAATCGATAGCATTCAGTGAGATCTATCGTTTGGCACTGGTTTCGAACCTCATGGCTCCTCCTCAGCCGAGTAGGGACCTTTTCGACTTGGTACAAAAAGGTCTTAGGACCTATGCTGCCAAAATTTTTCTAGGGATGCTAGGACCTAGGGAAGCTATATACCAATCGATAGCATTCAGTGAGATCTATCGTTTGGCACTGGTTTCGAACCTCATGGCTCCTCCTCAGCCGAGTAGGGACCTTTTCGACTTGGTGCAAAAAGGTCTTAGGACCTATGCTGCCAAAATTTTTCTAGGGAGGCTAGGACCTAGAGAATCTATATAACAATCGATAGCATTCACTGAGATCTATCGTTTGGCACTGGTTTCGAACCTCATGGCTCCTCCTCAGCCGAGTAGGGACCTTTTCGACTTGGTGCAAAAAGGTCTTAGGACCTATGCTGCCAAAATTTTTCTAGGGAGGCTAGGACCTAGAGAATCTATATACCAATCGATAGCATTCACTGAGATCTATCGTTTGTCACTGGTTTCGAACCTCATGGCTCCTCCTCAGCCGAGTAGGGACCTTTTCGACTTGGTGCAAAAAGGTCTTAGGACCTATGCTGCCAAAATTTTTCTAGGGAGGCTAGGACCTAGAGAATCTATATACCAATCGATAGCATTCAGTGAGATCTATCGTTTGGCACTGGTTTCGAACCTCATGGCTCCTCCTGAGCCGAGTAGGGACCTTTTCGACTTGGTGCAAAAAGGTCTTAGGACCTATGCTGCCAAAATTTTCTAGGGAGGCTAGGACCTGGGGAAGCTATATACCAATCGATAGCATTCAGTGAGATCTATCGTTTGGCACTGGTTTCGAACCTCATGACTCCTCCTGAGCCGAGTAGGGACCTTTTCGACTTGGTGCAAAAAGGTCTTAGGACCTATGCTGCCAAAATTTTTCTAGGGAGGCTAGGACCTAGGGAAGCTATATACCAATCGATAGCATTCAGTGAGATCTATCGTTTGGCACTGGATTCGAACCTCATGGCTCCCCCTGAGCCGAGTAGGGACCTTTTCGACTTGGTGCAAAAAGGTCTTAGGACCTATGCTGCCAAAATTTTTCTAGGGAGGCTAGGACCTAGGGAAGCTATATACCAATCGATAGCATTCAGTGAGATCTATCGTTTGGCACTGGTTTCGAACCTCATGGCTCCTCCTCAGCCGAGTAGGGACCTTTTCGACTTGGTGCAAAAAGGTCTTAGGACCTATGCTGCCAAAATTTTTCTAGGGAGGCTAGGACCTAGGGAAGCTATATACCAATCGATAGCATTCAGTGAGATCTATCGTTTGGCACTGTTTTCGAACCTCATGGCTCCTCCTCAGCCGAGTAGGGACCTTTTCGACTTGGTGCAAAAAGGTCTTAGGACCTATGCTGCCAAAATTTTCTAGGGAGGCTAGGACCTGGGGAAGCTATATACCAATCGATAGCATTCAGTGAGATCTATCGTTTGGCACTGGTTTCGAACCTCATGGCTCCTCCTCAGCCGAGTAGGGACCTTTTCGACTTGGTGCAAAAAGGTCTTAGGACCTATGCTGCCAAAATTTTTCTAGGGAGGCTAGGACCTAGGGAAGCTATATACCAATCGATAGCATTCAGTGAGATCTATCGTTTGGCACTGGTTTCGAACCTCATGGCTCCTCCTCAGCCGAGTAGGGACCTTTTCGACTTGGTGCAAAAAGGTCTTAGGACCTATGCTGCCAAAATTTTTCTAGGGAGGCTAGGACCTAGGGAAGCTATATACCAATCGATAGCATTCACTGAGATCTATCGTTTGGCACTGGTTTCGAACCTCATGACTCCTCCTGAGCCGAGTAGGGACCTTTTCGACTTGGTGCAAAAAGGTCTTAGGACCTATGCTGCCAAAATTTTTCTAGGGAGGCTAGGACCTAGGGAAGCTATATACCAATCGATAGCATTCAGTGAGATCTATCGTTTGGCACTGGTTTCGAACCTCATGGCTCCTCCTCAGCCGAGTAGGGACCTTTTCGACTTGGTGCAAAAAGGTCTTAGGACCTATGCTGCCAAAATTTTTCTAGGGAGGCTAGGACCTAGGGAAGCTATATACCAATCGATAGCATTCAGTGAGATCTATCGTTTGGCACTGGTTTCGAACCTCATGACTCCTCCTGAGCCGAGTAGGGACCTTTTCGACTTGGTGCAAAAAGGTCTTAGGACCTATGCTGCCAAAATTTTTCTAGGGAGGCTAGGACCTAGGGAAGCTATATACCAATCGATAGCATTCAGTGAGATCTATCGTTTGGCACTGGTTTCGAACCTCATGACTCCTCCTGAGCCGAGTAGGGACCTTTTCGACTTGGTGCAAAAAGGTCTTAGGACCTATGCTGCCAAAATTTTTCTAGGGAGGCTAGGACCTAGGGAAGCTATATACCAATCGATAGCATTCAGTGAGATCTATCGTTTGGCACTGGTTTCGAACCTCATGGCTCCTCCTCAGCCGAGTAGGGACCTTTTCGACTTGGTGCAAAAAGGTCTTAGGACCTATGCTGCCAAAATTTTTCTAGGGAGGCTAGGACCTAGGGAAGCTATACACCAATCGATAGCATTCAGTGAGATCTATCGTTTGGCACTGGTTTCGAACCTCATGACTCCTCCTGAGCCGAGTAGGGACCTTTTCGACTTGGTGCAAAAAGGTCTTAGGACCTATGCTGCCAAAATTTTTCTAGGGAGGCTAGGACCTAGGGAAGCTATATACCAATCGATAGCATTCAGTGAGATCTATCGTTTGGCTCTGGTTTCGAACCTCATGGCTCCTCCTCAGCCGAGTAGGGACCTTTTCGACTTGGTGCAAAAAGGTCTTAGGACCTATGCTGCCAAAATTTTTCTAGGGAGGCTAGGACCTAGGGAAGCTATATACCAATCGATAGCATTCAGTGAGATCTATCGTTTGGCACTGGTTTCGAACCTCATGGCTCCTCCTCAGCCGAGTAGGGACCTTTTCGACTTGGTGCAAAAAGGTCTTAGGACCTATGCTGCCAAAATTTTTCTAGGGAGGCTAGGACCTGGGGAAGCTATATACCAATCGATAGCATTCAGTGAGATCTATCGTTTGGCACTGGTTTCGAACCTCATGACTCCTCCTCAGCCGAGTAGGGACCTTTTCGACTTGGTGCAAAAAGGTCTTAGGACCTATGCTGCCAAAATTTTTCTAGGGAGGCTAGGACCTAGGGAAGCTATATACCAATCGATAGCATTCAGTGAGATCTATCGTTTGGCACTGGTTTCGAACCTCATGGCTCCTCCTCAGCCGAGTAGGGACCTTTTCGACTTGGTGCAAAAAGGTCTTAGGACCTATGCTGCCAAAATTTTTCTAGGGAGGCTAGGACCTAGGGAAGCTATATACCAATCGATAGCATTCAGTGAGATCTATCGTTTGGCACTGGTTTCGAACCTCATGGCTCCTCCTGAGCCGAGTAGGGACCTTTTCGACTTGGTGCAAAAAGGTCTTAGGACCTATGCTGCCAAAATTTTCTAGGGAGGCTAGGACCTAGAGAATCTATATACCAATCGATAGCATTCAGTGAGATCTATCGTTTGGCACAGGTTTCGAACCTCATGGCTCCTCCTCAGCCGAGTAGGGACCTTTTCGACTTGGTGCAAAAAGGTCTTAGGACCTATGCTGCCAAAATTTTTCTAGGGAGGCTAGGACCTAGAGAGTCTATATACCAATCGATAGCATTCAGTGAGATCTATCGTTTGGCTCTGGTTTCGAACCTCATGGCTCCTCCTCAGCCGAGTAGGGACCTTTTCGACTTGGTGCAAAAAGGTCTTAGGACCTATGCTGCCAAAATTTTTCTAGGGAGGCTAGGACCTAGGGAAGCTATATACCAATCGATAGCATTCACTGAGATCTATCGTTTGGCACTGGTTTCGAACCTCATGGCTCCTCCTGAGCCGAGTAGGGACCTTTTCGACTTGGTGCAAAAAGGTCTTAGGACCTATGCTGCCAAAATTTTTCTAGGGAGGCTAGGACCTAGGGAAGCTATATACCAATCGATAGCATTCAGTGAGATCTATCGTTTGGCACTGGTTTCGAACCTCATGACTCCTCCTGAGCCGAGTAGGGACCTTTTCGACTTGGTGCAAAAAGGTCTTAGGACCTATGCTGCCAAAATTTTCTAGGGAGGCTAGGACCTGGGGAAGCTATATACCAATCGATAGCATTCAGTGAGATCTATCGTTTGGCACTGGTTTCGAACCTCATGGCTCCTCCTCAGCCGAGTAGGGACCTTTTCGACTTGGTGCAAAAAGGTCTTAGGACCTATGCTGCCAAAATTTTTCTAGGGAGGCTAGGACCTGGGGAAGCTATATACCAATCGATAGCATTCAGTGAGATCTATCGTTTGGCTCTGGTTTCGAACCTCATGGCTCCTCCTCAGCCGAGTAGGGACCTTTTCGACTTGGTGCAAAAAGGTCTTAGGACCTATGCTGCCAAAATTTTTCTAGGGAGGCTAGGACCTAGGGAAGCTATATACCAATCGATAGCATTCAGTGAGATCTATCGTTTGGCACTGGTTTCGAACCTCATGGCTCCTCCTGAGCCGAGTAGGGACCTTTTCGACTTGGTGCAAAAAGGTCTTAGGACCTATGCTGCCAAAATTTTTCTAGGGAGGCTAGGACCTAGAGAATCTATATACCAATCGATAGCATTCAGTGGGATCTATCGTTTGGCACTGGTTTCGAACCTCATGGCTCCTCCTGAGCCGAGTAGGGACCTTTTCGACTTGGTGCAAAAAGGTCTTAGGACCTATGCTGCCAAAATTTTTCTAGGGAGGCTAGGACCTAGGGAAGCTATATACCAATCGATAGCATTCAGTGAGATCTATCGTTTGGCACTGGTTTCGAACCTCATGGCTCCTCCTCAGCCGAGTAGGGACCTTTTCGACTTGGTGCAAAAAGGTCTTAGGACCTATGCTGCCAAAATTTTTCTAGGGAGGCTAGGACCTAGGGAAGCTATATACCAATCGATAGCATTCAGTGAGATCTATCGTTTGGCACTGGTTTCGAACCTCATGGCTCCTCCTCAGCCGAGTAGGGACCTTTTCGACTTGGTGCAAAAAGGGTCTTAGGACCTATGCTGCCAAAATTTTTCTAGGGAGGCTAGGACCTGGGGAAGCTATATACCAATCGATAGCATTCAGTGAGATCTATCGTTTGGCTCTGGTTTCGAACCTCATGGCTCCTCCTCAGCCGAGTAGGGACCTTTTCGACTTGGTGCAAAAAGGTCTTAGGACCTATGCTGCCAAAATTTTCTAGGGAGGCTAGGACCTAGGGAAGCTATATACCAATCGATAGCATTCAGTGAGATCTATCGTTTGGCACTGGTTTCGAACCTCATGGCTCCTCCTCAGCCGAGTAGGGACCTTTTCGACTTGGTGCAAAAAGGTCTTAGGACCTATGCTGCCAAAATTTTTCTAGGGAGGCTAGGACCTAGGGAAGCTATATACCAATCGATAGCATTCAGTGAGATCTATCGTTTGGCTCTGGTTTCGAACCTCATGGCTCCTCCTGAGCCGAGTAGGGACCTTTTCGACTTGGTGCAAAAAGGTCTTAGGACCTATGCTGCCAAAATTTTTCTAGGGAGGCTAGGACCTAGAGAATCTATATACCAATCGATAGCATTCAGTGAGATCTATCGTTTGGCACTGGTTTCGAACCTCATGGCTCCTCCTCAGCCGAGTAGGGACCTTTTCGACTTGGTGCAAAAAGGTCTTAGGACCTATGCTGCCAAAATTTTTCTAGGGAGGCTAGGACCTAGGGAAGCTATATACCAATCGATAGCATTCAGTGAGATCTATCGTTTGGCACTGGTTTCGAACCTCATGACTCCTCCTGAGCCGAGTAGGGACCTTTTCGACTTGGTGCAAAAAGGTCTTAGGACCTATGCTGCCAAAATTTTTCTAGGGAGGCTAGGACCTAGGGAAGCTATATACCAATCGATAGCATTCAGTGAGATCTATCGTTTGGCACTGGTTTCGAACCTCATGGCTCCTCCTCAGCCGAGTAGGGACCTTTTCGACTTGGTGCAAAAAGGTCTTAGGACCTATGCTGCCAAAATTTTTCTAGGGAGGCTAGGACCTAGGGAAGCTATATACCAATCGATAGCATTCAGTGAGATCTATCGTTTGGCACTGGTTTCGAACCTCATGGCTCCTCCTCAGCCGAGTAGGGACCTTTTCGACTTGGTGCAAAAAGGTCTTAGGACCTATGCTGCCAAAATTTTCTAGGGAGGCTAGGACCTGGGGAAGCTATATACCAATCGATAGCATTCAGTGAGATCTATCGTTTGGCTCTGGTTTCGAACCTCATGGCTCCTCCTGAGCCGAGTAGGGACCTTTTCGACTTGGTGCAAAAAGGTCTTAGGACCTATGCTGCCAAAATTTTTCTAGGGAGGCTAGGACCTAGGGAAGCTATATACCAATCGATAGCATTCAGTGAGATCTATCGTTTGGCACTGGTTTCGAACCTCATGGCTCCTCCTCAGCCGAGTAGGGACCTTTTCGACTTGGTGCAAAAAGGTCTTAGGACCTATGCTGCCAAAATTTTTCTAGGGAGGCTAGGACCTGGGGAAGCTATATACCAATCGATAGCATTCAGTGAGATCTATCGTTTGGCTCTGGTTTCGAACCTCATGGCTCCTCCTCAGCCGAGTAGGGACCTTTTCGACTTGGTGCAAAAAGGTCTTAGGACCTATGCTGCCAAAATTTTTCTAGGGAGGCTAGG
>OX235276.1:2573847-2660231 GCA_944472155.2 Trichobilharzia szidati
ATATTTGCACATAAAATCCGTTGAAAACTGTTTCATTTTCACACTCTACACATTTGAAAACCCTATACACACTTTATCTCCTTGGATTTATTATATATACTGACGTTCCTATAACCCTGCATTGTGCACTTTGTGGATTTATAAAATTTCATACTTATCAAGCTCAATTCGGTGAGTCTTGACATTTTTCCGAGGTTTTTCGTTATTTATTGACTAGTTAAGACTTTTTCAGTGGTTTTTACTTAGTGGTTTTCCGTTTTTTGCAAACTCCCTATTTTCAGCTATCTGGTGTTCCAGGCTAGTATTATCATCTCAGATATTAGGACTATTAGCTATTTTTACCACTTCTGCCAGTTTTAAATAGTTTATTTTCATTAAAATAGTGCTTTTTATAGAAAAAACTGCATGTTTTTAGCTTAAGTTAGCCTAGTTTGGTAATTACCCAAAACCCCCCTTTTTGCCCTGTTCCCTGAACTTTACATTTTCGCTTGGTTCTCCGAAACAACTGCTCCCCTCTTCCTGAATTTTTACATGGTGTTTCTACTCGTCGAATGCGTTCTTTTGACTCATAGATTGCCGACTTAATCTTTGATTTAGAGATTTTCACTCCTTAATTTAGACATACCTGTCATAATTTGGCCCTTTTTAACGAATTTTTGCTCCTTATTCGTGCTGCTTCCAATTCCTGTCGTTGAAATTGTAATAATTAGTTTCAGCTCGCGAGACCCTTTCGTCTGATATATAATTTGTACCTGTTTATTCTACATTTCCTGAATCTTCCCCTCATTTTTCGGTCTTTTGCCTACTCTGACTTAAGAAGTACCCGCGACTCACCAGTCGATTTTCTCTTTGACCGTTATTCAACCTTTCAGTCCTTATTATTTAGTTCCCTTATCTTATCTAGTGAGTCCAAATCTATTTTTTACCCACTAGTTCTCCGTCATTCCTTCCCTGCACAACTTTTTGTACTACTAGTGCCCTTTCCATACCCCCATTTTTCAGTTTTTTCCGTTTTTTATCCCCACTCTTCGATATTGTACTCCAAATCCATCTTCATATTATTCCTCTCACCTTTTCTGATTTTTGTGACCATTTTGCCTCAAACTCCCGTTATTTTTTCAAGTGCTGTGAGGCCTCTTTCTTCGTTAAATACCCCCGCTTTACTAAATTCCCTGTGACCTTGAGAATAACCTTGGGCTCTCAAAGACCTTGGTACCTGATTCTCTACCCCCTGTACTACACGCTTACCCCTATCGCTTTTACTTTCCGCACTTCCTTCGAAGTGGAAACAAGGTACCTTTTCTTCCGCAGTTCACCCCTTTTTTCGTCATTTTTAGTTTTTTCTTAAGTTCGAGCCCCTACAGCTCCGCCTTCTTCCCACCTGCGTAGCTTTCTTTGGTCCCTTTCAACTAAGCTCAGTCCCCTCTGCACATTCTCACTTGGCTCTTGTGGTGGTTCGACACGACTGCTGAGTTAGGAGCCCCCCTTTTTCCGATTTCCTTCGTTTTTTCACCCTTATTTTCGTGAATAACTTCAAGTTCGAGCCCGTGTTTCCTCACCTTTGCTTCCTCCAACCGTAGTCTTTTATTTTCCAAAGAAAGTGCCGTTAGTTCTCTTAAAAGCAGCGAACTGTACTCTTTCAGCTGCTTCCCCTACTGAACTATTCACTGTCAAACTTTCATCTTTGCTCATTTTCATACCCGTTTTCAGTAACTTTTGCTCTTTTCCTGTATCACTTTTAGTAGTAAATTTCGCCTTTGGCCGGAATTCAGCTAAACGCTATCTCCACAGGCCCCATTAATTTTTTATCGATCCGAAGTCAACGGACTAATTGGGTTTTCTGATTGGTCCAATTTCTTTACAATTTCTTCATTTTCACGATTTTTCTCGAGTTTGCAACCCTCCCATTCCCCATCTGTTACCTGTACAACCCCAATACCTTCCATTCCCAATAGAACTCCTCCTCCACTTTCGAACGAGCACTTATACTCTGCGGTCACCCCCTCCCCCTCTGATCTACCAGCCCCCAAACTCGGTCTTTCTCTTATTTTTCATCAATTTTGTTGCTAAGATTGTGTCATCACTTTTCTATATATACTATATATTATTTTTTCCGTCTTATACTGGGCCCTTTTGACCCAGTTTCTTTCCTCATATGGTAATTCCTACCTTAGGAACTCAAATCTTTTGGCCTTTTTTCCTCACCACCCCCCCTTCCCCCCTCTATCACATAATTGGAGAGTTTTTTGCCTCTATCTTTGCCCCTGTTGTGATTTCGACGTCGGCCCCCAGACCTTTTTTTCATTTTTCGGCACGAGGATTCGATTGCACTTGGTCCCGTGGCCGTATCACCCCCCGTTCTTGAGATAGCGTTTGTTACCACCCCCCCTCCCCTTTCATTCAAATCGCGCCTACCCCCGTTTTTGTGCTTTCTTGCCGCCCCCCTGGTCATTGTACATATTCCATTCCATAGTCTTTGGATAGAACCCACCCTCTTCTATCCATTAACCCCCCTTACCTCTCCACCACCCCCTCCGCCATTATTCTACGAGCCCCCAAACTTGGATTTTCTTTTATATTTTTCACTTAAATAACGCTTACTTTCGTTTTTGTCTTTTCCTGGCGCTCCTCCCGCTCATTGTACATACCTCATTCTATAGTCTTCGGATAGAACTCACCCGCAGCGGTTGTCCCTCATTAACACGAGTTTGTATATACTGCACTCTCCTGCTTTTCGTCAGCAATGTCAACCTCTTCGTCATCTTCCTCTGTGGCCTCTGCCACGGAATATGCTGACACACCTTCTTCGATACCTTCTTCATCCTTCTCTTCCACTTCTTCCTCTCCGTCCACTCCTGTCCGTCATTTTTCGTCTTCCTCTCATGAACCTTCCCAGCATAATTCGCCCATCCCTTCAAGTCCCTCCAATTCTTCAGCAGCTTCAGGGAGTTCAACCTCTTCAAGTTCATCCAGTTCCATCCTCATCTCTAATTACAACTGCCCCTACTGTCAGCGAAGATTTGTAACGTCTTTGGGGCTGACCCAACATCTTCGTCATGCTCATCCTAATGAATATAACAGCATTCTTCTTGGACGAATAATGTCTTCCAGCAGACTCCCACGCAACTGGACAGCTCAGGAGGAGCTGTCCCTCGTTACGCTCGCGAACGCCAATGTCGAACGTTTTTCCCGTAAGCTGGATTTCTACTCCTTCCTGCATACGCAGCTACCGCATCGTTCCGTGGAGGCCATCAAGAGCCGGCTAAAGATGCTACGCTGGCAGGCTCCACCGTCCTCATCTTCATCCGCCTCCAGTTCAATATCTTCTCAAACTACATCGCCATCTGGATCATCGCTGTCGTTTGCTTCTTCCTCGTCGCGATCTACTCGTCCTACACTCCGTGTTTGGACCCCCAATGAAGATGTTTTCCTCACTGCTGCCGCCTCTCAACTGGATGACCCCTCACTAAGCAATGCCCAATTACACTGCGCTTTGGCGGATTTATTTACAGACCGATCTACAGAAGCAATTCGTCGGAGACTAGGCAGGTTGGGATGGCGTCGTTTCTCAGTATCAACTCCGCCAATTATTCAAGTTGAACGCCTCCCACATATACCCAACGCTGCTAATCCCTCTATTGATGCCTCCTCTGATGTCCCAAGCCACAATGATGTTTTGCCAATCGATGATTCCAGCGAGAGTAGCCTATCATCTGACTCGACAAACAATTCTGCTTCTCCTGCCTCAAATGACGTTCATCAACCAGTTCCCGCTTCGATGTGCGTATCCGTCCATTCCTCCGTTTCAGGGGACGAGATTGACTCCGAATCTTCCCTATCCTCATCGGAGTCACAGTGCAATGTTTTTGTCTCCTTCGATCAATGTCCCTTTCGCTCCCGGCGCAGTCTACGGCAGTCACCTATGGTAATCACCATCTCATCCGATTCTGACGATTCTATCATCTCTGACAATGGCGACAGTTTGCAATTTGTTTCCACCCAATCCTTATGTATCAATGAGGAGGATGTTTCTCCTATTGAACCAACAAACTATGTTGAAGCGTCCTGTGTGACCATCCAGCCATATCTCAACATATGTATCAGAACAGTGCCAGCTGTCTTATCACACGAACAATCGCCTTCCGACGTTTGCCAAACCGACGTAGAAAATTCTGACTCAATATTGCCTTACGCCACTCCGCATCCTACATCCGGGTCAGCTTCACCGCTCTATATCAACACTATTGACACCACCACTCTCTTTTCACAATTCCTGCACAACAACGACAGATTGAAGACCGATTCTATATTGCAAGCAATCAAAAGCTTCTCCATCAATGAAGCCTCAATCAACGACGTCCGAACTCTATTGAATGACCATTGCAACACCGTTTTTCCGGTATTATGGAGGCCTTCAAAACCACATCACTCCGACGGTCTACCCCCCAACTTGAGCAATAAGAAAAAGCGTCGCTTACTCTACGCTCATATTCAGACGCTCTTTCATCGATCTCCCAAAGATGCTGCCAATACGGTCCTTGATGGTCGATGGAAGGACCCATTCACGTGTAATCCCCTAGCCATTGGTGGCTTCGATGAATTCTGGACTGAGACGTTCACGCGCCCAACACTACCGGATACAATACCTTCCTACCAACAACGATCTGATCGCGCCTGTTACGATTGACGAAATTAAGTGGGCGCTGAAGGAAATGACCAAGTCTGCCGCTGGGGTGGATCGTATATCAGCCAAGGACCTCCAAAGAATCAAGCCCACAAGTCTCGCCGGCTACCTAAATACCCTACTGCTGACTTCTTTCTTACCATCAACATTAGCTGCCTCGCGTGTCACCTTTATCCCTAAATCTTCCCGCCCTGACAATCCCTCCGACTTCCGGCCCATCTCCATTACGTCTGTTGTTACGCGATGTCTCCATAAGATCATCGCCAAAAGGTGGGTCACTTCTTTTCCTATGGACAGACTGCAGTTTGCCTTTCTTCAACGTGATGGCTGCTTTGAAGCCACAAATCTGCTCCATGCTATCCTGCGGGAAACTCATTCCAACCATAAAACTTGTGCCATTGCTATCCTCGATATCTCAAAAGCATTTGATAGTGTTCTCCATCAAACCATCCTACGCGTTGCCCAAAGCTTTGGTGCTCCTTCGATGCTCTGCGAATACCTCGCCAATTACTATTCTAATTCTTATAGTCTCTTTCACAAGATTAAATGTCATCCTAGCAGAGGTGTTAAACAAGGTGACCCTTTATCTCCATTATTATTTATTATGACCATGGACGAGGTCCTCAACGCTCTCGATGCTCATGAACCCATCTTTATAGATGGACACCCGTTGCACTATATCGCCTATGCCGATGATCTTATTATCTTCGCCCCGAACGGTGATGCTCTTCAAAGTAAACTAAGTTGTATTGCAACTGCACTCGAACAAGCTGGTCTCTGTATCAACGCTACCAAGAGCCGTACAATCAATATTGTTGCTGATAGGAAGCGTAAAATCACTGCTCTTGCTCCAACTGTCTTCAACATCAACTGCCAAGCGATTCCTGCAATTTCGCCAACAGAAGAATTCACATATCTGGGTATTCTTTTCAACTACAAAGGAAGACGCTCCTATGATCATATTGGTGTTCTCAAGGAGTATCTGCGTAATGTGACTCAAGCACCCTTGAAACCGCAACAACGCATGAAGATACTGAAGAATAATCTCATCCCTCGATTGCTCTATACTTTAACTCTAAGCATTACGCATAAGAACACATTAAAGAATCTAGACCAATTGATTCGTGCTTCTGTCCGTAAGTGGCTCCGCCTTCCAACTGATACTCCAACAGCATACTTCCATGCCAACATCAAGAAAGGTGGCCTTGGTATTATGAATCTTGCGTCAACGATCCCTAGCCATCGTAGAAAACGAATCCAAGCGTTACTCAACAACCAAAATCAACTCTTGCGCAGCATTGCATCCTCTGATACTTTTGCCCCGTTTCTTCGAATTTGCAACCTTCCCATGCGTGCCAACAGACAAGTAGTCACCTCCGCTGAGGAAGCTCAAGATAGCTGGGCACAACAGCTCTACTCATCTCTCGACGGTCGAGGACTTAATGAATCCGCCAATTGTCCTGATTCCCATAAATGGCTCTTAAATCCTGACACTATCTTCCCTCGTCTCTATATACGAGCCATTCAACTGCGTGGCGGACTGCTTGGTACCAAAGTCAGAAAAGCGCGGGGTCGTCCTACGGAAGATATCTATTGCAGAGGAGGCTGTGCTCAACCGGAAAGCCTCCAGCATATTCTACAACATTGTGCGCTGACTCACGACGTACGCTGCAAAAGACACAACGACGTTTTAAATCTGATTGCTGATAAGTTGCGGAAGCTTAAAACCAGATTTTATGTTGAACCATGCATTCCAACATCATCGTCATTTTGTAAACCTGATCTCCTTATCCTGATTGGTGGTGTTGCATATATACTGGATGTTGCAATATGCAGTGATGCCTACATGAATATAAGCCACGCTGCCAAGATATCTAAATATGGTGCCCCTGCAATTGTTGCTGCTTGCAAGCGATTTCTTTCCGTCATGGGACATACAGTTGAGAAAATTGTTCAAATCCCAATTGTTATCTCATATCGTGGATTGATCAATACACTCTCAGCAAGGTATTTACACAGACTTCTCTTTACGTCTCTTGATATTTCACACCTCTGTATTTCTGCTATAAAAGGTTCTCTAAAAGTTTATGATACTTATATGCGTGGGACATATAGACATTCTGGCTAACAATTTTGACCCTTTCAACTTTTGGTATCTGGTTAATTCAATTGATTACTTGTGTCCATTGACTTTCTCACGATTTTCAATAACTCTGTTATTTGTGCTGTACGCTGTATCCTGCTCAATCACATGCATTTACGTAATCCTAAAGAACTGATGTCTTAATGTCGATATTTTAACCAGTCTTTCAGTGGTAACCATATTGAACATTTCTGTTTTTGATAACCTGTGTACTTATGTAACTCTTATATACCTATTCACTCAACATTCATCTACTGTAATCCAATCAATCTAATAGCTGACAATAACCTGAGCTGCTGAATTAAACGGACAGGAAAACTATTTATGCTTTGAACTTTCTTTTAACCCTGTAATTTCTATTCCATCCTTACTTTCAACTTGAATATTGTACAAATTGTCCATTCCCTCTCAGGAATATTGTACTGTCCGTTTAATTCAGCAGCTCAGGTTATTGTCAGCTATTAGATTGATTGGATTACAGTAGATGAATGTTGAGTGAATAGGTATATAAGAGTTACATAAGTACACAGGTTATCAAATACAGAAATGTTCAATATGGTTACCACTGAAAGACTGGTTAAAATATCGACATTAAGACATCAGTTCTTTAGGATTACGTAAATGCATGTGATTGAGCAGGATACAGCGTACAGCACAAATAACAGAGTTATTGAAAATCGTGAGAAAGTCAATGGACACAAGTAATCAATTGAATTAACCAGATACCAAAAGTTGAAAGGGTCAAAATTGTTAGCCAGAATGTCTATATGTCCCACGCATATAAGTATCATAAACTTTTAGAGAACCTTTTATAGCAGAAATACAGAGGTGTGAAATATCAAGAGACGTAAAGAGAAGTCTGTGTAAATACCTTGCTGAGAGTGTATTGATCAATCCACGATATGAGATAACAATTGGGATTTGAACAATTTTCTCAACTGTATGTCCCATGACAGAAAGAAATCGCTTGCAAGCAGCAACAATTGCAGGGGCACCATATTTAGATATCTTGGCAGCGTGGCTTATATTCATGTAGGCATCACTGCATATTGCAACATCCAGTATATATGCAACACCACCAATCAGGATAAGGAGATCAGGTTTACAAAATGACGATGATGTTGGAATGCATGGTTCAACATAAAATCTGGTTTTAAGCTTCCGCAACTTATCAGCAATCAGATTTAAAACGTCGTTGTGTCTTTTGCAGCGTACGTCGTGAGTCAGCGCACAATGTTGTAGAATATGCTGGAGGCTTTCCGGTTGAGCACAGCCTCCTCTGCAATAGATATCTTCCGTAGGACGACCCCGCGCTTTTCTGACTTTGGTACCAAGCAGTCCGCCACGCAGTTGAATGGCTCGTATATAGAGACGAGGGAAGATAGTGTCAGGATTTAAGAGCCATTTATGGGAATCAGGACAATTGGCGGATTCATTAAGTCCTCGACCGTCGAGAGATGAGTAGAGCTGTTGTGCCCAGCTATCTTGAGCTTCCTCAGCGGAGGTGACTACTTGTCTGTTGGCACGCATGGGAAGGTTGCAAATTCGAAGAAACGGGGCAAAAGTATCAGAGGATGCAATGCTGCGCAAGAGTTGATTTTGGTTGTTGAGTAACGCTTGGATTCGTTTTCTACGATGGCTAGGGATCGTTGACGCAAGATTCATAATACCAAGGCCACCTTTCTTGATGTTGGCATGGAAGTATGCTGTTGGAGTATCAGTTGGAAGGCGGAGCCACTTACGGACAGAAGCACGAATCAATTGGTCTAGATTCTTTAATGTGTTCTTATGCGTAATGCTTAGAGTTAAAGTATAGAGCAATCGAGGGATGAGATTATTCTTCAGTATCTTCATGCGTTGTTGCGGTTTCAAGGGTGCTTGAGTCACATTACGCAGATACTCCTTGAGAACACCAATATGATCATAGGAGCGTCTTCCTTTGTAGTTGAAAGGAATACCCAGATATGTGAATTCTTCTGTTGGCGAAATTGCAGGAATCGCTTGGCAGTTGATGTTGAAGACAGTTGGAGCAAGAGCAGTGATTTTACGCTTCCTATCAGCAACAATATTGATTGTACGGCTCTTGGTAGCGTTGATACAGAGACCAGCTTGTTCGAGTGCAGTTGCAATACAACTTAGTTTACTTTGAAGAGCATCACCGTTCGGGGCGAAGATAATAAGATCATCGGCATAGGCGATATAGTGCAACGGGTGTCCATCTATAAAGATGGGTTCATGAGCATCGAGAGCGTTGAGGACCTCGTCCATGGTCATAATAAATAATAATGGAGATAAAGGGTCACCTTGTTTAACACCTCTGCTAGGATGACATTTAATCTTGTGAAAGAGACTATAAGAATTAGAATAGTAATTGGCGAGGTATTCGCAGAGCATCGAAGGAGCACCAAAGCTTTGGGCAACGCGTAGGATGGTTTGATGGAGAACACTATCAAATGCTTTTGAGATATCGAGGATAGCAATGGCACAAGTTTTATGGTTGGAATGAGTTTCCCGCAGGATAGCATGGAGCAGATTTGTGGCTTCAAAGCAGCCATCACGTTGAAGAAAGGCAAACTGCAGTCTGTCCATAGGAAAAGAAGTGACCCACCTTTTGGCGATGATCTTATGGAGACATCGCGTAACAACAGACGTAATGGAGATAGGCCGGAAGTCGGAGGGATTGTCAGGGCGGGAAGATTTAGGGATAAAGGTGACACGCGAGGCAGCTAATGTTGATGGTAAGAAAGAAGTCAGCAGTAGGGTATTTAGGTAGCCGGCGAGACTTGTGGGCTTGATTCTTTGGAGGTCCTTGGCTGATATACGATCCACCCCAGCGGCAGACTTGGTCATTTCCTTCAGCGCCCACTTAATTTCGTCAATCGTAACAGGCGCGATCAGATCGTTGTTGGTAGGAAGGTATTGTATCCGGTAGTGTTGGGCGCGTGAACGTCTCAGTCCAGAATTCATCGAAGCCACCAATGGCTAGGGGATTACACGTGAATGGGTCCTTCCATCGACCATCAAGGACCGTATTGGCAGCATCTTTGGGAGATCGATGAAAGAGCGTCTGAATATGAGCGTAGAGTAAGCGACGCTTTTTCTTATTGCTCAAGTTGGGGGGTAGACCGTCGGAGTGATGTGGTTTTGAAGGCCTCCATAATACCGGAAAAACGGTGTTGCAATGGTCATTCAATAGAGTTCGGACGTCGTTGATTGAGGCTTCATTGATGGAGAAGCTTTTGATTGCTTGCAATATAGAATCGGTCTTCAATCTGTCGTTGTTGTGCAGGAATTGTGAAAAGATAAAAGAGTGGTGGTGTCAATAGTGTTGATATAGAGCGGTGAAGCTGATCCGGATGTAGGATGCGGAGTGGCGTAAGGCAATATTGAGTCAGAATTTTCTACGTCGGTTTGGCAAACGTCGGAAGGCGATTGTTCGTGTGATAAGACAGCTGGCACTGTTCTGATACATATGTTGAGATATGGCTGGATGGTCACACAGGACGCTTCAACATAGTTTGTTGGTTCAATAGGAGAAACATCCTCCTCATTGATACATAAGGATTGGGTGGAAACAAATTGCAAACTGTCGCCATTGTCAGAGATGATAGAATCGTCAGAATCGGATGAGATGGTGATTACCATAGGTGACTGCCGTAGACTGCGCCGGGAGCGAAAGGGACATTGATCGAAGGAGACAAAAACATTGCACTGTGACTCCGATGAGGATAGGGAAGATTCGGAGTCAATCTCGTCCCCTGAAACGGAGGAATGGACGGATACGCACATCGAAGCGGGAACTGGTTGATGAACGTCATTTGAGGCAGGAGAAGCAGAATTGTTTGTCGAGTCAGATGATAGGCTACTCTCGCTGGAATCATCGATTGGCAAAACATCATTGTGGCTTGGGACATCAGAGGAGGCATCAATAGAGGGATTAGCAGCGTTGGGTATATGTGGGAGGCGTTCAACTTGAATAATTGGCGGAGTTGATACTGAGAAACGACGCCATCCCAACCTGCCTAGTCTCCGACGAATTGCTTCTGTAGATCGGTCTGTAAATAAATCCGCCAAAGCGCAGTGTAATTGGGCATTGCTTAGTGAGGGGTCATCCAGTTGAGAGGCGGCAGCAGTGAGGAAAACATCTTCATTGGGGGTCCAAACACGGAGTGTAGGACGAGTAGATCGCGACGAGGAAGAAGCAAACGACAGCGATGATCCAGATGGCGATGTAGTTTGAGAAGATATTGAACTGGAGGCGGATGAAGATGAGGACGGTGGAGCCTGCCAGCGTAGCATCTTTAGCCGGCTCTTGATGGCCTCCACGGAACGATGCGGTAGCTGCGTATGCAGGAAGGAGTAGAAATCCAGCTTACGGGAAAAACGTTCGACATTGGCGTTCGCGAGCGTAACGAGGGACAGCTCCTCCTGAGCTGTCCAGTTGCGTGGGAGTCTGCTGGAAGACATTATTCGTCCAAGAAGAATGCTGTTATATTCATTAGGATGAGCATGACGAAGATGTTGGGTCAGCCCCAAAGACGTTACAAATCTTCGCTGACAGTAGGGGCAGTTGTAATTAGAGATGAGGATGGAACTGGATGAACTTGAAGAGGTTGAACTCCCTGAAGCTGCTGAAGAATTGGAGGGACTTGTAGGGATGGGCGAATTATGCTGGGAAGGTTCATGAGAGGAAGACGAAAAATGACGGACAGGAGTGGACGGAGAGGAAGAAGTGGAAGAGAAGGATGAAGAAGGTATCGAAGAAGGTGTGTCAGCATATTCCGTAGCAGAGGCCACAGAGGAAGATGACGAAGAGGTTGACATTGCTGACGAAAAGCAGGAGAGTGCAGTATATACAAACTCGTGTTAATGAGGGACAACCGCTGCGGGTGAGTTCTATCCGAAGACTATAGAATGAGGTATGTACAATGAGCGGGAGGAGCGCCAGGAAAAGACAAAAAAGAAAGTAAGCGTTATTTAAGTGAAAAATATAAAAGAAAATCCAAGTTTGGGGGCTCGTAGAATAATGGCGGAGGGGGTGGTGGAGAGGTAAGGGGGGTTAATGGATAGAGGAGGGTGGGTTCTATCCAAAGACTATGGAATGGAATATGTACAATGACCAGGGGGGCGGCAGGAAAGCACAAAAACGGGGGTAGGCGCGATTTGAATGAAAGGGGAGGGGGGTGGTAACAAACGCTATCTCAAGAACGGGGGGTGATACGGCCACGGGACCAAGTGCAATCGAATCCTCGTGCCGAAAAATGAAAAAAAGGTCGGGGGGCCGACGTCGAAATCACAACAGGGGCAAAGATAGAGGCAAAAAACTGTCCAATTATGTAATAGAGGGGGGAAGGGGGGGGTGGTGAGGAAAAAAGGCCAAAAGATTTGAGTTCCTAAGGTAGGAATTACCATGTGAGGAAAGAAACTGGGTCAAAAGGGCCCAGTATAAGACGGAAAAAATAATATATAGTATATATAGGAAAAGTGATGACACAATCTTAGCAACAAAATTGATGAAAAATAAGAGAAAGACCGAGTTTGGGGGCTGGTAGATCAGAGGGGGAGGGGGTGACCGCAGAGTATAAGTGCTCGTTCGAAAGTGGAGGAGGAGTTCTATTGGGAATGGAAGGTATTGGGGTTGTACAGGTAACAGATGGGGAATGGGAGGGTTGCAAACTCGAGAAAAATCGTGAAAATGAAGAAATTGTAAAGAAATTGGACCAATCAGAAAACCCAATTAGTCCGTTGACTTCGGATCGATAAAAAATTAATGGGGCCTGTGGAGATAGCGTTTAGCTGAATTCCGGCCAAAGGCGAAATTTACTACTAAAAGTGATACAGGAAAAGAGCAAAAGTTACTGAAAACGGGTATGAAAATGAGCAAAGATGAAAGTTTGACAGTGAATAGTTCAGTAGGGGAAGCAGCTGAAAGAGTACAGTTCGCTGCTTTTAAGAGAACTAACGGCACTTTCTTTGGAAAATAAAAGACTACGGTTGGAGGAAGCAAAGGTGAGGAAACACGGGCTCGAACTTGAAGTTATTCACGAAAATAAGGGTGAAAAAACGAAGGAAATCGGAAAAATGGGGGCTCCTAACTCAGCAGTCGTGTCGAACCGCCACAAAATCCAAGTGAGAATGTGCAGAGGGGACTGAGCTTAGTTGAAAGGGACCAAAGAAAGCTACGCAGGTGGGAAGAAGGCGGAGCTGTAGGGGCTCGAACTTAAGAAAAAACTAAAAATGACGAAAAAAGGGGTGAACTGCGGAAGAAAAGGTACCTTGTTTCCACTTCGAAGGAAGTGCGGAAAGTAAAAGCGATAGGGGTAAGCGTGTAGTACAGGGGGTAGAGAATCAGGTACCAAGGTCTTTGAGAGCCCAAGGTTATTCTCAAGGTCACAGGGAATTTAGTAAAGCGGGGGTATTTAACGAAGAAAGAGGCCTCACAGCACTTGAAAAAATAACGGGAGTTTGAGGCAAAATGGTCAC
Source organism: Trichobilharzia szidati (assembly GCA_944472155.2). Taxonomy (NCBI): domain Eukaryota; kingdom Metazoa; phylum Platyhelminthes; class Trematoda; order Strigeidida; family Schistosomatidae; genus Trichobilharzia; species Trichobilharzia szidati. The sequence continues at coordinate 2,587,158 of OX235276.1, forward strand.
AAAAATCAGAAAAGGTGAGAGGAATAATATGAAGATGGATTTGGAGTACAATATCGAAGAGTGGGGATAAAAAACGGAAAAAACTGAAAAATGGGGGTATGGAAAGGGCACTAATAGTACAAAAAGTTGTGCAGGGAAGGAATGACGGGGAACTAGTGGGTAAAAAATAGATTTCGACTCACTAGATAAGATAAGGGAACTAAATAATAAGGACTGAAAGGTTGAATAACGGTCAAAGAGAAAATCGACTGGTGAGTCGCGGGTACTTCTTAAGTCAGAGTAGGCAAAAGACCGAAAAATGAGGGGAAGATTCAGGAAATGTAGAATAAACAGGTACAAATTATATATCAGACGAAAGGGTCTCGCGAGCTGAAACTAATTATTACAATTTCAACGACAGGAATTGGAAGCAGCACGAATAAGGAGCAAAAATTCGTTAAAAAGGGCCAAATTATGACAGGTATGTCTAAATTAAGGAGTGAAAATCTCTAAATCAAAGATTAAGTCGGCAATCTATGAGTCAAAAGAACGCATTCGACGAGTAGAAACACCATGTAAAAATTCAGGAAGAGGGGAGCAGTTGTTTCGGAGAACCAAGCGAAAATGTAAAGTTCAGGGAACAGGGCAAAAAGGGGGGTTTTGGGTAATTACCAAACTAGGCTAACTTAAGCTAAAAACATGCAGTTTTTTCTATAAAAAGCACTATTTTAATGAAAATAAACTATTTAAAACTGGCAGAAGTGGTAAAAATAGCTAATAGTCCTAATATCTGAGATGATAATACTAGCCTGGAACACCAGATAGCTGAAAATAGGGAGTTTGCAAAAAACGGAAAACCACTAAGTAAAAACCACTGAAAAAGTCTTAACTAGTCAATAAATAACGAAAAACCTCGGAAAAATGTCAAGACTCACCGAATTGAGCTTGATAAGTATGAAATTTTATAAATCCACAAAGTGCACAATGCAGGGTTATAGGAACGTCAGTATATATAATAAATCCAAGGAGATAAAGTGTGTATAGGGTTTTCAAATATGTAGAGTGTGAAAATGAAACAGTTTTCAACGGATTTTATGTGCAAATATGTGTAGAACGAGAGTTCCGTGATTCAGAGCAAAATGTAGCGCTCACGCCGTTTACCCGCGCTTGGTTGAATTTCTTCACTTTGACATTCAGAGCACTGGGCAGAAATCACATTGCGTCATAACCGGTCAGCGGACATCGCAATGCTTTGTTTTAATTAGACAGTCGGATTCCCCTGGTCCGTGCCAGTTCTGAGTTAGCCGTCGCACGCCAAACAATGGAAGCACAGCCGCTTGACGCAACGCAGAGTTCGGTTGCGTTACCGCGATAGGCACACACTGAATCAAAGATCCAACATGCACCAATCTCCGTGGACAGGGTGGGGAATATTAAGCCGATTCCCTTTCGCTACAGGGGCTGCGTTGCAACAGTACTTTAGCAGCAATACTAACAAAGCCCGCAAGCGGACAATGTCAGGCACCCCGTCTCTGTTCCGATTTACCTTCTTTGCGCCTTTGGGTTTCGTAAAGCCCAATGACTCGCGCACATGTTAAACTCCTTGGTCCGTGTTTCAAGACGGGTCAGGTGGATAGTCTACCACAACACCACAGACTATTGGCCCAAACTAAGACACACACACCACTGCCAACTGAACATGATCAAGCCATCAACTGACCAGCCGAAACTAGCAACAAGTCGACCAGACTCAACCACGCCTGAAGGACAGAGCGCATATGCAAAGCCGCCGTCTCCGACACACCGTACAGATCCACTATAGCCGGCTAGTAACACTCATAGCCCACAGAATGGACCAGTGAGTCACCTGCCAACCCAACCAAGCCCAACGTTAATCAGACCTGATCAGTTTGACTACAGCAGACAGACAGCAGTGCCGGTCGTGGTGAACACCCTGAGAAAGTGCAGGCACCCGCAGTTAAGCAGACACTGAAAGGCGGTCAATATGCCCAAGCACAAATCATGCTCATCAGCTGAATTCCCAAGGATCGCAGTTCAACTCCACCCGTTTACCTCTGAGCGGTTTCACGCACTGTTTACTCTCTCTTCAAAGTACTTTTCAACTTTCCTTCACGGTACTTGTTTACTATCGGACTCGTGCAAGTATTTAGCCTTGGATGGAGTTTACCACCCACTTTGGGCTGCATTCTCAAACAACCCGACTCCAAGGTAAGCTCTGGACAAAACTGTCATGCTTGGTCTCTACCCCCACAGACCTTTCACCCTCTTTGGGCCAGAACGGTATGCCGTACTCATTGCTGGACTTGGAGCAGAGCAGTAATGCCAAGAACAAACCTAAACACCACATTGCCTTGCAGTCAAATAACCACAGGCTTCGGTGCTGGGCTAATCCCTGTTCACTCGCAGTTACTAGGGGAATCCTTGTTAGTTTCTTTTCCTCTGCTTAGTGATATGCTTAAGTTCAGCGGGTATTCACATCTGATCCGAGGTCAGGGTAAAACTGATAATGTGCATAACACACTCTCGACTCGAGCACAACCCACCGTGGCGACTCAATCGGAAGTTCTACACCAGACTAGGCTGTGGCCGGACAAATTAGGACGGAGCCTTTGACCAGCAACCCGCGTTGATATACGGGTATACACGCCGGCAGGCACTCGCCCAATCCACGACTTAAAGTGCATCGTGATAGATGGAAAGCCGACCCTCGGACAGACGTGGCCACAGGATATCCCGTAGCCGCAATATGCGTTCAAGATGTCGATGTTCAAAGCAGTATGCAGTTCACATTAATTCACACAGTTGGCTGCACTCTTCATCGACGCATGAGCCGAGTGATCCACCGCTCAAAGTTGTACTCCAATAATCCTACACATTGGTTTCCCAGATGCATAGAACTAAAGGTTCGAGGCTGCAACCCGGGCGCAAGTCTACCAGGACAGCGTACATGCAGTCCAGCTAAAAGCCAGGTGCATGCGGAGCAGCAAACCCGTGAATGGCAAGCCAAACCGGATCGCTTAAACAGTGTAAAATGAGGTAAACATTATCAGGGCGAGGCGTATGCAAATAACACACAGCCTTCTTCAAACCTTGCACACAACCATTAGGTCGCGTTCTGTCCCATCGCCCTTGGCAGATCTGGCAACAAAAGTCACGAGAACACCATCAGAGCATATGACAGGTAAGGTACCCCGGTCAAAGTATCAAAATTCCGTCAATTCCTTTAAGTCTCAGTTTAGCAACAGTACACTAGGGATGATTGACTGCGAGGCCCAGTCTTTATGAGTACTTCACTCATTTCATTTATGCTGTTTGGTTTCCCAAGCCAAAACAACACCACCAAGATCATATATTTCTCTATCAATGATCGACTGGGACGAATACAGCCATCATGATACTTCACTCATTTGTGCTGATTGGTTGCTCAAGCCAAAACAACACCACCAAGATCATATATTTCTCTATCAATGATCGACTGGGACGAATACAGCCATCATGATACTTCACTCATTTGTGCTGATTGGTTGCCCAAGCCAAAACAAAACATGATTTAATCTTTCGGGTACACATGCTTGTGTAGTCTTTGCCTACCAACATCTAGGCTTGGGTGCCGGTCGACTAGGCAGGTCAACCAACACCCACTGGCGTGTCTTAGCACACCACAACAATATCCGTGCTTCAATTGGGTACATGTTTGAGAATCTTGTAATGATCCTTCCGCAGGTTCACCTACGGAAACATTGTTACGACTTTTACTTCCTCTAAATAGTCAAGTTAGGTCGTCTTCTCGGCATCAGTCGAGCGACAAAGCCACTGCAACGACACCAATCCAACGGCTTCACTAAACCATTCAATCGGTAGTAGCGACGGGCGGTGTGTACAAAGGACAGGGACGTAATCAGCGCAAGCTTATGACTTGCACTTAACAGGAATTCCTCGTTCACGGGGAATAATTGCAAGCCCCGATCCCAGTCACGACGGTGATGAAACAGTTTGCCCAACCCTTTCGGGCCAGGTTCCCAGACTCGCTGGCACCGTCATTGCAGCGCACGTGTGGCTCCGGACATCTAAGGGCATCACAGACGTGTTATTGCTCAATTTCGTACGACTTCGATGTGCTGTCTGTCCCTCTAAGAAGTAAAAACTGGCACCGTAACGGCCGGATCACGACGACACTACTCCATAAAGAAGCAATAGAAGCCGCGCCCTGAACGAGCACAGAGGACCAATCTACTATTTAGTAGGTTAAAGTCTCGTTCGTTATCGGAATTAACCAGACAAATCGCTCCACCAACTAAGAACGGCCATGCACCACCATCCACCGAATCAAGAAAGAGCTTTCAGTCTGTCAATCCTCACAGTGTCCGCGCCGGGTGATCTTTCCCGGGTTGAGTCGAATTAAACAGCAGGCTCAACTCCTGGTGGTTGTCTTCCGTCAATTCCTTTAAGTTTCAGCTTTGCAACCATACTTCGCCCGGAGCCCAAAGACTTAAAGGTTTCCTGGGGACTGCCCGCAATGTCAATTTTAGAACCATCATGGATCGACAGTTGGCATCGTTTATGGTCAGAACTACGACGGTATCTGATCGTCTTCGAAACTCTGACTTTCACTCCTGATCAATGAAAACATTCTTGGCAAATGCTGTCGCTGTAGTTTGTCTGGCGATGATCCCAGAATTTCACCTCTAACACCGCCATACAAATGCCCCCGTCTGTCCCTCTTAACCATTACTTCGGATCCGAAAACCAACAAAATAGAACCGAAGTCCTATTTCATTATTCCATGCAAGAATTTCTAGGCACAAAGGCCTGCCTTGAGCACTCAAATTTGTTCAAAGTAAAGATGCCGTCCGCTCCCGACACCCGGTTAAAGGCATCCGGAAGCATGCCAACAGATAGCGGGCAATACAAGCTCACCCATCTCCGTCAGCACCCGTTTACACAGATACGGCTGAAAGGCTGCACAACCACTACACCGAGCCGAACACAAGTTCTGATCGTAACCAAAACCGCGAACAAGCAACGGCATGCGACCGCACAACCCAGGTTCAACTACGAGCATTTTAACTGCAGCAAATTTAATATACGCTTTTGGAGCTGGAGTTACCGCGGCTGCTGGCACCAGACTTGCCCTCCAATTGGTCCTCGTTAAAGGATTTAAATTGTACTCATTCGAATTACGGAGCCTCAATTGAGTCCCGTATTCGTATTTTTCGTCACTACCTCCCCGTGCCGGGAGTGGGTAATTTTCGCGCCTGCTGCCGTCCTTGGATGTGGTAGCCATTTCTCAGGCTCCCTCTCCGGAATCGAACCCTGATTCCCCGTTACCCGTTATTATCATGGTAGGCAGATCACCTACCAACAAATTGATAGGGCAGACATTTGAAAGATCCGTCGCCGACACAAGGCCGACTGCGATCATTAAAGTTATCCAGAGTCATCACAGAATTCAACAGAGACAGCCGAAACTGCCCGCGGTTGGTTCTGTTCTAATAAATGCACCCGTTCCCTTGCGGGTCAGGGCAAAATTGCATGTATTAGCTCTAGAATTCCTACAGTGATCCATGTAGCTAAATTATTATGTTCTGACGATCTGACTACCCTAATCTACTACTAGTTTAACCTATGTAGTTGAACTCATTCATAGCCATTGTAAGGCATTTTGTAAATTGTATTATTTTGTCTAATTGGGTCAACCTTCAGGGTGCTTTAACCTACAGAGCTCGTCCCTGAGTAACCTGAGTCTAAAAAATTACCTTTATAGAAACAGCTAGACATGAGTAAGGCCATTGGTGTACACAGAGTCGTTTCTAGTTGCTTGATGGTGATTGCCTCAGCAAAAGGCAGTAAGCCAGGTCTCTCTTAACAATGTATTAATTTGCATGCCACTTAAGGACCCATGTGTTTGCTCTCATCAACTGCCACTCGTCATCGCGTAAGATGTATGTTCAAATATTTTATGTGATTTATATTTTCACATTGTTCAGATTGTAGCTAGTTGAGAGGAGAAGACGGAATAACAGAGAATGAGGCAACATTGTCCTGGTACATTTGTCCTCTATCCTCCGGTCAACCTTACTATTAGCCAGAATTGAGGGTGTTAAGATTGAAATCGGATGCGCCGGAATATTTCGGAATCAAGAAGAGATGTCGAGCACTTTTTCGCATAACTTGCATAGATCATTCAGACTATCATTATTATTGTTATTACTATTGAAACATGAATATATTTAGATGTAATTACCGTTTGGTGGAGGAACTCATCACACAGTTTGAGGATGGTCGCCAAAGCAGCAAAGACATGCTAATATACTGAAAAATATGAATCCCATTTCATTCATTGGTGGCAGTTTCAAAGCCAACATGACTATTATGATTGTTATCACTACTGTCATGGCCAGCGATATACATCCACATGCGATTTCAGCGGGGGGTATAATAGCGGCCAATCCTACAGACCACAGCGAAATCTATAACAAGGAGGAAATCAGAGTGGGAAAATATCGATAAATGTGGATGAAGAATTATTAAGTGAGAAATGAGGAGATTATAAATACATATGTATATTTATATTCACCATGACCACTGAGAATGAAATTCATACTCAGCCTCCCTCAGACAAAGAAACGATACTTTTATCATTCAGAGTCACAAAAGAACAAGATGACGTGATCCTGTTTAATGTCGTTTCTCCTGCATTTAAAAGCTTTCCTCTTCTCATGAGCCCTCGTAACGAGGATAATCTAAGGCAAGATTAGAGATTGAGAAAGCATGACACCCTACAAAGCTAACAGCCGACTTTACGAACACCTAAACTAACGAGTTATCTAAATATTTCAAATCAGTGTTATCAGAGATTGGTGAAATCAAAGGCTAACTAATTCCCATGTTATATTGAAACAGAAGCGAGAGGAAATTCAGTTGGAAAAAGATGAAAAAATGATCACATTTGACATAACCAGGTTGAAAAACAATATTCGCATTCATTCAGCTCTGGAGGCAGTTAGAAACGAACAGGACATCGACTCTGAACTGAAAAGTGGCACTGAGCTCTCGGTTGATGACACTGTGTTAGGCGTTATGGCTATGGTGGAGATATGTGGATGACACATTCAATCACTGTGTTGATATCTGAATATATCACTGAATTCCTCACACATGTAGAGTCATTAGAAGACGGAATCGAATTCTCTTGTGAGTTAGAAAACGAACAGGAGGAGTTGACCATCCTGGAGTGCAGAATAAAGCGAAAACACGATGGTGGGCTGGATACCACTAGTATTTATAAGAAACTGACACACTCGAATAAATATTTGGACTTTAATTCATCCCATCCAGAATAGGCAGTAAAAATAGGTTTATTTAAATATCTCTACGATCAGACAAAGAGCCTTACTAGCAGAAAACTCCCTGGTCAAATCTTGCTCACAATTCATTTAGTTTCGTTTATTTTATTTCTGACGACTATTCATGACTAAGAAGATGTGACTGAAAAGTGATATTAAAGACAATGAGTGTCCTTTTATACACAAAATTGGATGTTTTAATTTCTGATATACTGCTGAAGAAGTTTAGAGTGATTTTCCGGACGAAACGGTGGTATTATTTAGGTGGAATTCTCTGAGATTTCTAAAAATATAATATTACCTTCCAGTGAAATAATAACTACCCAGAAGTTTGGTCAATATTACCGAATAAAATACTGAGAAATAGTTTGCACTCGGTCACCATATTCATACCGAAACTAGTAGGATTCTTAATGTTGTATTGATTGGTGTGATGCCTACTATCACTGGACACTTCTGTGTTCCAGACCTTCTACTAACCGGTTTCTACAAATACCCTATTCTGTAAAATTCTTCCAGTGATTTCTATGTGTATCACTTCCGTCAGTATCAATGAATCTCAGTGAAGAGGTTGAGTACAACTCAGCCAAATTAGAGAAAAATGGGTCGGTAAGTCTGAATGGAATGATCTGACTAAGAACAGTAAGAGATTCTCTCAAACAACAGCTGGCACTAAACTCTCTTTGCTTAACATCGCTTGACATTAATTAACCACTGACTGTTGTAAGTGTCTAGTATTCAGTGAAGTGGGTTAGTGCTCTGTCCTTTAGATGAAATACATGTGACAAAGTGCGATAGACTAAATTCCTCAATCGATAAATAAAGTTGATTGGAGGACTTACAAAATAACATACACGGCAATGAAATTAAACTGGAAGAACATCCAAATATCTGTTCTGTAAAAGAAGATAATATTTCAGCGTGAAATTTAAACTTATCTCACTTAACGCCAAATAAGACGACAGGTATAAATGTCAGCAACATCATCATGAGTGTGTCTCCTGCAACCTGATAATAAGATAAGCGGCTTCCTCAAAACTTCGTATTCATCTTACCTAAATGTAATAAGTGGTAGGTGATTTCTGTAGCCTCTCGTTGTTATACATCGAATTCTCATATGATGCATGGAAACGTGTCATTCTCCAATGACCTGAAATTTACAAAGAAAACGACAGATGACAATAGCTTCGAGATAATTTCATCACTTCAGAGTACACCAGATGAAAATGGTCAGAGAGAGAACACTTTTCGTATGTGCCAGCTGACAATGTGAAATGGAAGTGACTTCCAGGTTATTGGAACGTATTTGTGTTTGCATAGTGATAGGATCCCACACACTTTGTTATTGTTCAATTATTTTAACGACTGTTAATCTCGCATAAGTGGTATATCATCATTTCCCACGCATTTTGTTATTGACTATTACGACCAATTATTTCAAATACTGTTAGCTGTCTGTATTGGTTGTAAAAATGTATAAATACCATTTCCTAAATAAGTTTCTTTGTCGTCGTCGTAATTTGTCGTAGTTGTTGTACTACAATACACAGTCAAAGACCAGCTTTTGTCTTTTGATATTTGCGTGGTTCGCTGAATCAGAAGGTACCAGAAGCAGATAGGCATATTAGTCAGGCGCAGATAGAATAAGGCGACAACGTCCTCATTTAATTCCCTTTACCGTTACAACACATAGTGCACGAGACCGGCTGGTAATTGGCCTAAATCAATCACCATCAAGAAGGGTATACGTGAATGAATTCATTTGAGCACAATCTCATTTGCGTTTCATATAGATGAAGTCAATCAATTTTGAGGAAACCGCTCAATGGAATTTATTTTTACCGTCAGAACAAAAACGGTTACATTCGGCTCTATATGTGGAATCATTAAGTAGAAATGATAAAATAGGACGCCTTGATACAAGAACGGAAACGATAAATGTGAATATCAGTTCCATCCATCACACTTCACTGAATTCCGAATTTCATGGACATTCAGTATTCGCACACTAACATTCCATATTGACAAGATCCCTAAATCTTAAAGCACTTTCACGAAAGGTAATATCTATTTTGGTCGTCAACTCAAATACTCTCAGGGTGTGTATATCGAATAAAGCACGTTGGACATAAGCAGAGTCAGAATAAAATCGTCACCTAACCATTCAGTAATAAATCAAACTAATAGCGACTAACAAGTGAGATGTAGTTGAAATTAACTTACGTGTTACACCTTCCAGCTGCGGATTTTCGTGCGTTCGAGAATATTCACACCTTATTTCACATAGATATATTTCGACTTCTTCGATTATTTATCGAAGCAAATATATATATTGAGGGTTCATAGTCCATTGTGATTCTCAATGTGATTCCCTTTCTCACAAAATGATTTTTGTCAAATATTCGTCGTATTGTGTTAGTTGTTTTCATGTGGTTGCTTGTATGCACTCAGCACTGTGTACTACTAAGTACAATCAGTACCATCTGAGAGTCCTTTCAGAAGTGATATACTAATTAGTTCGTGTGAGAAGGCTTTTAACCGAAGGACGATGTATACTTCAAATGAAAGAGGCAATTCGGGTTAAAGTGATGGAGATGACTGGTGGTTCAGCTGGAAGTATTTGAATGTGGTTGTGACGTTTTTACGGTGGCACCAGATAACATCGTCTGAGTTGAGCTCACTAGGTGTCGTATTTATATGGTTTTATTAAACACAATGAATAATATGGTGAGAACAACCGTAGTTATTCTTGAATTTCTCAAACGTCCAAAAGCCTTCCATCGACTTTTAGTAATTATTTCATTTCACACAATTATAATGGGTTATTACTTTATCTACCTTATCGAATAATTCCAACAGAAATATGAAGACATCTACGAATGAAATTCATGGTGATGGAAATGCTTGAATCTACTCAGAGATTTCACCTCGGTGATTCCACTCTCAAAAATTGGAGAATTTCATTCATTTACATCGGCTGGAATAGTTAAAATCGTTGTCTCATTCAAGTGAGAAATGTAGAGATAATTAGGAGTTTAACAGTTCTTGAATGGAAATTCAAGTCCATAGTTCAACTTTCACCACACTGGCGAACTTCGAAAATTATTAGCTGAATAAATCTACTGTCGTCACTGTATTGAATTGAATTAAGGGAGCCTAGGGAATGAGATGTAGTATAGAAGTGCTGGGAATCTGAGAGAGCAGATGAAAAAGATGTGAACTGTCAAAACTGTTGACTGGTGAGTCAGTAATCTACTCCGGTCTGGTCACTCAGACCAGACAACAACCACGAGCACATTGAGGCGGTGAGTGGTTATCATGATGTCACTAGTGGAAGCCGAAGCCCTAATGCAGTGCGAACCAGTCTCATTCTCCAGGATTATGACAACATGACTCACCTCAGAATGCAGGAAGGAAGGTTACAATCACCCAATGCTACGCACGGTTCTACAAACAACGCCGAACAAGAGAAGAAGGGAGGTTTTCATACACAACTAAAGGCAGTAATGGAAAACATCCCAGATGGTGACATCAAATGCCTCATGGGTAATAGGAATACCAGCTGAACTTGTAGGAAACAGATAATACACGAAGAGAACTCATCATGGTTCGAGAGACTACCCGCCGGAGAAATGAATGAAAACTGGTGGTTATTCCCTGACTTCTGCGCTTTCAATGATCTGGTGATCGGTGTCAGCGTGTACAAACACAAGAATAGACACAGAGCGAGCGACATGGATTTCGCCTGATGAACAAACCACAAATCAGATAGACGTCATCTCAATGCCGCTCAATGAAGTGGAGTCGCAGTCAGCCTGGTGGATACAAAGTCAAGAAAAGGAGCGGATGTGGGCAAACTCAGACCACCATCTTTTTCAACGAACCTTCAAAATGAAGCTGAAATCCTTCAGAACAGCTGGAGACAGGCCACTGTTATTCGAGTCCAGAATTCAGAAACTAAAGGGATGGCTTCACTACAGACCAGATCAGAGCATATTTGAAGACATTATATAGTATCACATAGGAAACCTGCACACCCGATATCTATGGTCGGTCTGAATTTGGGCTACCGATATCCATGCTGAAAATTCCACACTTGTACTGAAAATACGGTGTGAAATCAAGCTGTAAATCAAAATAAAAAATATATATATATGAGCTACATTTCATCGAAGACATATGTGATCAGAGTACGTGTAGAAACACGTTGAACTGAGCATCTTAATTTTAATTGGGCAGTTATTATCCCACTTGATGTCTATTTGTCAGTCTCTTGAATTAAATTGTGATTATAGCTCTTCCAGCTTATCCATAGAAATGCAATTGTCCCACTGTTGAGGATGAAATCACTCAAAAAGATATCTCTGCTAAGTTTCAAGCCCTTTCCTTTCTAATTTCATCAGGTTGTGGGATAAAGACGATTAAAAGCCTGTGAAAAAGATGAATTCGGATGGAAGTTTTAATCATGATCTGACAAAGGTTAGAGAACCAGTGGAAAATCGAGGAGTACTGGATGGTACTCTTCATCAGTACGCACCCACCGAGGTTGGAACACAAGACATTCTGGTTACATGGCGGGCTCGTAGAACATTTAGTCACTGGGACCCGATCCAATGATCCATGATGAAACTGACTCGCAGTTGTTTTCACAGTTTTGTTGAGATCATTCGACAAGGCAGATAATCAACCCACAATATCTATCTGAAATGGAATAATTATTGTCAGTCCATCTGGGGCATTCGAATTCCTGAAAGGATATTTCGTTAGAGAAATTCGCCGATAACAATGACTGTTTTCATCCCATCATTCATCTCAATCAATAAAGACAGATACATGAGACACCTACTGGCTTCAACTCAGATGACGTTTTCTGTAAATTTAATAATGGCTTCTCGATTAAATCATTAGATGCAAAGAACGTAGTCATGTTTTAAAAACCTTCAAACAAACAGCGAATCAATCGCATCATTTTAACTGAACTAAATTTCTTCATTTGAAGTATGCATCGTTATTCAGGTAATAGCCTTCTAGAAGTAGGAAGATAGTTTATTGCAAATGAAAGAACTCGAAGATAACTAAGTGTACTTACTATTACCCTGTGTTACATACATATCTGCATACAAACAACCACATGAGAACAACATACATAATACGACGGTTGTGTGACGAAAGTCATTTCATGTGGAGTGGAATCAATTTTAGAATCAGATTGGACTACGATCTCTCAATATGTGTAATTCTGTCGGTTGTAATCAATGAAATCGAAATATTTATGTGAAAATACATGTGAATGTTCTCAGAAGCAGCAAACCTCGAAACTAGCAGCTACAACCAGTAAGTAGATTTCAGCTACATCTCACTTCTTAGTTGCTCACTTAAGGAGGAGTACTCATGTGATGATTATCATTCTGACTTTGATCATATCCAGTTTACTTTTCGTTACTCCATTGACGCATACCAAAATGAATATTTTAGTTCATTAGTTAATGAAATTAGTTATTTTGAAAAATGTTCAGCTGTGGTATCACGTAGAGTCACACACAACCAAACATTACAATGCGATAAAGTGCTACTAATTATATTTGGTATTACAGTTTGGAGGTGGAGACCTGATACTTTATTCAAGTAATCAACCCAGAACTGGCTCAGTACGATTGACTCGACACCTATCCGAGACATCTGGAGAATTCTATTAACCAACCTTACAACAAACAGGGTAGAAGACAGTGAGAATATACAAATCGAGTTTCGAAGTCGTGTGATTATAATTGATGTGTTCGAGACGTCACTCAGTCGATGAAACTATTCTACTTTGTGATACATCCAACAATCAAACTAGTGAGATTACTAACTGAGATTACTAACTGGAATAACTTTAAATTCGCCATTTGACAGGGGATGTTCTGAACTAGTTCAAAAACAGAATACTTATGAGAGGAAGATCATTTTCACTTCACCATCCAATTCCCTGGAATGCTGTTTCTGATTTCGTCATCACATAGCCACCCACCCTCAAATTCCGTGGAGATATCTGCCACATGTAATTGTTTGTCACATCAAGACTGAAATCCTTCATATTAATTCCATCCTCATACGTACACCCATTTGACAATTACTTCATTCGGGGATTATCTGTGAGAGATGAGAATTGTCGTATCTGTACAGAACAATGATTTCATGTGATACAAGCACATACGAACGGTTTAACATGTCAGATTAAGTGGAAGTCTGATGCTACTGATATCATCCTTATATCTCTGCAATATCCTGTCTGCAGCCAAACGAATTTACATAGACACATTGCGAACATCTTCATTGGCCTGAGTCATTCATTGTCAAACACAACATTTATCGTTCATGGTGTCGCACACATACACACAGACCAGACTACTCATATCATATGTAACACTTCATTGAGTTCGAAAGCCTACAAAATATCACTAATGAATTATTATTCGTATGCTCAACTGATTGGTGAACCTTTCAAGTATATGCAATCAGATAACGCATTCGAGCTGTCCTGAAACCTTTCACAACTATTCATCTTTCTTTCAAAATTATATGAAAGTTTGAGTCTCTCAATCGACCATATTTCTCTGACAACGTAGATCGATCGTCGCACTCACTGATGCTTGTGGTATGCTCTCACATTAAAACTTTATCATTGACAAGATATTTATTGTATTCAGAAAGGGTATATTGTTTTGTGACCACTGTGTTACTCCGCTTCTTCTTCCTCGCCTTCTCAGAAATGTTGAAGTGTAGAGTCAGTTTGAAAAACAGTGATATATTTGTACATGTACATTTGATGGTGTTGATGTTCACAGGTATATTTTGTTTATTTTTCTTATAGCAGAACACTGATATCAGTGTGAATGTCTGTGCAAGTAATGACAAACTTCATATGAGAAAGAGGACCAATGATTATCATATCGTAATCAATGGGAATAAGAAATCACAGAAATCAGAATAAAACTGAATACGACTGAAGAGTGACATTTTCCTATTCAACTGTCTACCGAAAAAGATTGGTTGGAAGAAGTATTTTAAAAATTAGGCATGTTTGTTGTTTCTTTGAAGAAGGATGCTAAAGTACTTTCGAGAATGCCGTACATGCTGATCGTACAAAGCCAGATTATGAAAGCTGTGGTGAATTCTACAGCAATTAAATCCATCCACCAAGCGATCAAGTCATAATTATTGACACAAGTGAACAAAAACTACAAAGTAGAGAAAGAGAAAGATTATTGACAGAGATGAGTGAATACAGGCGATCATCTCAACTGTACAGTAATTCATATTTCACCGTATTTAATTAATTATAATTATCTAGCCGATGTGATAGGACTGTTTTCATTTGATGAAATATCGACACCTGAAACAATGAGGAATTCTCTACACATTCACTGTCGGCTTACAGGTCATACTTGAGCAGATGATTCTAAACTTATTTGTCGATTAAACGTGAGCGGTAGTTTAATAAGAATTATTTCTCGAATTGTTTCAGTCTTTCAAATACATCTGGTGATATGCATCACTTCTAGTTTGATTTACTGTCTCAATTTGCTTGGATCGTATTATCTTTTATCCTCTAACCAATAAGACAAATTTCCTCCAGGATCATTAACAGACTCATGGATTGGTGATAAATCGAGACTAATGTCTGTCTGTTGGCAATATTTTAGTGAGAATTCGGTTCACACCTTGAAGAAGATTTCAGTTGCAGAATGACGGGTCGAGTGTGTCATTATTCATTTTATGATTTGTCAGTCTCAAATGCGCAGTGAGGTTGTTGGAAATCTTTAAATGTAAGTGCGTATGGCTGATTAGGGAATATGATATCATTGATAAACAGCATTCAATCTAAATAATACAAGCTGCCTAACAATCCAGCCACTTCCTACACACACAAACCGAATTCGTATGATACAATCACTATTAGCTAGTTGTCGTTTTATTCAGAACTCGCATAAATTCGAATCATGATTACTACATCACAGTGAAAAGCGTGACTCTACCATAATTTCAGTGATTTAGAAATCCGTCAAGTGCAACACTGTGCAACATCATCCACTCTGGAAATGCACTCTCAAATATCGTGGATAGGTTCACGTGCCTCGTGATGTAATATGGACACAAATCGACTATGCGATGTTGTGACTCACACTGCAATTCTGCGACCATCAAATAACTGATGTGATTCGTGTAATTTACTCGTCAAAATAAACGTGCCTGATACACCGATAAAATAATAAAATGACAAACTTACGAAGAGTATGAATAATATACAGAAAGCTACTGCCAGAGTGAAAATAATCTGCATTGAAAATACGAAGAAAAAGAAATAAATCATGAGGGAAGAGGTACACTCACATGCTTTGTCAATCTATGCAAATTACAACATTGACATATCAACTGGTTTGAGATCTGCTGACACTGAGAAATATCAATGCATTCTGACAGTTGAATCACACCTGTCAGTGACACTGGCTGCATGTTGTGAGGCTAAAATATGCGAATATATGTCATTCACTCAATATAAACAACTTCTGCATCACTTCACACTTCTTATCGGACAACAGAAATGTCATTGTTCACTAGGCCACTTCGACTACAGTCACATCTCTGTTAGTCCAATATATATTCCGTGGAATGTGACAGTCACACCAGAGAACTGTTGCCAAATGAGCTATATTCAATATGTATACGTGACAAGGAAATTGACGAGGTTAGGTGTTAATATATCGAATTGTTCTTCACTCTTCCAATCAAAATATAGAATTCGAAGAGACAGCATGAACGACAAGTGTATCAGGATGAAATGATGCCATTCTTTATCATTTCACGCCTTACCATCAGGTGCCTAAAACCTGATCCATCCAAAAATATGGAGTACACGTAATATTTCATGTAGGTTTGAGGCGATGATAAGCAGTAGTGGATGGGAATTATTAGTGACATTATCCCGGAATGATGTAGGCTGTTAAATATGCTCAATAATCGAGAATATTGACTATTCATAGGATGACCAGTAGGATATTCTTGAAACCAAACTCACTGTGAGCTGTTTTGAATGTTAACAATATTTGACATGCATGAAAATGAGGATACAGATGGTTACCTAACTAGCGAAAATGACTTTCTATAAACCAGCAGGTCAGAAGTAATCAGACTGAGTTTGAAATGAAAATGTGGAGTCTTCTGGAGTGAACAAGAGGCGTCAGTGGAGAATACATGACATGATTGACATTCTACTACTTGGTTTTGTGAGTTTAATGGGCAGGATGAATCAAGGTCTAACACTGGCTATTTTTGCGCACATAGTTTTGATTTGAATCGTTGGATTGAGGAAATTGGAGCAATGATGGTTTCCGCTGGCAGTTTTCGCCTAATATTCTCTAAATACAAATTTCATTATTCGAGGAATTCGTCCCTGATGCTCCCATCAGTTGTTCCTTGTCACCGCACTAGGAGACACTGGGAAGAGACTGTGAAGTCATAAGAGCAACATTAGTCTCAGTGTGAACAGTGTTCATATAATGCACAGAAGTTTCAGTGGAAAGCATCGCATAATAGTTTCCACTTGTCCAGGATCTTTAAATACAGTAGTAAGTGACAGTGGATGGTGGGACACATATCTGTCTGGCTTAAAGCTCAAACCAATTCCTTATCAAATCTCTTCCTCATTTCATTCCCGAAATGATGTCATCTCATCCTCTTATATTTGATGTTCCTGCTTCGCTGATCCTCCTGGGAGGAATCAAATGAGATTCCAAAGTGTGGAATTATTACTGAAATTCGGATGCAGTGGGATTTTTCTGAATGAAGTGAAGATTTCATATCTTTTGACCAATAACATACAAATAATTTATGCATTATAGACACTAATTCATGCAATTACTTTTTGTTCGAATAGCACAGAGAAAATGGTCAAAATGACTCCCGTAATCGCAGATGTCCATGTCACAGAGTTAAACACTACCAACCCCTTCACATTCATTCGAGGCAAGAGCATAGCCGTCACAATTATTGGAACTTCCACCACAAGTATACAGGCCAGAGATATGAGTCCAGCTTTCAGTCCAACAGGTGACAAAACAGCAGCCAATACCACAGACAACGTTGCGATCTATGACAAAAAGGAAGGTGAATTAAGAACATGTGATCACACTGGATAGATTCATACACAAATATAAACACACATATTTACAATGACTACTGAAAATACAGTAAATTCTCAACCCTGTATAGACAAACAGATAAGCCACATTGTTATCACTCACAATCAATCACAAATAAACAATTCGTTCGAAGTCACTGTCCTTCTGTGAACCATGGATCATCCTATACACGTCGGCATGAGTTACCTCTGCAGTCTGCAGTTAGCTGCACTGGCCGACTAATTACCGCCTGACTACTAGAATGACTAAGCCTATTGCAGTTCGGAAAACGCTTCATCTGATTTCTCACGAATCTCTTTAAGATGTCTATTGTTTCGACTTTTAGAATGAAGTAGACCGTCGATTGTCCCATGCCAGGTCATGTAGAATCAACATATCGAGACCTCCAGTTGATTCATTCCTTCGAAATGCTTCCTATTATACAGGAAGTTTATTTTAGATGTTTCCTCACTGAATTATCTAATGAAGAGAATCGTCAAAACTCTTATCGTGAGTCATGCAGAATGAACGTTTCGAGACCCCCAGTTTATTCATTCTTTCAAGCTGTCCCTCAGTAAACACTTCCTGTTTATGCAACAGGTGGATTTACGTTTCCACATTTACGAGTATCTAAGAGACAACTTGCCTCAGCTTTCAGGTCCTTTCTCATGCGCAAGTAGTAAAACCATCCAGTCGTTGTCACATCGCCAATAAGTGAAATAATGAAAGTGGTGTGTGATGTGAATCACAGAGATGATCACTTTGACGAGGTAGTAGTGAGTATAGACCCATTCAAATACCCCGCCAAATGATATCCATCCAGTCAAAATCAAGTTAGCCTACATCCTCAAAATTTCTTGTGTGGCTTATAATGTGACACTTACCACAATTGAAAGCATGACATAGACACCAACTCGTCGCGATCGAATTTTTTCCACGAATAAGAATATCAGGAACACAAGGAAACCGACTCCTCTGAAATAAATTCACAAACATCAAAAATTTGTTTCAGATATTACACAGTTAATCAGAATTGTGCGTTATTTTGGTTGATGCATCACAGTTCATAATAATCAAGTATGCAGAAATTGCATTTTCAATAGAAAGGGTTTTCAGTGTGATGGTCTCGGTATATTGATGCTGTTTTTCGTTTGCGACTTCAATTTTGCATTTGTCAAACTCTTCATTGGCACAGTGCTTCATGAAATCACTCGTTCTTTTTCACTGTAGGCGGAAATCTCTGAATTGATGATATGGTAAACCTCACCGTTTTCTAAGCAACGGAAAACATAAATGCTACGGTACCTGGCTTAATCTCTCTGCTGAGGCGACAAATAAGTGAAAACTACTCGTCACATGTGGTTTACAAATGACACAGGAAAAGGAAAGCAAGTCTGAGACTGCTGGGTTTGAAAATTTTCCCTTTCTCAAAAGCCCTTGAAAGGAGGATAATTTAACTAATGATTACACAGAGCGACTCTAGGTAAGGTCGTTGTGGAATCGAAAATATTTTATGATTGGTAGAAGAAAAGTTGTTCCTATACAAATTATGAACCATATTTGACTGAATATCAGTCGCTGTAAACACAACAGAACTCAGATAAATTATTTTAACCTCATCAGGGTGAGAAAATATTCATGGAAAACCGTAGTAGTGAATTCTGAGAAAAAGATGAGGAGACACAGTGAAAGGACAGTTTGCACAGATAAAAAGCTGAAATAAGCAAAATGTCCGAGTTGTTAAACGAAGAAGTCGAAATGTCACTGCAGAGATAACCTGCACCAAAATATTTCCATCAGTGTGGATTTTATGAATTTCAAAATATTTACAAACAAGATCATCCATAACGTCTATCTTTATAACCTACTAACTCTTTAAATCACAACCCCTTAACATACACTCCTTGAATACCGAATTTATATGAAATGCAAACAGTATATTGAGAATGGAATTTGTGTGAATCTAACAGCAGAATTGCATCAATTTATATTGAATGGGATAAAATATTTCTAAGTCTTCTTCATTCACAAATTTCAGACAGTGGACTATGCGGTTGATGTCTTTCAGGCACACGAGAAATTATGAATTCACTAGAAGTGTGTTCAGATCAAACAGTGTTCAAATATAGAGGAGATTTCCACACGTGAAACAGATGGTATTGTTATGGAACAACCAGTATCTCCCTCACTGACCAATCTGTGCATCCACTCATTGGAAACAGCTGCAATTGTGAGATGCTCTGATCGTCCAAGTACTGGAGATAACACTTTTGGACATCATTAAATGTAGAGTCCTAGATAAAAATCTTCATCTGATAAACAACATACCCAATAGTGTTAAGCTTCAGAAATATGTTGAGCCGTTTTCCCACATAACTGATGTTTCTTAACTGGTTTGTCTGATGACAACCAGATGATAAACAAAAACCTAATATCATCAGAAAGCGAAGACATTCGGACAGATACCCCAGCTATCATTGTCATTATTATTCAGCGAATCTCTTTGTCACTAAAGTGACTGAAGTTAAGACCCGAATTAACTTGGCTGAACAACTATTACCTGGAGTCGAAGTAAGCCACAGAAGGTTGAAATTGGTTGTAAACTGACTTAGGCTGACCCACTGTCCAGTCGTCAGTAGTCCGACGAATGTGGAAAGCGTAAACTAACAAATCAAGCCTACTCCATGGTTGTTTATATATAAAGTTGGTCCTGTGTGACTAGTTCTACTGAATGTCAAAATAAACACAAAACTTCCCAGAGCATGTCTAAAAATAATCAGACGTGGTTATCAAGATGAGAAAACGATTCACTAAGATCAAAGCAAATGATTAAACATATGCACACGGAGAAGAAGTTTATTGAGTACACAATATCTGGAAACCAGTTCACAGAACATTAGTAACGAAGAAGTCTCCAGTAGTCGTGGATATCACAATAATCAATACATTATGTCAAGAATGCTACTGAAGTTTCGTCATGAATATTATTCATATGGTGACATGATGCAAACCATTTGTCAAGATTTTATTCGATAATATCGCTAAAACTTCGGATTATCTGATATCTCAAAGTACGAAAAAGTCATATTTCTTGAAATAATAATTGACAAATAATTCCAACCTCTCCCTCGACAGATTGGAAATAGTGGGAGAGAAAGCATCTAACCTGTGAATAATAGGGTGCATCTGGGACCTAATATCGATGACAAAATCAGTACAAGCAGTTCCATGTAGGGTCTCTTTTCGATAAAGTAATCAAACATATTTGACTGAAAACAATAAGATTCGCGTTGAACGATGCACATATCTGGCTCCACAAGAACAGGTGAACTGACGTGTGCACATAGAAGTGGTCCGATGTGAGATCTCGTCCATTAGGATCCTTCATACGAGTGGCCTACTGACGAACAGCACGCTTATCGTTTCTGTGAAGAAAGTTCTCCTCGCTGAAACCGAAATTCCTCTCCTAAGAACGTCAACAATTAGGTTGCCGTAAAAGTCAAAGTTCATATAAGCTTTCGTATCTTGTACAGATTCCATGTTCAGCCTTTGAATTTTTAGCTTGACCTTCTCGACAATAAGCCTCGGTGTATGTCCATTTTTGAAGATTTCTTTCTGAAAGCCCTAGATCTTCTTCTAGAGAATTTGAGCTGCAGATGTGTGAGACGTGAGTGGCTCGAGAAATATTTAGGTTCTATTCACGGTCATTTGGTATTCAGCTGGAGAAACTTATCAGTTGGCTGTGCAATGTGGTTCTCTTACTGACCGATCCTCCCAATGACCCGTAGGTTCTTTGTGTAAATTCAACTTCATGAAAAGGAATTGAAGATTCATCTTCTCGTGAAACAGTGAACACTGTCGGTGGATTACAGCTGTTGAACATGTGTAACACTACTAATTGTGATCATGACTATCATCAAGGATAATAAAAATATCATCCATTTATCTAGGACACAATGGAAACTTATCAATATTTAACTTACGTGGATCATTCCTAAGAAATGTCATGAAACAGGCTGCTAGCAACGAAGCAAAGTGAGATCACACTGAAATCCAGTAATTTTGTCTGCAGAAGATGTCGTTTTTCGTGAATGGAACATAGTATTCCCTTTGTTTCCATGTGCATGCATATCAAAAGTTACACACTAACTTCCATATCTTACTATGTATTTCTGTCGACTTTATTCAACTTCTTATATGCACTCATTAATATCATTACCCCTCTTGTGACCATCCTTCTCTTTTTCTCCGTTCAGTTTAATCGTTCCATGTAAGTTCCCTACGGATGGATCCTTCTTAATGCGACTATTCAATTAAAGAAAACGAATTAATTGAAAAGAGACTCTACACTGAACTGCTTGTATTGATTTTGTCAACGATATTAAGGCCTAAATGCACCCTATTATTTATACCTTAGACGATTTACCTTCCATCATTTCCAATCTGTTGAGCGAGAGGTTAGAATTATGTATCAATAATTATTTTTACAAATATGAACTTCACTTACGTTGAAATATCAGCTGATCAGAAGTTTTAGCGAAATTATCGAATAAAATCTTGACAAATGGTTTGCATCATGTCACCATATGAATAATATTCATGGCGAAAATTTAGTTGGATTCTTGACATATGGTATTGATTATTGTGATGTCCACTATTGCTGGAGACTTCTCTGTTACAGATTTTCTGCGATGCATTCCAGTGATTAGTGTATGAACCAATTGTTTTTATATCTATCCTTGGAGCTTAATTACACACTTTACCGAAATTCAAATTTTTGCAATTAAAAGTGTTCTCTGAGCTGGTTGGTTTAGTCGTGAAGCTTTCGTCATCCTTCCGGACAACATCTTCAGCGACATTTGTGCTAAATATGGCGCTGAAGATGTTGTCCGGAAGGATGACGAAAGCTTCACGACCAAACCAACCAGCTCAGAGAACACGTTTATTTGCAAATCATCCACCTGAGCTACAAATATTCTCTGTTATTTCGAAATTCAAATTTATTAGCAAAATGTCTAATGGATGATCTTAATACAGATTAACACCAGACTCTCCCAGACCTTAAGGCCTTAATATAAATTAGGACTCCCATTTTCCTGACAATTCAGTAAATACTAATTTAGTAATCGAGTGTGCTGTGAAGTGGATTACTGCTCTGTATCAAAAATAAATTCCACTTGTCAAGGTGTGATGAATTCAATCGAACATTCGATAAATAATGTTGAACAGAGAACTTACAAAATGGTAAATTTTACCCAGGAATCCCTTTTGAAGAAATTCCAAATCACGTCCCTACAACCAAGAGAATATTTCATTGGAAAATTTTATGTATTCTTACACGAAGGTAAATAAGAGGACAACACCAGCTGTCACCATTATCATAAGAAGTGTATCTATTAGGATCTGAAATTAAAATTACTCACTCTCAATACAGTTTCATCTTACCCAAAAGTTGAAACGTGAAGGGGTTCGCTGTAGCCTTTCGTTCTTATATGTGGAATTGTCAAACAAATCATAAACGGAAGACATTTTCCAATGAGCTGAAATTGATGACGAAAATTATAGATGACAACGGCGCAGAAGTAACTTAATCACCTCAGAATATACATGATGAAAATGCACACATAGATTAGACTTTCCAAATATGCCAACGGAGAATATGGTGTGGATATGACTGTCAGATTATTTGAACATAATTCAGGTTCCGTAACACTTGAGAAATACACCTGTTTGCGAATGTTGATGAGATGGAGTCAGTGATCGTATGGAAGAGTGTGCTCTACGAAATTGAGTGGGTTGGAGAAAATCTCATTTGTGTTTCTCATACACGATATCAACTTTGAGGAAACAGCCTACTGGAGTTTCTCTTCTGCATCATCACAGAAAAACTGGTTACATTTGGCCATATACACAGAGTCAATATATGCATACAAGTATCAGACGATGACACCTTGCCACAAGACTGGGGAGGATAAATGCGAACATCATTCCCATACCTCACACCTCACAGAATTCTGAGTTTATCAGAAATCTAGTCATCACACACTAACACATTCCACATTGATTAGATCCATAAAACCCAATTAAATGTGATTGAGCGTACTTCCTATATTCATACTCAAGTGAAATATCTCGAACATGATCAAAGTCAGACTAAAATCGTCACCTTACTATTCATATTTGAGCAAACGAAGTAATAAGTCAAACAAGCAGACAGCAAATGGGAGATGAGATATAACTGAAATTCACTTACTTGTTGTACCTCCGAGCTTCGAATTTTACTGCGTTCGAGAATATTCTCACATATTTTCATATATATACATATACATATATATTTTTGTAATGATTATTGACGCATTTTTACATATTGAAGGATCATAGTCCATTCTCACTCTAAATGTGATTCCACTTCACACAAAATGACTTTTTTCACATAATCGTCTTATTGTGCATGTTGTTGTTATGTGGTTGTTTGTATGCAAGTATGTATGTAACATAGGAACACAGTAAGTACAATTAGTTATCTGCAAATTCACTCAGCAGGCATATACTAATTACTTCGTTTGAGAAGGCTATTGACCGAAGAACGACGCTTATGTCGAATGGAAGAAGCGATTTGTGTCGAAATAATGCATTTGATGCCTGGTTCATTTAGAGGGTTATCCACGTAATTGTCTTCTTTGAGCTTGGTCATTTAATTGCGAAGCTGCTATCAATTTTACAGAAAACATTGTCTCAGTTGGATCCAAAATGTGTCTTAGTTGGTCTGGATTTATTGATTAAAATAAATAATGGAGTGAGAGCAACCGCAGTTATTCTCAAATTTCTCAAACACTCAAATGGCTCACATCGACTTATAGTAATTATTTCATTCCGAACACGTAGTTTGGGTTAACAGTGTATCGGGTTTATTGAATGATCCCAACAAAACTATGAAAACAACTTTGTATTGAATTCCTCTGTCTCATGGACTTGTCGTAATCTGAGTACTTCGTGATTAATTTAGAAAGGAAAAGCTTGGGTCTAAGTAGAGATATCGTTTGTGTGATTTCATTTTCAGAAGTGGGACAATTGCACTTTCATAGGTGAATCGGAATAACCACCACTAAATTTATTGGATTGGAAAGAGTGACCCAGAACGAGAGTGTGTAAGGAGGTTAACACTTCTTGACTTGATATTCAAGTTCTTCATTCACGAGTATTTCTAAGCCTATTGTGTTCAAACTTGAGTTTGATGAAATGTAGGTCACACGTTTCTCAGCTACTTTCCTAGTATTTCAATTTTCCATTTCAACCATTTGAACAACTGAATATTCTAACATTGTTATACTTAGAAGATAACCAGCTAAATCTTAGAACTTTACGGTCACTGACTACAAATATTTCAGCAATAAAGCGAATTCAAGTGGAATACTGACCATGGAACATGGCAACGCTTTCAGTCTTCTGAGTTGTCAAGTAGTTGTTAAAAGTCCTAACACATTTGCACAAAAAACTGGTTGAGCATTGTGTAAAGGATAATTTTGAACTCATTCAATAGGTCTGAGATCGGAAGAGGAATTTTCTTATGTGTACACGAATGGTACTTTCATGATTCTGGCGGGTGGTATCAAAGTTGTTAGCATTAGAAAGAATTATGTAATGACATGCATTCAGCTGTCGGTGTGATATCGAGAAAGAAATCGACGATAGGTTTCCATTCTTGGTTTAATTTCATTGCCAACGACTTAACATACCTCCGATTCCATATGGAAGATAATTTTCAAGTGAGATGTTCACGCTTAGGTTGTATGGTACAAATTGTGAGTTTTATAGAATAACATTTTGAAGGTCACATCTTCCACTTCGAAAAGCGTAGAGACTTTAATTTCTTCGAATAAACAGACATTAACTAGTTTCACATTTGTTATGATGCGTCCTGAAAAATGAATCACTTATCACAAATCTTAATATTAGTCAGTGGGTCCTTCTCGGAATATACACATTTCACTGAAATCTTGAGTACTCAAACTGAATAGTGCACCTGGATTTTTGCAACGTAGTCATTCGCAGTCCTAGCAGAGTGTGCATCACAACAAACCAGTGGGAATCATAACTCACTCATACAGCCTCGCGAAAGCCTTTCCAATCCTTACCCATGAAGTACTTTATTCAAAGACCCTGAATATCGTTAGTCCGAAATGTGTGTAATATCGGAAAGCTGCATACAGGAGCTTATTGGAGGGCTACGAAAATGTCTCAGTAGAAGATCTGGACACAGTCAGACTACTCAAATGGTATCTCAGCGTCAACATACTACACTACACGAAGCTCTTGAGCATAAAATCAAAACGAGTACTTGTGTGGGAACTGGGGAAATTGATGATGAGATGGAATCAGCAGCTAATTGTTTCATGACTCGAAAGTTATTCATCCATTTCAGTTTGTCAGTAACGAAAATCATGTTGTCGGGATTACAATGTGACAGGCAGATAGTACGATGATGTCCATCCAGTCAGGAGTGAGGATTGAGTTCCCGCCAATGATATTGGTTGATGGTCGCGCTAAAATCACGAACTGCTTCAAGCTAGAATCCACGGACCATTGAATCGCCCCCAGTGGTTGATTGGCATACGAGCTGGCATTGTAACCGGAAGGGGCCTGCGCTCGAAACCCAGTGGGTAGGTCCTGGTGATGATTCCAAAACTAGGGTGAAACAGCTATCCTGTGATCCCTGGTTCTCAATGGTTCTCCAAATGATATCGGTCAGGAGGCAAATCGAAAAAAATTGATTATTGGTAATAGAATACGGTGCAAAATATGTGCATGTGATAATATGTACAACTGTGACACTGAACTGAACAGCAATATTCAAAAGTAAACGATTATGAATAACAACGAATATGAAAAGTGATGAATCCTCATGGGTCATGTCCATATTAAATTCTACTGATGTTGAATATAAACTTCATATGAATGACTGATAATCCACAGGATGGGCTGGGGGAAGATATATTGAGGCAGAAGGAAATGTGCATTGTGTGTGTGAGAGAGTGTGCAGGTTAATGACTACGTTTAAATAAGAAAATAAAAGGTTAGTTTATGCAGATATAATAGTTAGGGTAAGGGAATTTATATCTACAGGATGGGGAGCCATAACTAGATGGCCGACGTAATAAGGTATTTATAAATATTTAGATTCCATAGGATATCAGAATGACAGTATTGACTGGATCTGTTTGTTTAGCATAAAGAGCATCGGTTGTTTAAGGCGAATTGCAATAGCCTCTGCTGTTTGCTGGAGTATTCGGTAGCCGGATGCTTTCGACAATTTATTGGTTTATTTACAAGATTGATATTAGTTATGATGTCTCTTCTAGGATGAATCCCTCATCCAAACAAAATCTAAGCATTAGACTCTGTTTGTTTGTTCATTCGATCGAATAACCGTATTTCACCGAAATTTCGGATACTCAGACTGAATAATGAACCTGGAAAGTTGAAGCGACAATAATCTCAGTGCCAGCAAAGTATTTGTGAGAAAGCACCAGTGGGAAACACAACTTCTCCCCAAGGTCTCGTAAAGACCCTCCCAATTCTTACATTGAGTCTTTTATTCAGAGACCATGAATGGCGCCTCTTCAATGTGTCTCTCATATCGGAAAGCTTCATATACGAAAAACGCCAAAAATGTCTCAATAAGGGATTTGGCCGTAGTTGAATTACTCAACTGGTGTCTCAGCATCAACTCATTAGGCTGCACGAAGTTCTCATTACATAAAATGAAACAAAACTTGTGTAGGAAGTGGAGAGATTGATGGTTGAGGCGTGTGTACCAGCTGAAAACAAGGGCTCCTTATGGCAATATTCAGGAGCTGCCGATCTTTTCCATGACATTGGCAACAAAAATCACGTTGTTGTGAATACAATGTGCCAGACAGGTGGCACGATGCCTAACAACTTTAAAAAACAGCTGTGATGCTGAACAAAGAACATTTAACAGTGCGAAGGCAGTCACCCAATAATTTAGGAAAAGATTCATCCAGAGATGCACATGCGTGGGATGATAGACATAACAGTGAATAGGAAAACGTATGTATTCTGAAATGCAATGTGAACAAATGGAAAGAAAGACTAATAAGTGATTCTACATTGATTGAATGTGACCACGATGTTATGCAAGACAGGTGACTCAGCACAGCTGTCAACAACTTGGAATGTAATTCTGCATAGAAATAACGTGAACAAACGATATATATGATAAAAAATTATATATGAATTAAAATAAATCCCAATAGTCAGTGTGATCACAGGCAGTAATTTCGCCCGAAATATTTTCAAAATCAAAAGCTTATCACTGTGTATAAACAACAATTGAAATATGATTATAATTCATTTATCTGTTCCAAAATGCGCAAATGCCTAACAGATATTAATAGAGAGCATGCCCACATGGTCACGGTGTCAGTATTCAATATTGACGATTACAGTAATTCATGGTTTCTTATTAACACCGATGCATTTGAATGGCTGGAGTTTGAAAATTAGTTGAAAACCGACACACGTAATCTCAACGGATCGAATCTTGGAAATGACTAATTTTTGATGAAATGTGTCACATATGGCTCGCTTGAATCCACAGGGTGCAAATATTTTTCATCCATCAAAAGGAATCGGATTTCACGCATTTCATATTTTTTAACTACCAACCAATGTTGATATGTCGTAAACTGCTCTTGCACATACTTTCAAAAGTGGTCTAAAAATACTCATGTGAATTTTTGTAGGTAACGAAAGAAAAACGGTGACGAAGTATTGAAGCATGATCTTAATGGAACAGGATTGCTTCAAACGATACACTAGCAGTTATCAAATTACTTGAAGATCTTGTACAAGGAGTAAATAAATACCTTGGGATGAAACAAATTGAAAATTAGGTATTATTTATTATGAATGTTTCCTTTAATTCCTAGAGGAACATAGGGCTTCAGCCATGCGTCTCCATTGCGTTCGGTTCTCTGCTAGAGTCTTCACCTGGCTCCATGTCTGCCCACACGTTTTCATCTCCTCTTCACATGACCTCCTCCAAGTCACCCTTGTGACGACCAACTCGCCGCTTCCCTTTCGGGTTCCACTCGAAGGCCTGACACGCGATGTCACCCAATGGCCTCCCCAGCGAGTGTCCAATCCATCTCCACTTTCTCCTGCATATTTGTTGGGCGATTGGTTCTTGTTTTGTTTGTTCCCATAGTTTCTTGTTGGTGATTCTTTCCGGCCATCTGATCTTCAGTATAGAGCGAAGACAGTTGTTGATAAAGGTCTGCAACCTGTTGGAAATATTCTTTGTGACCCGCCAAGTTTCTGATCCGTATAGAAGAACTGACTTGACGTTTGTATTGAAAATCCGAATTTTGTTGTTGATGCTGAGTGACGAAGATTTCCAGATTGGTTTCAGGTTGATGAATGTGTTTCTCGCCTTCCCGATTCTCGATTTGACATCCTCGTCCGTTCCTCCTGTAGTTGAGACAATGCTCCCTAGATAAGTGAATGAAGTAACCTCTTTCAAATCCCTCCCGTTGATGGTGATTGGCGCTGGATGTTGCTGCTGCTGTTGTTGTTGGTTGGTTATTTTCATATACATTGACTTAACCTCACCTAGATTACTAGCTCACTAGTTTTCTAGCCGGTCCCATTCCTGGATAAAGAGGGAGGGTTGGGGCGTGGTGCTAGTAACTCCACCCGCAAAACTAAACCAAACTGCTACGAAAACTTCAACGCACAAATATATTAAAAATTCTAAGTCAATATATATGGACAAATTTAATTAAAGAAAGTCACAAAAAAGAATTAAGAATAATTAACACAAACGTTTGGTAATCCAATCAAATAAGGATTACCAAGGTAGGTTAAGAGTGATAACAAACTGTTTTTGAATACACAAGGGGGGCTTAAGTTTGTGAATAGCTACAGACTCAGCGTATTTTAGTAAACGCACTTGACCTTTCTTATAGATGACCTTAAAGGCTGAGTTAACATCAACCTTAAGGTTCATCTCGATTAGATGTTTAGCTATAGACGAAGTTGGTAGTCTGACACCTGCATCTATTGGCCTGTCTCAATTCATCTGTTTTTCTAACCACATTGGGATATGCTCTCCCACCCTCACGTGCAAGGCGTGATTACTCCTCCCTGTGTATGTATGTCCACACACACACGAAAATAGGTAAATTGTGTGGGATGTGATGCAAACCTCAAAAGTGCACAAGTGATTATATCACTACTAAATGCGTGTTTGTGGACATATATACACAGGGAGGAGTAATCACGCCTTGCACGTGAGGGTGGGAGAGCATGTGACAGAGGAACTAGATTCACAGTTCCTTTCATAGATTTGTTGCGATCATTCAATAAACCAGATACACTATTAACTCATACTACGTGTTCGAAATGAAATAATTACTATGAGTCGATGTGAGCAATTTGAGGTTTTGAGAAATTCGAGAATAACTACGGTTGTTCTCACCCTATTATTCATTTTTATCAATAATCCCGGAAACATTGAACACCTGGATTCAACTCAGACAATGTTTTCTGTAAGATTGATAACGGCTTCGCAATTAAACGACCAAGCTCAAAGAACACAATTACGTGGAGAACCCTCTAAATGAACCAGCAATCAACTCAATTAACTCGACACAAATTGCTTCTTCCATTCGACATAAGCGTCGTTCTTCGGTCAATAGCCTTCTCAAATGAAGTAATTAGTATATGCCTCCTAACTGAATTCTTAGATAACTAAATGTGATTACTGCTACAATGTGTTACATACATACGTGCATACAAACAACCACATGAGAACAACATGCATAATAAGACGATTATGTGAAAAAAGTCATTTTGTGTGAAGTGGAATCAGATTTAGAGTGAGAATGGACTATGATCCTTCAATATGTAAAAATGCGTCAATAATCATCAAAGAAGTCGGAATATATACATATATATAAATGAGAAAATACGTGAGAATATTCTCGAACGCACGAAAATTCGAAGCTCGGAGGTACAACAAGTAAGTGAATTTCAGCTGCATCTAATCTCTCATTTGCTACCGATTTGATTTAATACTAAGTTTGCTCAAATATGAATAGCAAGAATACGATTTTAGTCTGACTTTGATCATGTTTGAGATATTTCATTTGAGTATTAATAAATGAATAACGCTCAATCACATTTAATTGGGTTTTATGGATCAAATCAATGTGGAATGTTAGCGTGTGATGATTAGATATCTTTTATTCTCAGAAATCTGTGACGTGTGATAGAGCGAACTGATGTTCGCATTTATCATCCTCAGTCTTGCAGCAAGGTGTCATCGTCGGATACTTGCATGCATACACTGACTCTGTACATACGCCCAAAGAGACCAGTTTTTCTCTGATGATGCAGAAGAGAAACTGCAGTAGGCTGTTTCCTCAAAGTTGATATCGTGTATGAGAAAGACAAATGAGATTTTCTCCAACCCACTCAATTTCGTAGAGCACACTCTTCCATTCGCAAACAGGTGTATTTCTCAAGTGTTACGGAACCTGAATTATGTTCAAATAATCTGACAGTCATATCCACACCATATTTTCGGTTGGCATATTTGGAAAGTCTAATCTATGTGTCCATTTTCATCATGTATATTCTGAGGTGATTAAGTTACTTCTGCGTCGTTGTTGTCTATCATTTTCTTCGTCAATTTGCAGCTCATTGGAAAATGCCACGGTTTTATGCATCGTATGGGAATTCCGAGTATACCACCAAGAGGTTACAGCCTGCCCCTACACGTTTCTACATTTGGGTAAGATGCAAATGGATTGATGAGTGAGTAATTTTATTCTTAGATCCTAATAGATACAGTTCTTATGATAATGGTGACAGCTGGTGTTGTTCTCTCATTTACTTTCGTGTAAGAACAGATAAAATTTTCCAATGAAATTTTATCTTGGTTGTAGGGACGTGATTTGGCAATTCTTCGAAAGGAATTCTTGGGTAAAGTTTATTATTATGTAAGTTCTCTGTTCAACATTAATTATCGAATGTTCGATTGAATTCATCGTACCTTGACAAGTGGAATTCATTTGTGATACAGAGCAGTAATCCACTTCACAGCACACTCGAGAACTAAATTAGTATTTGCTGTATTGTCAAGAATTGACAGGCCTTAATATCGTTGACAACATAAATATAAGCAGTTCAGAGAAGAGTCTTTTTTCAAATAGTTCGCTTTTTTTACTTGAATAGTCGCATTAAGAAGGATCCATCCGTAGGTAACCTACATGCAACGATTAAAACGGTAAAAATGGAATGATCGTCACAAGATGGTTGGTTATATTAATGAGTGCATATAAGAAGTTGAATAAGGTCGACAGAAATACCTAATGAGATGAGAAAAGTTACTATGTAAATTTTGATATGCATGCACATGGAAACAAAGGAAATACTATGTTCCATTCACGAACAACGACATCTTCTACAGACAAAATTATTGGATTTCAATGAGATCTCACTTGGGTTCGTTGCTAGCAGCCTGTTTCATGACAAGTCACAGGAATGGTCCACGTAAGTTAAATATTGATAGGTTTCAATTGTGTCCTAGATAAGTGGATGACATTTTTATTATCCCTGATGATAGTCATGATCACAATTAGTAGTGTTACACATGTTCAACAGCTGTAATCCACCGACAGGGCTCACTGTTTCAGTAGAAAATGAATCTTCAATGCCTTTTCATGAAGTTGAATTTACACGAAGAGCCTACGGGTCTTAAGGAAGATAGATCAATAAGAGAACAACATTGAACAGCCAACTGATAAGTTTCTACAGCTGAGTACCAAATGAACGTGAATTGAGCCAAAATATTTCTCTAGCCACTCGCGTCCCACACATCTGTAGCTTAACTGCTCTGGAAGAAGAATTAGACTTTTCAGAAAGAAATCTTCCAAAACGGACATACACCGAGGCTTATTGTCGAGAAGGTCAAGCCAAAAATTCGAAGGCTAAACACGTGATCCGTGCAAAATACGAAAGCTTAGATGAACTTTGACTTTTACGGCAACCTAGTTGTTGATGTTCTTAGGTGAGGAATTGCGGTTTCAGCAAGGAGAACTTTCTTCACAGAAACGCTAAGAGTGGTGTTCGTCAGTTAGCTACTGGTGTGGAGGAGCCTAATGGACAAGATCTCACATCTGACCACTTCTACTTGCATACTTCAGTTCACCTGTTCTTGTGGAGCCAGATATATGCATCGTTCAACGCGAATCCTATTGTTTTCAGTTAAATATGTTTGATAACTTCATTCACTTGACCGTTTCTGACTCACTTCTCCTCCAGAACTCCTAGGTAACATGAAATTCTCTTTGTTTTTCTGTATGCATCCTGATTAAAATACACCTGTTAAATTATATATCCCACCTTTTCATAAAGGTGACCTGCTGAAATCGATGGTCTACCAGAGTTTCCATCCACTGAAATGGCTAATTTCTACATTTCTGATTGCTATGATCATGCAATTGTATCAGATGATCACTACATGTACTCGCCCACATATTGAAATAGTTTTCAACGGAAGGCTACTCAGTTCTTCGAGAAAATGAAAGAATACAACTGTACACAGTTGGTTCTCTCTTCATATGGAACAACGCTATATCACACGACATACTTAACATGTAAATCCTGTAGGAAGATAAAATATTTTGGAACGCCGAAAATTTCTGCACTCTGTTTTCACATATTGTCTGAAATATAGACTTGTTATTATTGTATAATTCTATCTATTATATTCAACTTCTCATTTGCATTGAATAATAATAGCAACTGTGTATGTGTGTTGTGATTCTTCCCTTTGTCACTGTTCAGAACCTTGCTTAATTCTATTGTGCAGCTTAAGAAAGTGAATTCATCGAGAAGAGACTCTCCACTGAACTGCTTGTACTGATTTTGTCAGCGATATTAGGGTCAAGATGCACCCATTTATTTATAGTTTAGACGATTTATTATTATTATTGTATGCTTTAATTCCTACAGGAACATAGGGCTTCAGCCGTGCGTCTCCATTGCGTTCGGTTCTCTGCTAGAATCTTCACCTGGCTCCAAGTTTGCCCACACGTTTTCATCACCTCTTCACATGACCTCCTCCAAGTCACCCTTGCACTGACGACCAACTCGCCGCTTCCCTTTCGGGTTCCACTCAATGGCTTGTCTAGTGATGTCACTTGATGGTTTCCTCAGAGTATGGCCAATCCATCTCCATTTCTTCCTGCCTATTTGTTTCACAATCGGTTCCTGGTTGGTTCGCTCCCAAAGATCCCTGTTGCTGATCTTTTCTGGCTGGCCATCTGATCTTGAGTATTGAGCGAAGACAACTGTTAATGAAGGTCTGTAGTTTGTTTGAGATGCTCTTTATGACGCGCCAAGTCTCTGATCCGTATAGTAGCACTGACTTCACATTGGAGTTGAAAATCCGGATCTTATTTTTGATGCTGAGTGTTGTTGACCTCCACACAGACTTGAGAGTAGTGAAAGCTTGTCTTGCTTTTCCGATCCTTGCTTTGATATCCTCGTCAGTTCCGCCTGTAGTTGAAACGATGCTTCCCAGGTAGGTAAAGGAGGTTATTTCTTTCAGGTTCCTCCCATTTATGCTGATTGTTGTCGGTTGTTGTTTTTGGTCTTGATGGTGTTGCCCAGGAATTTTCATCACCTCTGTTTTCTCTTTGTTCACCTGAAGTCCTATCTTTGATGCTTCTTCTGCTAACTTGTTGCTTTTCGTTTGCATATCTTCCAGTTTGTGGGAAATCAGACATATATCATCGGCGAAGTCCAGATCCTCCAAGTTTTTGTGTGTGTCCATTTTATGCCTGTTTCCTCATTGCCCACTGTTTGTCGCATTATCCAGTCTACTGCAATCAAGAAAATCATTGGCGATAGTAGGCAGCCTTGTCTTACTCCTGTCCTCACTTCGAAGGATTCCGTGAGTTTCCCGTTGTGGATTACTTGGCATGCAGCATTGTCGTATAGCTGTTGGATGATATGTATTATTGTCGGTGGCACCCCGTAGTAGCGAAGTAGTTTCCAAATCACCTCTCGATCGACGCTGTCAAAGGCCTTTTCCAATCTGTCGTCAGAGATATTGGAATTTTTTGTCCATTATTATTTCTACAAATATGACTTTTTCGTACTTTGAGATATCAGCTGATCAGAAGTTTTAGCGAAATTATCGAATAAAATCTTGACAAATGGTTTGCATCATGTCACCATATGAATAATATTCATGATGAAACTTTAGTTGAATTCTTGACACATGATATTGATTATTGAGATGTCCATGACTACTGAAGACTTCTGCGTTACTAGTGTTCTGTGAAATGGTTTCCAGATATAGTGTACTCAATAAATTTCTTCTCAGTGTCTACATATTTAATCATTTGCTTTGATCTTAGTGAATCGTTGTCTCATCTTGATAACCACGTCTGATTATGTTCAGACATGCACTGGGAAGTTTTGTATTTTATTTGACGATCAGTAGAACTAGCCACACAGGACCAAGTTTTTTTATAAACAACCATGGAGGAGGCCTGAGTTGTTAGCTTACACTTTCCACATTCGTCGGACTACTGACGACTGGACAGTGGATCAACCTAAGTCAGTTTACAACCAATTTCAACCTTCTGTGGCTCACTTCGACTCCGGGTAATAGATGTTCAGCCAAGTTAATTCGGGTCTTAACTTCAGTCACTTTGGTGATAAAGAGTTTCACCGTATAATAATGACAATGATAATAAGGCCATCTGTTAGAATGTCTTCCCTTTCTGATGATATTAAGTTTTCGTCTATCATCTGGCTGTCGTCCGACAAACCAGTTGAGAAACATCAAATTTTTCGAATAGTCTTCAACATATTTGCAAAGCTTAACACTATTGGGTATGTTGTTTATCACGTGAAGATTTTCATCTAGGACTCTACATTTAATGATTTCCAAAGGTGTTATCTACGTATCTTGGACGATCATAGCCTCACGCAGTTGCAGCTGTTTCCCATGAGTGGATGCACAGATTGGTCAGTGATGGCGATACTGGTTGTTCCATTACAATACTATCTGTTTCACGTGTGGATATCTCCTCTATATTTGAACACTGTTTGATCTGAACACACTTCTAGCTAATTCATAATTTCTCCTGTGTCGGAAAGACATCGACCGCATAGCCCACTGTCTGAAAATGGTGAATGAAGAAGACTTGGAAATATTTCATCTCATTCAAAATAAATTGATGCAGTTCTGCTCTCAGATTCATACAAATTCCACACTCACTATACGCCTTGCATTTCATATGGTTTCGGTATTCAGGGAGTGTTTGTGGAGAAGTTGTCTGTTAGATAGTTAGTAGGTTATACACCCAGACGTTACAGAACATCTGGTTTGCAAATATTTTGAAATTCATAAAATCTACACTGATGGAAACATTTTGGTGCAGGTTATCTCTGCAG
The DNA here is from genome assembly GCA_944472155.2 of Trichobilharzia szidati. Taxonomy (NCBI): domain Eukaryota; kingdom Metazoa; phylum Platyhelminthes; class Trematoda; order Strigeidida; family Schistosomatidae; genus Trichobilharzia; species Trichobilharzia szidati. Next base: position 2,623,165 of record OX235276.1, read on the forward strand.
TGACATTTCGATTTCTTCGCTTAACAACTCGGACATTTTGCTTGTTTCAGCTTTTACTCCTTGCAAACTGGCCCTTCTACCGATCATAAAATATTTTCGATTCGACAACAACCTTAACTAAATTCGCTTTGTCTAACCTTCAGTTAAATTATCCTCATTTCAAGGGCTCTTGAGAAAGGGAAAATTTCAAATACAGCAGTCTCCTCTGACTTGCTTTCATTTTCCCATGTAATTTGTAAACCACAATCGACGAGTTGTTTTCACTCATTTGTCGACTCAGCAGAGAGATTAAGCCAAGTACCGTAGCATTTATGTTTTCCGTTCCTTAGAAAACGGTGAGGTTCACTGCATCATGAAATCAGAGATTTCAGCCTACAGTGAAAAAGAACGAGTGATTTCATGAAGCACCGGGCGAATGAAGCCTGTGACAAATGGAAAGTTGACGTCGCAACCGAAGAATGGAATCGATATACAGAGATCATAACACTGAAAACCATTTCTATTGAAAATGCAACTCATGAATATTCGATTATTATGACCTGTGATGCACTAAGCGAATAATGCACAATTCCGATTAACCTTGTAATATCTGAAACGAATTGTTGATGTTTGTGAATTCATTTCAGAGGAGTCGGTCTCTTTGTGTTACTTTTCTTCGTATTCGTGCCAAAAATTCGATCGCAACCAGTCGTTGCCCATGTTGTGCTTTCTATTGTAGTAAGTGTCATTTTTTATCACTGCTGAAATTTGTGAGGATTTAGGCTAACTTGTTTTTAACTGAATGGGTGTCATTTGTGGTGGAATGTGAAAGCGTCTAGACCAACGAATACCTCGTCAAAGTGATCATTTCTGTGATTCACACCACACATCACTTTCATTATTTCACTTATTGGCGATGTAAAAATGACTGCGTGGTTTTACTACTTGACCTGAATGCTTGGACAAGTTGTCTCTTAGATATTCGTAAATGTGGAAACGTAAATCCACCTGTTGCATTAGCAAAAAGTGTATACTGAGGGACAGCTTGAAGATATGAATAAACTGGAGGTCTCGAGAAGTTGATTCTACATGACCCGCATAGACAATCGACAGTTTACTTCATTCAAACAGTTGAATGAATGAACTCCTCAAACAGATTCGTTAGAAAGCAGACGAAGTGTTTTCTGAACTAAAGTGATATTCACGTGTTGACACGTTTGACATCTCAAGTGACTCTCCCGTTGACATGTCCCATCCAAGAGAGGGACAGGGAATACCAGCTCCGAAATTCAGACTTTGATTCTATTTGACAAGAAAGAACTTCATTAGAATACATCGTCATCATCCTCAACGATGGATGATGAGGTAATAAAATTTTCAACTGTTGAAACCTTAGCCATTCTAGTTGTCAGGCGGTGATTAGTCGACCCATGCAGCTAATTGCAGAATGTAGAGGTAACTAATGTCGACATGTCTAGGATGACCCAGTGTTCACAGGATGACAGTGACTTCGAGAGAATTGTTTATTTGTGATTGATTGTGAGTGATGAGAATGTGGCTTATCTGTTTGTCCATGCGGGATTGAGAATATACTGTATTTTCAGTAGTCATTGTAAATATATGTGATTATATATGTCTATGAATCTATCCAGTGTGATCACATGTTCTCATTTCGCTTTCTCCTTTGTCATAGATCGCACAGTTGTCTGTGGGATTGGCTGCTATTTTGTCACCTGTTGGACTGAAAGCTGGACTCATATCTCTGGACTGTATACTTGTGTTGGAAATTCCAATAGTTGTGTTGGCTATGCTCTTGCCTCGAATGAATCTGAAGGGGGTGATAGTGTTTCTTTCGGTGACATGGACGTTAGAGATAGTGGGAGTCGTCTCGACCGTTTTCTATATGTTCACCAAGCAAGATGTAAATGTGTGAATTATTACATTTATTGCATGAATTATTTGCCTAAGTTATTTGTCAAAACTTATGAAATCTCCGCTTCATTCAGAAATATCGCACTGCATCCGAATCACAGTATTGATTCCACACATTGGAATCTCATTTGATTCCTCCCGTGAGGAAGAGCGTAGCAGGGTTAGCAAATAAAACATGATGAGATGATGTCATTTCGTGAATGAAACGAGTAGGAGATTTGATAAGGAATCGGTTTGCGCTTTAAGCCAGAGAGCTACGTGAGGCACGATCTACTGTCACTTATTACTGTATATAAAGATCCTGGACAAGTGGAAACTATTATGCGATGCTTTCCACTGAAACATCTGTGCATTATTTGAACACTGTTCACACTAAGACTAACGTTGCTCTTATCATTTCACAGTCTCTTCCCCGTATAAATCACATGGAAGATTTCAACACACTCCTAGTGTGGTGGCAAGGAATATTTGATGATAGTATTAGTGAAGAATTCCTCGAATGATGATATTTATATTGCGAGAATATTAAGAGAAGCCTGCCAGCGGAAACCTGCACTGCTCCGATTTCCTCAGGCAGTCTCCATTAAACGATTCAAATCAAAACTATGTGAGCAGAAAGAGACAGTGGTAGACCTTCGACCATCCTGCCCACTAAACTAACAAAATCAAGTTTGCGAAAGCTAATTTTCGCTAGTTAGGTAACCGATTGCATCTTCAATTTCATGCATGTCAAATACTGTTTTCATTCGAAACAGCTTACAGTGAGTTTCTTTTCTAGAATATTCTACTGGTCATCCTATGAATAGTCAACACTCTTGACTGTTGGGCATATTCGACAGCTTACATCCTTCTGAGAAAATAACACTACTGCTTATCATCGCCTCAAACCTACATGGCATATTACGTGTACTCCATATTTTTGGATGGATCAGGTTTCAGCCAGCTGAGTGTAAGGCGTGAAATGATAAAAAATGGCATCACTTCATCCTGATACACTTGTCGTTCATGCTGTCTCTTCAAATTCTATATTTTGATTGGAAGAGTGATGAGCAATTTGATATATTACCACCTAACCCCGTCTACAGTAAATTTCTTTGGCACGTCTATGTATGGATTATAGTTCGTTTGGTAACAATTCACTGGTGTGACTGTCACATTCCACGGAATATATATTGGACTAACAGAGATGTGACTGTAGTCGAAGTGGCCTGGTGTATAATGACATTTCTGTTGTCAGATAAGAAATGTGAAGTGATGCAGTAGTTGTTTATATTGAGTGAATGACATATATTCGCATATTTCAGTTTCTCTCCATGCAGCCAGTATCGCTGATAGGTGTGATTCAACTGTCAGAATGTTACGATAATAGTCAGTGTCCACAGATCTCAGATCAGTAGATATGCCTATGTGGTATTTTGCATAGATTAACATAGCATGTGAGTTTACATCTTCCCTCACGATTTACTTCTTTCTCCTCGTATTTTTCACGCAGATATTTTTCACTCTGGCAGTAGCTTTCTCTATATTATTCATACTCTTCGTAAGTTTGTCATTTTATTGCTGTATCAACCATGTTTATTTTGGCGAGTAAATTACACGAATCACATCAGTTATTTGATAGTCGCAGAATTGCAGTGTGCAGTGTATCGCTTAGTCGATTTGTGCTCAAATTACATCACTAGAAACGTGAAAACATCCACGATATTTGAGAGTGTATTTCCATAGTAGATTACGTTGTACACTTGCACTTGACCGATTTCTAAGTAATTGGACGTTTGCTGAATTCCCGTTTCTTCACTGCAGTGTAGTAATCACGATTCGACTTTATGCGAGTTCTGAATAATACGACAACCCACTCATAGTGATTGTCTCATATGATTTCGGCTTGTGTTTGGGTGTGTAGGAAATGGGTGGGTTATTAGGCAGCTTGTATTAATTAGATTGGATGCTATTTGTCACTGATTTCATGTTCCCTCACCAGCCATCCGCACTTACATTTAGGAATTTCCTACAACCTCACTGCGCATTTGAGATTGAGAAATCACAAATGAATAATGACACACTAGACCCGTCATGCTGAAACTGGAATCTTCTTTGAGGTGTGAAATGAATTCCCACTAGAATATTGACAACAAGCAAACACCTGCTCATGTTTGATCTGAAAATCGACAGTAAATGTGTAGAGAATTCTTTATTGGTTCAGGTGTCCTTATTTCAGCATATGGAAACAAAATCACATTGGCTAGATTATTATAATTTATTTGAATTGCTGTACATTTGAGATGATCGCCTGTATTCACTCATCTCTGTCAATAACCTTTCTCTTTCTCTGTTTTTAGTTATTGTTCACTTCTGCTAATAATCACCACGAGATCTCTTGGTGGATGGATTTCAATGCCGTAGAATTTACCATAGCGTTTATCATCTGGTTTTGTACGATCAACCTGTTCGGCCTACTCGAAAGTAATTTAGCATTTTTCTTCAATGAAACAAATCACCAGTCTGCTTTGTAAAATACTTCTTTCGGCTTATCTGTATTCGCATGCAGTTGAATAGGAAAATGTCACTCTGTAGGCATCTTAATTTAATTTTGATTTTTGTGATTTCTAGTTCCTCTTCATGACGATATGTTAATCATTGTTTCTCTTTCTCATATGAAATGCGCCATTACTTCCACAGACATTCACACCGATATTCGTATTCTGTAATAAGAAAAACAAACAAAATATACCTGTAAACATCAACACCATCAAATGCACATTTATACATATATATCACTGTTTTTCAAACTGACTCTACACTGGAACATTTCTGAGAAAGCGGAGATGAAGAAGAGGAGTAATACAGTGGTCAAAAGACGATTTACTCTTTCTAAATACAACAAATATCTTGTCGTTGATTTTTAATGTGAGAACGGTCATCCAATTTTCAGCCTAGCATACCACATGCATAAGTGAGTGCCTCAATCGATCTACGTTTTCAGAAAAATATGGTCTGTTCAGAGACTCACACTTTCATACAATTTGTGAAGAGAGATACATAGTTGTGAAAGGTTTCAGTGGAGCGCGAATGCGTCACCTGAATGCATATGCTTGAAAGGTTCACCAATCAGTTGGGCATACGAATAATAATTCATTAGTGATATTTTGTAGGCTTTCGAACTCAATGAAGTATTACAAATGATATGAGTAGTCTCGTGTGTGTGTATGTATGCGACACCATGAACGATAAATGTTGTGTTTGACAATGAATGACTCAGGCCAATGAAGATGTTCGCAATGTGTCTATGTGAATTCTTTTGGCTGTAGACAGGATATTGAAGAGATATAAGGATGATATCAGTGGGATCAGACTTCTACTAAGTCGGACAAATTAAAAAGTTCGAATGTGCTTGTATCACATGAAATCACTGTTCTGTATGGATAGACATAAATCTCCTTTCTCACAGATAATCGCCGAATCAAGTAATTGTCAAATGGGTGTACGTATGAGGATGGAAATAATATGAAGGATTTCAGTCTTGATGAGACAGGGAATTATATATGGGCAGTTATCTCCACGGAATTAGAGAGCGGATGGCTTTGTGATGACGAAATGAGGAACAGTACTCCAGGGAATTGGATGGTGACGTAAACATGATCTCCCCCGTAATAAGCGTTCCATTTTTGAACTAGTTCAGAACATCTGTCAGCTGGTTTATTTTTATAAGTATAAAACTTTGGCACTGTGTTAGAGCATAACTCCATTATGGATAGGATTTTATTTTGATAAATCATATCAAGTTGATATGATTTTGAGCAATAGTTTATGCTCGAAACATCATCAGTTAATATTACTATACAACAATGTGTGATTTATCAAAATAAAATCTTATCCATAATAGCGTATTTTTAGTTATTCCAGTTAGTCATCACCCCCTAGTTTTATTATTGGATGTATCACAAAGTGGAATAGTTTCATCGACTGAATGACGTTTAGAACATTATTATTGTTATTATTATTGTTCCCTTGGGTTCCTAGTGGAACATAGGGCTTCAACTGCACGCCTCCACTTGCTTCTGTCTTGTGCTGTACTTTTCACTTGCGTCCATGTTATTCCATACTGTTTCATCTCCTCCTCACACGATCTCCTCCATGTCACCCTTGGACGTCCCACTCGCCGCTTCCCTTTCGGGTTCCACTCGAGGGCCTGACGCGCGATGTCACTCAACGGCCTCCTCAGCGAGTGTCCAATCCATCTCCACTTCCTCCTGCATATTTGTTGGGCGATTGGTTCCTGTTTCGTTTGTTCCCATAGCTTCTTGTTTGTGATTCTTTCCGGCCATCTAATCTTCAGTATGGAGCGAAGACAGTTGTTGATAAAGGTCTGCAACCTGTTGAAAATATTCTTGGTGACCCGCCAAGTTTCTGATCCGTAAAGCAAAACTGACTTCACGTTTGTATTGAAAATCCGAATTTTGTTGTTGATGCTGAGTGACGAAGATTTCCAGATTGGTTTCAGGTTGATGAATGTGTTTCTCGCCTTCCCGATTCTCGATTTGACATCCTCGTCCGTTCCTCCTGTGGTTGAGACAATGCTCCCTAGATAAGTGAAAGAAGTAACCTCTTTCAAATCCCTCCCGTTGATGGTGATTGGCACTGGATGTTGCTGCTGTTGTTGGTTGGTTATTTTCATGACCTCCGTCTTGTCTATGTTCACCTGCAGTCCTGTCTTTGCTGCTTCTTCGACCAGTTTGTCGGTTTTCGCTTGTAAGTCTTCGATTTTGTGTGACATCAAACATAAATCATCCACGCGCGAAATCCAGGTCTTCTAGGTTCTTCACGTCGGTCCAGGATATCCCTGTCTTCTCGTTTCCCACTGTCTGACGCATAATCCAGTCCACCACAATTAGGAATATCATTGGTGATAATAAGCACCCTTGTCTGACTCCTGTGTTTACTCCAAACGCCTCGCTGAGTTTTCCGTTGTGGATCACTTGACATGTGCCGTTGTCGTACAGTTGTTGAATAAGGTTGATGAATATTTGGGGTACGCCGTAGTACTCGAGTAGTTTCCAAATTACTTCGCGGTCAACGCTGTCGAAGGCCTTCTCAAAGTCTATGAAGTTGAGGTAGAGATTTGATTGCCATTCCATGCTTTGTTCGATGATAATGCGTAGAGTTGCAATTTGGTCAGAACATGATTTGCCTTTCCTGAATCCAGCTTGTTCTGGTCGGAGTTCTGTATCCAGTGCGTCCTTGATTCTCTCCAGGATGATGCGACTCAGGATTTTACTTGGCGTCGACAGGAGCATGATTCCTCGCCAGTTCTTGCAGAGTCCCAGGTCGCCCTTCTTTGGTAGTTTCACCAGGTAACCTTTCCTCCAGTCAGTAGGCACCTTTCCCTCTTTCCAGATCTTTTGCAATAATGGAGTCAGCATATCTGCTGTCGTTTCTGGGTCCGCTTTCAGTGCTTCCGGGGGTATTCCATCTGGTCCAGCTGCTTTTCCAGCTTTCAGAAGCTTGATTGCATTCATGACTTCAGTTTTCGTTGGAGGATTGGTGTCAACTTGCAGTTGTGTACGTGCTGTTGTTGGTATTACTGGACGGGTTGTAGGTGGTGGTCGATTCAAGAGTCCTTTGAAGTGGTCCGCCCATTGTTTAATCTGTCTTTCTTCTTTGGTAATTGGGTTCCCTTGGCTGTCTTTTATAGGTTTCACTTGTGTTGATCTCTTCCCGGATAGAGACTTGGTTATCTGATATAGTGTCCTCAGGTCCCTTTTGCCTGCTGCCTTCTCAGCTTCAGTAGCCAGGTTGTCGTAGAATTGTCTTTTGTCCTTCCTGGCACTCTTCTTCACTTCTTTGTCCAGTGCTGTGTAAGTTGAGCTCAGCGTCTCTTTCTCTTGTCCATCTTTGCATTGAATCATTTTTTCTTTCACCATTCTCCTCTCCTCTATTAGTTTCCAAGTGTCTGTTGAGAGCCATTCCTTGTCTTGTTTCTTCTTTCTTCCTAAAACCGTTGAACACGTTTCGTTGAAAATTACCTTCAGAGAGTTCCAATGGTCTTCCACGGATGATTCCTCAGTGGTGTCACGTAGTGTTTCCTGCTTTGCTCTGACAGTTGCAGTGAAAGTGTCCTTTGTGGTTGTGTCCTTCAGTTTTTGCGTGTTGAACTTGCATTGTGGCCTATCCCCAGGTATCCTCGAGGCTTTCAGCTTCACCTTGAATGTCCCTTGTACTAGATAGTGGTCTGAACCCACATCTGCTCCTCTCCTCGATCTTGTGTCCAGTAGGCTCCGTCTCCACTTCCTTGAGATTGAAATGAAGTCTATCTGGTTTTTGGTGTGTCCATCTGGTGAAATCCATGTTGCCTTGTGTATATCCCTGTGTTTGAACACACTGCCACCAATCACCAAATCATTGAAGGCGCAGAAGTCTGAGAAGAGTTCACCATTTTCGTTCATTTCACCGAGGGCCTCACGACCCATGGTGAGTTCTCTTCCTGTATTGTCTCCTCCCAGTTTCGCATTCATGTCGCCCATCAGGATTTTGATATCGCTCTTTGGGACGTTGTCCATTACTGTTTGTAGTTGACTGTAGAAATCCTCCTTCTTCTCATGTTCTGAGACGTTTGTAGGCGCGTAGCATTGAATGATTGTAACCTTTTTTCCTTTTGAGTTGAACCTGGCTGTCATTATCCTGGAGGAGATTGGTTCCCACTGCATGAGAGCTTTAGCCGCTGTTGGTGACATCATGATGGCTACTCCCTCGGTGTGCTCGTGATCGTCCTCTGGGTGACCGGAGTAGATTATTGTCTCTCCAGTTGGTAGTTGGCACCTTCCGCATCCATTCCATCTGCTCTCGCAGATTCCCAACACTTCCATTTTATATCTCCTCATTTCTGCGGCTACCTGAGCAGCCTTCCCAGCTTCGTACATTGTACGAACATTCCACGTCCCCATCCTTATTTTTGCTTTCATCGAAAGAAGGCACATCGGCTGACTGGCTTCCCGAAGGCTTTCACCAGCCCGCGTCATTTCACTTCCCCGATTCCAGCGAAAAATAAGGTCACTATTTGTAATTTTAGAATTTTGAATATATTTGTGCGTTGAAGTTTTAGTAGCAATTTGGTTAAGTTTTGGGGGTGGAGTTGCTAGCACCACGCCCCAACCCTCCCTCTTTATCCGGGCTTGGGACCGGCTAGAATACTAGTGACCTAGTAATCTAGGCGAGGTTACGTTTAGAACATATCAATTATAATCACACGACTTCGAAACTCGATTTGTATATTCCCACTGTCTTCTACCCTGTTTGTTGTAAGGTTGGTTAATAGAATTCTCCAGATGTCTCGGATAGGTGTCGAGTCAATCGTATTGAGCCGGTTCTCGGTTGATCAGTTGAATAAAGCGTCAGGTCTCAATCTACACCTCCACACTATTATAACAAATATAATTAGTAGCACTTTGTCGCATCGTAATGTTTGGTTGTGTGTGACTCTACGTGATACCACAGCTGAGCATTTTTCAAAATAACTAATTTCATTAACTAATGAACTAAAATATTCATTTTGGTATGCGTCTATCGAGTAACGAAAAGTAAACTGGATATGATCAAAGTCAGAATGAAAATCATCACATGAGTACTCCTCCTTAAGTGAGCAACTAAGAAGTGAGATGTCGCTGAAATCTACTTACTGGTTGTAGCTACTAGTTTCGAGATTCGCTGCTTCTGAGAATATTCACATGTATTTTCACATAAATATTTCGATTTCATTGATTATGACCGACACAATTACACATATTGAGAGACCGTAGTCCATTCTGATTCTCAAATTGATTCCACTCCACATGAAATGACTTTTGTCACATAATCGTCGTATTATGTATGTTGTTCTCATGTGGTTGTTTGTATGCAGATATGTATGTAACACAGGGTAATAGTAAGGACAGTTAGTTATCTTCGAGTTCTTCTTTTGGAGTTAACTATCTACGTAGTTCTAGAAGGCTATTACCTGAATAACGATGCATATTTCAAATGAAGAAATTAATTTGAGTTAAAATGATGCGGTTGATTCGCAGCTTATTTGAAGGTTTTTCTAACATGACTACGTTCTTGTATCTGTCTGTATTGATTGAAATGAATAATGGGATGAAAACAGTCATTGTTATCGGCGAATTTCTCTAACGAAATATCCTTTCAGGAATTCGAATGACTCAGATGGACTGACAATAATTATTCCATTTCAGATAGACTGTTCGGGTTAATTCATTATCTGTTTTGTCGAATGATGTTAACAAAACTAAGAAAACAACTGCGAGACAGATTCGTCGTCTTTATTGCACATCCTGATGAAATTAGTGAGGAAAAGTGCTAGAGACTAAGCAGAGATATCCTTTTGAGTGATTTCATTCTCAATAGTGGGACAATTGCATTTCTATTGATAAAGTTGGAATAGATTCAATCACAATTTAATTCAAGAGATTAACGAAGGGAGATCAAGTGGGATAACAATAATTGCCTGCTTAATATTAAGATTCTCAGTTCAACGTGTTTCTACACGTATCCTGATCACATATGTCTTCGATGAAATGTAGCTCATATATTTCCCGGCTACTTTCCTAATCCTGAATTCTTCTGATCCGACCTAATTTATTAACTGAAAATTCAAAATAAACTTAGACAATATGGGAACTCAAGCACAAAATCATGATCGTATAGCTTTCGAGACAACTTGGAAGCAGAATTGGATCTTCTGAATGAAACCTCCATCCTAAATGGGTACCCGCCAAGATTCATCGACAAGAATATCAAACCAAAGGACCAGGAGAACGAACATCACTTGTTCCAAAAGAGATAATTTACATGAATCAGGATTTTAAGGGGACTCAGTTTGGCTGGGATATCCTCAAGAGAAGAATTTCAGCATCTTCGAAAACAACATTCTTCGCAGCAACACTATGAGTAGTGCACTTCAGAAGTCTTAAGGACACGATCTCTCTTCTGGTCACTTCTGTGTGCATATATCAGTTCACATGTTGCTGTGGAGCCAACCAGGTACATTGGTCATTCGACGCGTACTCTGTCCAAAAGGGTTCATGAACACTATCCCACAGTATGACTACAAGAAGGTAATGGTGGCTGTGTAAGGTGTGCGATCATCGAACATCTCGTCAACACTGGTCATTTCATCTCACCAAACGCCTCCTGCTTCAAAGTGATCTACAAAGTGAAGAAATACGCTTTCGTCTCGTTTGTATTGCTGAAGCTCTAGCCATTCATTCAGTTGGAGAAGCCAGAGCTATGCAAACAAAAGCAAAATCACCCAACCACTTCTACTATCATGGTAACAAAAGTGTCTACTTCTGCTGACTTCATGTTTGTGTGCTTGTCGGTTCTGTTCTCTAACTCCTTGTACCATTTGTGATTCATAGAAGGAACACTTACATAATTTCATATTTTCCTCTGATTCTATGTGCATCCTAATCACTACTCACTCAGTAAACTATTCATCTTATTACGTAGATGTATTATCCTTATTCAACTTCTTTTATGCGTTGATTAACGTTGATAACTATGTATTTTGACAACACATCACCAGCACTCTCTTACTGACCTTCACCACTCCAGTTCTTTCTAGAGTGAGGCGTCGGTCGCCCTTCTCTGGCGGCTTGATAAAGTAGCCAGTCTTCCTTCTAAACCGTTTACAGTAATGGCATGAGAATATCTGGCATGGCTCCGTTTTCACTGCTTCGTAGTGAGGGAATTCTGTCCGCTCCTCCTGCATTCGCGGACTTCAGTAGCATGATTGCATTCAGGATTTCTGCTTTTGTTGGAAGATTGGTGTCCACTGGTAGGCAGTTTAGTGCGCGCTGTTGTTGTTTGTATTTCTGGGAGGTTACGGGTGATGATCGATTCAAGTGTGCTTTAAAGTTATCAACCCACTGTTTTATTTATTTCTCCTCCTTACTAATCAGTTTCCCTCAACCATCTTTTATTGGTTTCATCATCCCAGTTGATCTCTTCTTATTTGGAGACCTGGTTTTCTGATATAATGTTCTGAAGTCTCTTCCACCTGTGGTCTGCCTTCCTGTTCTGCTTCAGTCGCCAGCCATTGTGTCGTGGAATTGTCGTCTGTCTTTCCTAGCACTCTTCTTCAGTTCTCTCTTTATTAAGTTCAGTGAACATTGAAATTAGCTCCTCCTTCTGTTGTCCATCCTTCCATTGAGTCATCACCATTCTTCCCTTCTTTACTTTGTATCCAGCAGGCTGACTGCGACTGCACTTTCCTAAGCGGTATTGATATGAAGTCTATCTGATTTGTGGTGTGTCAGTCAGGCTAAATCCATGTCGCTCGCTCTGTGTATATTCTTGTGTTTAAACACGCTGACACCGATCATCAGATAACTGAGAGCGCAGAAGTCAGGGAATAACTCTCCGTTTTCATTCATTTGTCCGACGGGTTGTCTCTCGATCCATGATGAGTTCTCTTCGTGTATTATCTGTTTGCTACCAGTCTAGCAGGTATTCCTATCACCCATGAGGATTTTGATGTCACCATCTGAGATGTTTTCCATTACTGCCTGTAGGTGTCTATGAAAACCTCCCTTCTTCTCTTGTTCCACGTTGTTTGTAGAACCGTGCGTAGCATTGGGTGATTGTGACCTTCCTTCCTGCATTTTGAGTTGAGTCTTGTTGTCATAATCATGGAGAATGAGATTGGTTCGCACTGCATTAGGGCTTTGGCCGCCACTAGTGACATCATGATAACCACTCACTGCCTCATTGTGCTCATGGCTGTTGTCTGGTCTGGGTGACCAGACCGGAGTAGATTACAGACACACCAGTCAACAGTTATGACAGTTCACATCTTTTCCATCTGCTCTCTGAGGTTCCCACCACCTCCATACCACATCTTATTCCTTTGGCTACCTGTACAGCCTTCTCAGCCTCCTGAACTGAACGGAAATTCCACACCGCCATTCTTGTTCTTGCTTTCAACGAGAGAATACACATCGGCTGACTGGTTTCTGGAAGGCTTTCACCTGCTCACTGTGTCATTTCGCCTTTTCGATACCATTGAAGAATGCGTTTGTTTTTTGAATTTTCCGTATTTTTGAAAATCTTTGGAAAGCTGAAGTTTCCACAGGAGTTTGCTTTTTTCTGGGGTAGGGTCACTAGCTCCACGTTCAATCCTTCCTCTTTACTCGGCCTTGAAACCGGCTAGAAAACTAGTAAGCCTGTTAATTAGACGAGGTTATTCGTACAATAGGTGAGATGTATATTCCAGTAGAAATCATTAGCTACGCTTATAAGAGTTAAATAATTAAATGGTAGGTGAAACGTAAACATATGCTACTTTCTAGTAGCAAGTAGTATAAAGTTGAACGCAGATGGAAACGTGATGAATGACAGATGAGCAAGGAATTACCAGCCTCTTCCTTAGTGGTAGCTTCGAATTAACAAAATTTCTCTGTCTAAATCATCCATCGCATTTATTCCTTTCTCACTACACAGCAGGATCCTGACCATCGCTCATTTCTTTCTGACTAGTTATAGGTTGGTTGTTGGAATTTGGATAGAGCTGACTCCATGTGTCCCTTGGATGCACCTATCTCCAGAGCATGAAATGAGAAATTGTGCGCCGACTGGAGACTGATTTCCAACCTGCGGGCGTTCAGGTGGATAGATGCTGATCAACCATGAAGCTCTATGATATAGAGAAGTGAGTAGTGAATGCATTTCACTGCTAGCCAGAATCATTCAAATTATTAATTTGGAATTGTTACAATCATTAATCAATTGAATACAGTGACGACAGGAGATTAAATTAGGTAATGATTTTCGACTGGGTATTGAAGTTCACTGGTGTGGTGAAAGTTGAACTACGGACTTGAATTCCTAGTCCAGAACTGTTAACGTCTTAATTCTCCCTATGTTACTCTCTTGAATAAGACAATGATTTTAACTATTCCAGCCGATGTAAATGAATGAAATTCTCCAACTTTTGACAGTGGAATCACCGAGGATAAATCTCTGAGTAGATTCAAGCTTTTCCTCTCAAATTCCATCACGATGTACTCAGCTGATGACAAGCCTGTGGGGAAGATGAATTTCATTCGAAGATGTCTTCATATTTCTGTTGGAATTATTCGATAAGGCAGTTAAAGTATTAACCCATAATACTTGTTTGGAATGAAATAATTACTAAAAGTCGATGGAAGGCATTTGGATGTTTGAGAAATTTAGGAATAACTACGGTTGTTCTCACCATATTATTCATCGTGTTTAATAAAACCATATAAATAAGACACCTAGTGAGCTCAACTCAGAGGGTGTTATCCGGCGCCGTCGTAAAAGCTTCACAACCACATTCAAATGCTTCCAGCTGAACCACCAAGCATCTGGCAGTCAGAGGAAGTCCCGTCGGATAAGTGTAAGTAATTGATTGTCCCAGTGTACAAGAAGGGAGACAAGTCTTCCTCTGATAATCACAGGGGGATTGGCTTAACTAATAAGGTATCTAAAGTTCCACGCTCAATAATCATGCTTAGATCAATCGGCCCACGGGAGGAACAAACACGAGAGAAACAGGCAGGCTTTAGACCAGGGACAGGGTGCATTGGTCATATGTCCACACTTCGACGGATTCTGGAACAAAGGCATACTTACCGTCGGCGTCCAGCAATTGTTATATTTCTTGACTTAAATGCGGAATTCAATTCTGTCGACCGAGAGGTACTATGGCGATGCTTGACGGTAAAGGGAATGATGAGAAAATACATTGCACTGATCAAGGCACTGTACTCGAACTCACGCAGCCAGGTGAGGGTTTACTGCAAGTTGTTATCTGAAATGGTGACAAATAGTGATGTCCCTCACAGATGTCCACTGTCCCCATTTCATAATCACTACAGTCACTCAGGGCTTAGCTTGTTACCAGGGGGAATAATCTCGTTGGCTTAGAATATGCAGATGATATAGTCCTCCCCACTAGATGAGGACGCTGACAAAATGCAGAGTCTCCTGAACACCTTGAGCTGCAATCTTCGAATGTTTGGCATGCGATTCACTCTCGCCATAGGAAAGATGATGCTACAGGACCGGACTACATTGACTCCTAGCTTAGAAATAGGGAGTGGAGTGGTTGGTGGAGCACGTTGACCGCTTCACTTATTTGAGAAATTTCATCAGCCAGAGCCAACGTGTTGATCTCTGACGAAATCTCAGCACGGTTACAGAGGGCTGGTTTCTCATATGCCAGTTTACGCCGTCTCTGGAGTAGACGTAATATCCGGCTATCGAACAAACGGTGTATGTACTGCTTGGCAGTCCTCTTCGTCCTCCGGTATGGCTGTGAGACATGGCCATTGAGAGTGGAAGACATGAAAAGCCTGGCTAGCTGTCTTTGATCATAGGTGCCTGTGTTCTCTCTCCCGTGTGAAATGGTATAATAGGGTGGGCAATATTGCAGTTAGGCGTCGGATGATAGGTAAGGAAGAGGGTGAAATCGGTCGAAGAGGCTGTGAAGCTAGATCTACTGAGATGGTTAGGACATGTGTTACGTATGCCTAACCATCAACTTCCTCGACAGGCAATTTTAGCTGACACAGGATGAATCAGATTGTAAAAGAGCCAGTGATGGTCAAACCACAACATGCCATCAGTCAGTGAAATCCATAACAGTTAGTTTAAGCCAGTGACGTAAGAAGGTGTAGATTTCCTGAGTGGCTGGTTGATATCCTCAGGACGGTAAACACCAATGTCTGGTCACAATTGGTGATATGGCTCAAAATCGTCATCAATGCCTGACACAGATGCATCCACTCATTGTGATTTATACTACCCAATGAAACTATATTGATCTTCAATATTACTATTCTTTTTGTCTCATATCTCTGTTTACTGTCTCTGTTTTGCATTCCTTTTTACTTTCTTCTCTTGCTTTGTGTGCTAGAAGGAGGGAGTGTGGCGACTCGAACTGCTGCACATCGGTGCAAAGTTCTATGTTGAAACAGTCAGTCAGTCAGCTGATGGCCAGTGGTCCTTCTTGTTCTTCTTATTGTTGGTTAGCTATTTCGGTATAAATATACTTAGTTCAAGTAGACTAACACACAGGTTACGATGGATCGCTTCCGATTGTCTGATGATCTCAACAAGCCAATGCGTGGCCAACAGCTATCAGGAAGCAAATATTTCAAATGACAGAAGACGTTGCATTTCCATTCAATTAAGCAGAATTATGAATATAAAAGTAACTTCCGAGGATACTTCTGGTATTCTGTTGTGCCGTGAGAATTATGAACCGCTAAAACTCCATTATGCCAAGTTATTTCGACGTGAACCTCCATCTTATGTGGAAACATTCAGTCAATCTCTTATTTACTCCCTCAACAGAATTCATCTGTCGCGTTGTCGCTCCTGTATAGAGAACAAAATTTCAGTTTCCCAACTTATCTCTCGTTTCTCAATCTCACAATACTTTAGACGGTGACAAAGACAAATAACTTCCTGATTGACATTCTCTTCCTCAAAACGACTATCATTCATATGATGTTGATAAACAGATAGAATAAAAGTCCTACTAGACACATAATACTGGTGTCTATATTCATCGTCATTCATGATGATCATTCGCTGTGATATCACACCATCAGCTTTAGTCGTTTAACTCAATACAACCCAACATCACACGTACACAATGAACTTCAATCTAGTAATAATAATTTTCGCAAATCAATCTCTCAGGCGTTTTCATCTCAACCAATCCATGTGGTTTAAAGTAATCAATCATCTCTCTGTCAGAATACCATTCTCTAACTAGCACACACTCACACACATTTATGACTTTGGAATGTGAATAACTCATTCATTCATTCATTCATCAGAAGGATGTTCTTTGCTCCTTGATCAAGGATTTACATGGTGAAGTCAAAAAATTCATCGTGGTCTTTATCAAAAAGTGTTTCTAATCGAAAACATTTGAAACAATAATTGTGTTGTTATTGTTGTAGTTAATAGAGAATACAAAGTGTAAAGCTACAATGTGTAAGGTGGTAAACGACAGCCTCATCATAATCTCCATTGAATATTTTCAATTGTTTATCAACTGAGTACTTCTATACTCGTTATAAAGTGAATTCAATCGGTGCATTTCAGACTGGATTAGGATATTCATTTTTCTCACACCAATGTTATCCTTCATTGGATAAAACTTTTCCTTTTTCCTGCGAAGCTTTTTATGTCAAGGAGAAGAGAAACAGTCAAATCTGATGAAGAGCGTTTCTCTGTGACAACAGGTGACAAGACAAAATTTGAGATAATATGTGACACTGGAGATGGTGTTATCAAGAGATTCTTCATTAAACAAGTGCCAACTTGTGTCTTTGAGTATGCTCTTAAGATTCTGAACATTCGCCTTAGAGTAACATGCATGTACAATTTTCTTGGAAAGGCGTGAAAATGTTCTCTTGTGTAACTTTCCGTAAATTTTGTTTAAAACCCGTACACTACAATGATCGGGGTTAAACAATTTGTGATATCCTCAAGAGAAGAATTTCAGAATCTTCGAAAACAACATTCTTCGCAGCAACACTATGAGTAGTGCTCTCCAATTGTCCATTGAACAGCAGAAGGCCAGAGCACACGATTTCTCAAGCACGAAATCATGATCGTATAGTTTTCGAGACACCCTGGAAGCAGAATCGGGTCTCCTGAAAGAAACCTTCATCCCAAATGGGTACCCGCCAAGAAGCCTTAAGGACACGATATCTCATCTGGTTACTTCTGTGTGCATATATCAGTTCACTTGTTGCTGTGGAGCCATCCAGGTACATCGGTCATTCGACGCGTACTCTGTTCAAAAAACCTACAAAAACTAGTCAAATGACTGTTGCTGAAATAAGAATCCTAAAACCACAGATCTTCGCCTAGAAATGTTGACTGACTATCTTCACTCTTTAATATCTGACGTTTACTGCTCGTCTTGACAAAGCCTCACACTTGGTTCCAATAAATGATGATTATGACATATATGAAGCCCAAAGAAGAGACCGTTTTCCGAATTCTGACTATTTGATTATCTATGCTTCACTGAAAGTTCATGGCAAACTAAGCAAGAGAGCCTCTGTTCACCTCACAAAGAAAGCTGAAGAACAAACTTACTCACGCGACAGTATTCATTCATTTCAAAACATGTTTCCAGATGTAGACTGGGACTAGTTCGTCAATTAAATGTCGAATGTTACTGTCGCTAATATCACCTGCTATCCCAATTACCACTCCGATATTTGCTGTCCTGCTGAAACAACTTTCCTCGACACTTGTAAACAATTATATTTGTAAAATCTCAGCGAGATTGAAATGAGTAATTCCAACGTTTCGTTCGGCAATCTGGTTCGAACTTCTTCAGGGAAATGAATCGAAATTAACATAACAGAGGTTTATATATAAAAGGAACATCTCTTGTTTTTAAAAACTCTTTCTAATCATGAGTCATGAAACATGTATCAACATGCATAATAAACAAAACTGTATGAGCTGTGATCAAACATCTGTTATGTTAATTTCGATTAATTTCCCTAGAGAAGTTCGAACCAGATTGCCGAACGAAACGTTGGAATTACTCATTTCAATCTCGCTGAAATTTCAGAAATATAATTTTTTACATATGTCTACTTCTCACTCGGCGCCCAAATATTTTAGAAGTATTCTGTCAAATCTTGACGACAGTTCATATGAGCTTTACTAGAGATTTGATGAGATCTCTTCTCCGCAACTAAATGAAGCTTTCGCAAGCACAATAGGATTAATAAAAATCGCCCGATAATGCTGATTTCAGAAGAATAAACTCCTCATATCAGTCTGAAATACAAAGACTTAATGCGATATATTACAGGAACATCTGTGCACCACTTAACCTGCTTATTATTGAAAACAAACAAAATTCCATTGAGGCTCTTCCCCAAGTACATGCGTCAAATCGATCTTTTGGAGGGAACAAGATAACACAATTCTACCTGTCACCTCTAGTCACGCAAACAGCGTTATTTTCCAGGCTTTCTTGACACGGATAACACAACCTGTCTCAAATCCTTGAATTTATCATATGCTCCAGGTTCTGATGGTACACGAAGCAGATAATTTTGTGTTCTTTCCCTACACAAATATCCAGTCTATCATTTCACTGGGATACAATAGCTGTTGCTTAGGAAGAAAAAGATGAAACGCTAACTTTGGAAAAATCATCCTCTCGAGTACGTGTACAGTTTGACCTGATCTCAACCAAGTCTTCGTTGTTGAAAACTTCAGAACAACTTCTCTGACTGGTTCTTGAATGCTCACTAGAATCTTTCAGTGACCCCAATCAGCTTGTTTATGAATGAAGTAGAAGTCCCTCAGATGCCGTCATTGTACTGGACCACAGTATTGCTTCCAGTCTACATGGAGATGTTGAATTCGCTCAGCTTGCATTTCCAGACTGTACCACTGACACTGATTTCATTCCTAGGACACTTTTGCTGAGCAAGTTGACTTCAGAATGCACTGAGCACTGGGACACAAGAATGTTGTCCTCCCATCTTCCAGACAGGAAACAACACACCATTTCTAACAGGAAGTGCTCCACTATTCCTTTTGTACTGAAACTGGTACTTTCTCCACTTCCCTTTCCTTTCACTTGGCATGACTTACTGTTTTCGTTTAAAGCCAATTTCATTCAATATGGTATTGATTTGTCAATTAGTGTTATAGTTGTTTCTGCACCAGATTGTTCTGGTGTGAATAGCTTCTTATGTGAAGCTGATGAAATTCCTTGTTCAAATGGTCCAAAATTGAACCTCTAGAAATATCAGACTGTTAATTTTAACTTCAGGCGTGAACGAGACTTGCGTGAACTGATTCACTGGCATGATTCTTGTGCTATAGATGACTCAGCGGCAAAAAGCAGGGAGGATTTTATTATCTATCTGTTTATCGACTTCTCTTCCAATTTTTGCTGATATCCAACAGAATTCCAGTTTACTTAGCACATAAGGAAATTCAGACAGTTTGTAGTAACTCGGCTGGCATGACTAAGGACTTTGAAGACTGCCTGTGACCCAAATCACTGATATTTTGTCTGATAGACATTTTAATTCTCGCAAGCAGCTGGCTGCAGTCATCTTGTCTGATACTGAACATCCTCCTTGTTCTCAATTTCATGCTGGTATTAGAAGGAATTTCAGAACAATTTTTGTTGGTGTGGCTAAGTATAAAAATTCAGCCATAATATAGTTATTGGTAACCTCGCTTTGTTTACTTGTTCGCTAGTTATTAGGCTGATTCTAAGTCCGGGTAAAGAAGGAGGTTTGGGTGTGGGGTTAGTGACTCTACCTCAAAAATAATTCAAAATGATACAGAAAATTCAACGCACACGAAATATATTACAAATACAGTGTACAAAGCTAGAAAAGCTGTCTAGTTAGCCAGAGAGATGAGTAGATTTGGAATAGAAGTACTGGGACTCTATGAGAGCATTTGGAATGGATGTGGACTGTCAAAACTTTCACCTGGCGAGTGAGTAATATACTGCGGTCTGATCACCAAGACCAGAAAACAACCATGAGCACACTCAGGTAGTGAGTGGCCATCATGATGTCACCAGTGGCAGACAGAGGGATAATGCTTCGGCAACCAATCTCCTCCTCCAGGATCATGACAGCAAGATTCAACTCAACAAGAAGGAGGGAAGGAGGGTTACAATTACCCAATGCTGTGCATGGTGCCACAAACAACGCGGAATAAGATTTTCACAGAAAACTACGGACAGTCTTGGACAACATCCAGAATGGCAACATCAAAATGTATATGGGCAAAAGGAATACCAGCTGAGCTGGTAGCAAACAGATAATACACGAAGAGAACCCAGGATGGGTCGAGAGACTATTGCTCAACTAAATGAATGAGAAGGGAGAATTATTTGCAGAATTCCGCGCTTTCAGTGATCTGGAAATCGGAGGCAGCTTGTACAATCACAACGATATCAACACAGAGAGCGTCATGGATTTCGCCTGACGGACATACCACAAAGCAGATAGATTTGATCTCAATGCCGCTCAGTGAAGTGGAGTCGCAGTCAGCCTGCTGGATACAAAGTCGAGAAGAAGAGTAGATGTGGGCCAACTCAGATCATCATCTAGTTCAAGGAACTTTCAAGGTGAAGCCATAAGCCCTGAAAACAACTGGAGAAAGGCCACGGTTATCTGAGCTCAGCATTCAGAAACTGAAGGACAAAACTGCAAATGATGCCTTCATTACAGGTCAGATCAGAGCGAAGTCAAGGACACTAAGTGTTATAACCGAGGAAACCTGCGTGGAAGAACATTGGAACTCTCTGAATGTTGATCATGTCCACTGAAACGTGTTCAACTGTTCTAGGAAGAAAGAAGAGACAAGACAAGGAATAGCTGTCAACGGAAACCTGGAAGCTGCTGGAAGGGAGGAGAGGAGGATGGTGAAAGAGAATGGTGATGACTCAATGGAGGGACGGACAACAGAAGGAGAGGTTAATTTCAATGTATGCTGAACTGAATAAAGGGAGGACTGAAGAAGAGTGCTAGGAAAGACAGACGACAATTCCCCGACACACTGGCTGGCGACTGAAGCAGAACAGGCAGGCAGGCAAGCCACAGGTGGACGAGACTTCAGAATATTATATCAGGAAACCAGGTCCGTCTCTATATGGGAAGAGACCAAATCGAATGATGAAACCAATAAAAGATGGTTGAGGGAACCTGATCAACAACAAAATGAACAGAACTGCCTGCCAATATACACCCATCATCCAACGGAAGTAAACATCTTGAATGTGATCAAGCTACAGATGATCAGCTGGGAAGACAGAAGGAATAGATGGAATTCCCCACTGCGATATAGCGAAAACAGACCCACGGAATGCGGCAGATGCGCTCACGTCATGATTGCAGAAGGTTCGAAAAGAAAGAAAGGTACCTGCTGATTGGAAGGAAAACTGGTTGCCTCTACAAGATGCCAAAGAAGGGCGACATAGGCCTGTGTGAGAATTGGCAAGGAATCATGTTCTTGTCCACGTCAAGTAAAATACTAAGCCGCATCATCTTCGAGAGAACAAAGGATGCACTGATTGCATAACTCGGCCAACTGGAACAAGCTTGATTCGGGAAATACACATCATTTGCTGATCAAATTGCAACCCTAATCATCGTCATCACAGAACAAAGCATGCAATGGCATCCAAACCTCTACCTCAACTTCATCGACTTAGAAAAGGCCTTCGACGGACAGAGTTGATCGAGGAGTAATTGGGAAACTACTTCAACACTACGGCGTGTAGTGTCTAAGTCTTTGTCAACTTGACTCAACAGCAGGCTATATGATAATTCCTGCCACGTATGAGGTGACTGACAACGGAAAACTCAGCGAGGTGTTCGAAGTGAATACAGAAGTAAGACAAGGCTGGCTGCCTATTGTCTCTGATGATGTGAGTGGGGAGCGAGAAGACAGGAACGCGTTGGACTGAAGTGTGAGAAAACCCTAGGAGATCTGGATTTGGCAAGCGATTTATGTTGAATGTCACAACTACTGAGACTTCCAGGCGGAAACCGAAAAACTGGCAGAAGAGGCAGGCAGCGAATACAGGACTGCAGGTGAACATAGAAAAGACGGAGGTGATGAAGGTAATCAACCATCAAAAGCAGCCACAAATCCAGAACAAATAACCACCAACGGAAGGGACTTAACAGATGTTACTTTCTTCACTTTTCTAGGAACCACGGTTTCAAACACAGGAGAAGATGCCGAAGGCAGCCAGTCAGAATAGGAAAGGCGAGATACGCCTTCATCAACCTGAAACCAGTTTGGAAATCTTCTGCTTCACACGGCCAGTCAGCATAAACAACAAGATTCGGATTTCCAACACCAATGTGAAGTCAGTCAGTCAGTTCATCTATGTGCATCAGGAACTTGAAATGTGTGTCACGAAAAGAATTTTCAACAGAATGCAGACATGCATCAAAATGTTCATTGGTTATATTTTGTGCACAGACAAATGT
The DNA here is from genome assembly GCA_944472155.2 of Trichobilharzia szidati. NCBI lineage: Eukaryota > Metazoa > Platyhelminthes > Trematoda > Strigeidida > Schistosomatidae > Trichobilharzia > Trichobilharzia szidati. Next base: position 2,646,120 of record OX235276.1, read on the forward strand.
CAGAAAGGAGCTTATTAGCTTACGTTCCAATCTGTAAATAAAACGGCAACTCATCACCAGCATTATCATTACACATAAATTACTTTTCAAATAACTTCGGTCTTCTCAGTTTGATTTCTTATTTCTTTGTAAAAAGAGGTGAACCGTTACTCTGTGTACAATGCTGAGAATTCTATTCTATCTGATGCTCACAAGTTACTGGCTCATTTCAGGCAGTTCCCTGGGGATCTGGTGGAAAGCTGTGACCAGTAGGGTAGAGCAGGTCAAAGACGAGGACAGTTACTCATCATCGAAGAAGACATTGCGATATGGACACGCTATGTTGTGAATTGGCAAAAGTTACAATTCATGGTCTGGCCATTGGATTGGCGGGTCCCAGTGACTTAGTGGTCTACGAGCTCACTCACCTTGTAACTAGGAGGTCCTGGGTTCGTGCACTTGTTGTGGGGATGGGTGCTTACTGAGAAGAGTCCCAAACTAGGCTAACGAAACAGCTGACTGTCTAGTACTCTCACTGGGTTTTCCAAGGTTTTCTAACCGATGTCAGCTCATGGTGAAATACTCCAACCAATGGAACATTGCTGTTTTGAATAAAGTGATCATTATTACCAGCATGTCACTTACATTGTAAAACAGATTACATTATCTGATTTCATTATTTTGAAAATAAAACATGTAGTTCATGCAAAGAGTCTCTTCTCGGAGGCGAATTCCTTCACTTAGCTCTACAATCCCAATTATTCGTCGTTATTTAAGTGTGCATGTGTGTGTACATTAGGCTTGTCCGATAAGTATAAAAATAAGTCAGTGTAATTGTTGTCAAGACATTCCAAAAATTTGATGAGTAATCAAAATTGCAGTGAGGATGTTGGTAGGGCGCCGAAGATCAGTGAGAGAGTGCTGGTGATGTGTTGTCAAAATACATAGTTATCAACGTTAATCAACGCATAAAAGAAGTTGAATAAGGATAATACATCTACGTAATAAGATGAATAGTTTACTGAGTGAGTAGTGATTAGGATGCACATAGAAACAAAGGAAAATATGAAATTATGTAAGAGTTGCTTCTATGAAACACATATGCTGTGAGGAGTTAGAGAAGAGAACCAACAAGCACACAAACATGAAATCAGTAGAAGTCGACACGTTTGTTACCATGATAGTAGAAGTGGTTGGGTGATTTTCTTTTGAATGCATAGCTCTGGCTTCTCCAACTGAATGAATGACTTAGGCTTCAGCAATACAAACGAGACGAAAGCGTATTTCCTGTGGTAGGTTGTTCTTCACTTTGTAGATCACTTTGAAGCAGGAGGCGTTTGATGAGATGAAATGACCAGTGTTGACGAGATGTTCGATGATCGCACACCATATACAGCCACCACTACTTTCTTGTAGTCATGCTGTGGGATAGTGTTCATGAACCCTTTTGGACAGAGTACGCGTCGAATGACCAATGTACCTGGTTGGCTCCACAGCAACATGTGACCTGATATATGCACACAGAAGTGACCAGATGAGATTTCGTGTACTTAGGGATTCTGCAGTTCAATGTACAACTGGAGAGCACTACTCATAATGTTGCTGCGAAGTATATTGTTTTCAAAGATGCTGAAATTAGTCCCTTGAGGATATCACAAACTGTTTAATTCCGATCATTTAACCCAGAATTTATGGAAAGTTACAAAGAGAACTTTTTCACACCTCTTGAAGTAAATTGTACATGCATCCTACTCTAAGGAGAACGTTCAGAATCTTAGGAGTATGCTCAAAGACTCCAGGATGAACTTGTTTGATGAAGAATCTCTTGATAAAACCATCTCCAATGTCACATATTATCTCAAATTTTGTCTTGTCACCTGTTGTCACAGAGAAACGCTCTTCATCAGATTTGACTGTTTCTCTTCTCCTTAACATAAAAAGCTTCGCAGGAAAAAAGAAAAGTTATATCCAATGAAGGATAACATTGATGTGAAGAGAATTAACATCCTAATCCAGTCTAAAATGCACCGATTGAATTCAATTTATAACGAGATGTTTATATCCTGTAAAAATGCTTCTAATATATGGAAACTCATCAAAGAAATTGCTGGCGGTAAGCAGATGAATAGTGTTCCTTATTCTTTTGATGTGTGTACACTAAACAAGTCTTTCATACATTCTCACACAAATGCCACACCTTCTAGTGTTACAAGTGTTAATGATACCTGCTTCCCTGCTTTCAATACAAATGATGTTCTTAAATGTCTCCAGTCGCTGAACACTTCTTGTAGCTTAGATGCAGATGGTTTGCCTGGTCCTACTCTTAAAAAGTGTGCAGATATCCTGTGTTATCCTCTCATGGACAAATTTAACGAATCTTTATCCAGAAATGTCGTGCCAGCCGTTTGGAAGGACATCAAAATTGTACCCATACACAAGTCATCTACTGAAACATGTTTTAAGTTCAGACCTGTTGCTGTTACCTCCCCTTTTTTAAAATCTATGGAAAAGTTACTCCTACTCAATCTTTAACCTTCACTGAAAGCCTTTGACGATCACAAACAATTCGCCTATAAACACAGAAAAAGTACTCTACGTGCACCTGCAGTCTTGCATCATCACATTGTCTCCAGTTTAGACAAGGAAAACTAATTTGTTCGCTGCAGCTTTCGACTAAGTTACTATCTAGGAACATTTTGTTAGAGAAGCTTGCTGAAACTCAAACTGACTGTTGGATTGTCAAATGGCTGCATTCTTATTTCTCAGGAAGAAAGCAGTACACTGTATGTCAGGGAAAGTCGTCCACTTCATTGCTTACTGAGGCTGGTGTTTCTCAAGGCTTTGTCTTATCGCCTTTTCTGTTTCCTTTCTTCTTGTATGACTTGCCTCACTCTGATGACGGAGTGGACTTTGTTAAGTATGCCGACGATCTAACTATTTCCATGTCTGTTAACTCACAGTTAGACTGTACTAAGATGAACAGCTTTCTATCAGGAGTAAGCAAATGGTCTTTGCCTAATGGTTGGTCTTAAACTAAATCCTTCCAAATGTCAGACAGCTAATTTCAGTTTCCGATGTAAATGAAAGTTAATTGAAGCTGTTAATTTCTAAGACCTTTGCGAAATGGATGATATTGATATAGAAATCAAGTCTGAAGTAAAGCTTCTTGGAATAATTATTTCTTCTGACCAATCCTAGTCTTCCCATGTCTTAGCGATTTCTAAAAGATTATTTCGTCTGACTTTTTACATTAAGAAGTTAAGGCACTCAGGCATAACCCAACCTCTCCTCTCACAGTTTGTCAACTCGTGCATCTTACCTATTCTTCTTTACTGCTCACTCTTATTCTTTCCTGGATTGCTTAAATAGACTATGTCATAATTCTTAGGACTCTGAAGACTGTCAGTAGGTTGAGTGACATCTCATTGGGCCATATCGTTGAAATTGTCATTGATAGGCACTTGAGTTCACGCGACAATTAGGCTAAAAGTATTTTGTCAGACTGTCAGCATCCACAGCAGCACCCACAGCTCCAAACTTGTGTCTCCTCAGGTAAAACAAGAAGTCTTTTCAAAAGACTTTGTACAGGTACGTCTTAGTATAAAAATTCCGTTATACCATATTTCGCACGTAGTTTATGTGAGAAAAATAGTGTTAGGCATGAACTGAAACTAACCTTCTTTGCACTATTCAATAAAACATTTCCTCCTTCCTTACAACAACAACTTTTATTGTTATTTTACTTCTTATATTTATAATCCTTTAAATTTTGTGTTTCATTTGTTTATTTTTTCATAAGTGTGAACATCATTTAAGCTGTGTTATAACTGTTAATTGCGTATTTCCTCTCACCATACTGTATCAACAGCACATTAGATTCAATACTCTATAACATGCTTCAATTCCCAAACTGAATCGACAATAGTGTTTGAAACAAACTCACTATTATTGTAATTATTATTACATTTATTATTCTCAATTCTAACTTCGAATATTTTTGACTTAATTTCGTCAATGTGGACAAATTCCTAGGCTTATTTTGGTTTGAATTTTAATTCTTTTTGTATTTTGAGTAAATCAGATACAATCCTGTGGCAAGTACTGAGAAATCCATTCTGTATTGTAAGTACTGTTTTTAGAATAAAGTAGATATTATTATTATTACCCTGTGTTACATACATACAAAGAATCACATGAAAAATCCGTACAAAATACGATAATTGTGACAAAATTCATTTCATGTGGGGTGGAATCAATTTGTGAATGAGAATGGAATACGATCTCTCAATATGTGTAATTCTGTCAACAATAATCAGTGAAATCGAAATATTTATGTGAAAATACATGTGAATATTCTCAGAAGCAGCGAACCTAGAAACGAGTAGCTACAACCACTAAGTAGATTTCAGTGACATCTCACTTCTTAGTTGCTCACTTAAGGAGGAGTACTCATGTGATGATTTTCATTCTGACTTTGATCATATCCAGTGTACTTTAATCGATAAACGCATATCAAAAATGAATATTTTACTTCAGTAAATAATGAAATTAGTTATTTTGAAAAAAGACGGTTTGTGTTCGTATTACAGAAAACGAATATCAGTGTGAATGTCTGTGCAAGTAACAGCACACTTCATATGAGAAAGGGAAACTATGATTAACATTTTCTCATGAAGAGGAACTAGAAATCACAAAAATCAAAATTAAAATGAAGATGCCTACAGAGTGACATCGTCTCATTCAACTGTCTGCCAATAAATATAAGCCGGAAGAAGAATTTCACAAACCAGACTGTTGTTTTGTTTCATTGAAGAAGAATGCCAAACTGCTTTCTGAAAAGCCGAAAATGTAGATCGTACAAGACCAAATGATGAACGCTGTGGTAAATTCCACGGCGATGAAATCCATCCACCAACCGATCAAGTCATAATTATTGACACAGGTGAATAATAACTACAAAGTAGAGAAAGAGAAAGATTATTGACAGAGATGAGTGAATACAGGCGATCATCTCAACTGTACAGCAATTCATATTTCACTGTAATAAACAAATTATAATTGTCTAGCTAATTTGATAGGATTGTTTTCATATAATGAAATATAGACACCTGAGTCAATAAAGAATTATTTACGCATTCACTGTCGGCTTTCAGATCATACATGAGCAGATGTCTGCGAGTTGTCAATATTCTAGTGAGAATTCAGTTCAAACCTTAAAGAAGATTCCAGTTTCAGAATGACGGGTCGATTGTGTCATTATTCATTTTATGATTTGTCAGTCTCAAATGCGCAGTGAAGTTGTTGGAAATCCCTTAATGTAAGTGCGGATGGCTGCTGAGGGACTATGAAATCATTGACAAATATCATTCAATCTAAATAATACAAGCTGCCTAATAATCCAGCCATTTCCTACTTACACAAACACACAATCCGTCTTTGTATGAGACAATCAATTGGAGTGCGTTGTCGTATTATTAACGACTCACATATATTCGAATCGTGATTACTAAACTCTAGTGAAGAAACGGGACTTTACCATAATTTCAAGCGTAACAGTGCACAACATCATCTTCTCCAAAAATACACTATCGAATTTTGAGGATACGTTGACTTGCCACCTGATGTTATATGAACACAAATCGACTCAGCGATACTGTGATTCACACTGCAATTCGGCGACTATCAAATAACTGATGTGATTCGTGCAATTTACTCGTCAAAATAAACATGGTTGATACAACGATAAAATGACAAACTTACGAAGAGTGGGTATAATATACAGAAAGGTACTGCCACAGTGACAATTATCTGCGTGGAAAATACGAGGAGAAAGAAATAAATCATCAGGGAAGAGGTTCACTCACATGCTATGTTATTCTATGCAAATTACAACATTGACATATCTACTGATCTGAGATCTGTGGACACTGACTATTATCGAAACATTCTGACAGTTGAATCACACCTGTCAGTGACACTGGCTGTATGCGGTGACGCTGAAATATACGAATATATGCCATTCACTCAATATAAACAACTACTGCATCACTTCACATTTCTTATCTGACAACAGAAATGTCATTATTCACGAGGCAACTTCAACTACAGTCACATCTCTGTTAGTCCAATATATATTCCGTGGAATGTGACAGTCACACCAGAGAATTGTTGCTAAATGAGCTATATTCCATACATGTACGTGACAAGGAAATTGATTGTAGACGAGGTTAGCTGCTAATTTATCAAATCGCTCTTCACTCTTCCAATCAAAATGTGGAATTTGAAGAGACAGCAAGAAAGACAAGTGTATGAGGATGACATTCATTTCACGCCTTACACTCAGCTGGCTGAAACCTGAATCATTCAAGAATAAAGTGTACGTGGAATTTTGGAAAATGCGTTTGAAGCGATGATAAGCAGTAGTGGATGGGAACTACCAGTGACATTAACCCGGAATGATGTATGCTGTTAAATATGCCGAATAGTCGAGAGTGTTGACGATTTATAGGATGACCAGTAGGATATTCTTGAAACGAAACTCACTGTCAGCTTTTTCGAGTGCAAGCAAAATCTGATATACAGGTCAGAAGTAATCAGACCGAGATTGAAGTAAGAAAGTCGAATCTTCTTAAGAGATCAGCGTGTGTGAGAGTAGAATACATGACATGATCGACATTCTACTACTTGGTTTTGTGAGTTTATTGGGCAGGATAGTTCAAGGTCTAACACTGTAACTTTTTGCTCACAAAGTTTTGATTTGAATCGTTAGACTGAGGCCGCCCGAGGAAATTGGAGCAATGAAGGTTTCCGCTAGCAGGCTTCTCTAAATATTCTCTTAATGGAAAGTTAATCACCCGAGGAATTCGTCACTGATACTCCCATCAGTTGTTCCTTGTCACCGCACTAGGAGACACTAAGAAGAGACTGTGAAATGATAAGAGCAACGTTAGTCTTAGTGTAAACAGAATTTCTATAAGGCACAGAAAATTCAGTGGAAAGCATCGCATAACATTTTCCACTTATCCAGGATCTTTATATACAGAAGCAAGTGACAGTAGATGGGCGACACATAGCTGTCTGGCTTAAAGTGCAAAACAATTCCTTATGAAATATCTTCCTCGTTTCACTCACGAAATGGCATCATCTCATCCTATAACACCTGCCGCTCCTCCTTCGCTCTTCCTCACGGTAGGAATCGAATGAGATTCCAAATTATGGAATTAATACTGAGATTCGGATACAGTGGGATATTTCTGAATGAAGCGAAGATTTCATGAGTTTTGATAAATAACTTATGCAAATAATTCATGCAATAAAATGTCAATTCATATAATTACATTTTGCTCGAAGAACACATCCGAAATGCTCAAGATGACTCCCACAATCGCTAAAAACAATGTGATCGAGGTGAAAACTATCAGCCCCTTTTTACTCATTCCACGCATGCGCATAGCCAAGACAACTATTGGAATTTCCACCACAAGTATACAGGCCAGAGATATGAGTCCAGCTTTCAGTCCAACAGGTGACAAGAGAGCAGCCAATAGCACAGACAACGTTGCGATCTATGACAAAGGGTAAAGCGAAATGAGAACATGTGATCACACTAGATAGATTCATATATATATATATTTACAATGACTACAGAAATACAGTAAATTTTCCACGCTGTATGGATAAACAGATAAGCCACATTCTCATCACTGACGATCAAACTAAAATAAACAATCCGTTAAAAGTTAATGTCATTCTGTGAACTGTGGATCATCCTATACATGTTGACAAGAGTTATCTCTGCAAACTGCAGTTAGCTGCACTGGCCGACTAATTACCGCCGGACAAATAGAATGGCTAAGGTTTCAACAGTTGAAAATTTTATTACCTCATCATCCATAGTTGAGGATGATGACGATGTATTCTAATGAAGTTCTCTGTTGTCAAATAGAATCATAATCTGAATTTCGGAGCTGGCATTACATGTTTTTCTCTTCGATGGAATACATCAAAGGCAGAGTCACTAGAGATGAGTGTAGACCCATTCAAATACCACGCCAAATGACATCCATTCAGTCAAAAACAAGTTAGCGTAAATCCTAACAATTTTTGCTGGGTTTAAAAAATGATACTTACTACAATTGAAAGCATGATATAGACGCCAATTGGTCGTGATCGAACTTTTGGCACCAATGCGAATATCAAGAGCACGAACGAACTGACTCCTCTGAAATGAATTCACAAACATCAACAATTCGTCACAGATATTACATAGTTAATCGGAATTGTGTGTTATTTTGGTTAGTGTATCACAGTTCATAATAATCGAATATCCATGAGTTGCATTTAAAATAGAAAGGGTTTTCAGTGTTATGATCTCGGTATATCGACTCAATTCTTCGGTTGCGACGTCAACTTCGCATTTGTCACAGGCTTCATTCGCCCGGTGCTTCATGAAATCACTCGTTCGTTTTCAATGTAGGCGGAAATCTCTGATTTGATGATGTAGTAAACCTCACCGTTTTCTAAGCAACGGAAAACATAAATGCTACGGTACTTGGCTTAATCTCTCTGCTGAGTCGACAAATGAGTGAAAACAACTCTTTGATTGTGGTTTACAAATAATATGGGAAAATGAAAGCAAGTCAGAGGAGACTTCTGTATTTCAAAATTTCTTTTTCTCATGAGCCCTTGAAATATGAATAATTTAACTGAAGATTAGACAAAGTGACTTTAGGTGGGGATGTTGTAGAATCGAAAATATTTTATGATCAGTAGAAGGGAAGTTGTTCCTATGAGGAAGCAGTAACACAAATGACAAAATTGCAACTGAATTGTTTTGTCTTTTATACCAACTATGACCAATATTTGACTTAATTTTAGACGCCGGAAAACACAAGAGAACTCATATAAATTATTTCAACCTCATCAGGAAGCAGAAGTATTTACGGAAAATCGTAGCACTGAACTCTGCGTAAAAGACGATGAGACAGAGTGAAGTGGAAGTTTGCAAATATTAAAAGCTGAAACAATCTAAATGTCCGAGTTGTTAAACGGGAAATCAAAGTGTCACTGTAGAGATAACCTGCACCGAAATGTTTCCATCGGTGTAGATCTGATGAATTGCAATATATTACGAACCAGATCATCCATTATGTCCATCTTTATTACCTACTAACTCTCTAACACAATGCTTTAACATACACTCCTTGAATACCAATTTTATATGAAATGCAAGCCGTGTATTGAGTATAGAAATTTGCAGGAATCTGAGAGCAGAACTGTATCAATTTATGTTTAATGAGATGAAATATTTCCAAGTCTTCTTCATTCACCATTTTCAGTTAGTGGACTATGCGTTCGATGTCTTTCAGGCACAGGAGAAATTATGAATTCACTAGAAGTGTGTTCAGATCAAACAGTGTTCAAATATAGAGGAGATATCCCACGTGAAACAGATGGTATTGTTATGGAACAACCAGTATGGCCATCACTGACCAATCTGTGCATCCACTCATTGGAAACAGCTGCAATTGTGAGATGCTCTGATCGTCCAAGATACGTAGATAACACCTTCGGACATCAATAAATGTGGAGTCTCAGATGCGAATCTTCACCTGATAAACAACATACTAAACAGTCTTAAGCTTCAGAAACATGTTGAGCCGTTTTCGCACATAATGTGATGTTGCTTAACTGGTTTGTCTGACGACAACCAGATGATAGACGAAAACTTAATATCATCAGAAAGTCAAGATATTCGGAGAGATAGTCTTATGATCATTATCATTATTATTCGGCGAATCTCTTTATCACCAAAGTGACTGTAGTTAAGACCCGAATTTACTCGGCTGAACAACTATTACCTCGAGTCGAAGTAAGCCACAGAAAGTTGAAATTGGTTGTAAACTGACTTAGGCTGACCCACTGTCATGTCGTCAGTAGTCCGACGAATGCGGAAAGTGTAAACTAACAACTCAGGCCTCCTCCATGGTTGTTTATAAATAAACTTGGTCCTGTGTGGCTAGTTCTACTGACCGTCAAATAAAATACAAAACTTCCCAGTGCATCTCTGAACATAATCAGACGTGGTTATCAAGATGAGAGAACGATTCACTAAGATCAAAGCAAATGATCAAATTTATAGACACTGAGAAGATATTTATTGAGTACACTATATCTGGAAACCGTTTCACAGAACACTAGTAACGCAGAAGTCTTCAGTAGTCATGGACATCACAATAATCAATGCTATATGTCAAGAATTCAACTAAATTTTCGTCATGAATATTATTCATATGGTGACATGATGCAAACCATTTGTCAAGATTTTATTCGATAATTTCGCTAAAACTTCTGATCAGCTGATATCTCAAAGTACGAAAAAGTCATATTTGTAGAAATAATAATGGACAAATAATTCCAATATCTCACTCGACAGATTGGAAATAGTGGAAGATAAATCATCTAAACTATAAATAAAAGGGTGCATCTGGACCCTAATATCGCTGACAAAATCAGTACAAGCAGTTCAGTGGAGAGTCTCTTCTCGATGAATTGACTTTCTTAAGCTGCACAATAGAATTCAGCAAGGTTCTGAACAGTGACAAAGGGAAGAATCACAACACACATCCACAGTTGCTATTATTATTCAATGCAAATGAGAAGTCGAATATAGGAGATAGAATTACGCAAAAGTGATAAGTCTGTATTTCAGACAGTATGCGAAAACAGAGTGCAGAAGTTTTCCACGTTCCAAAATATTTCATCTTCCTACAGGATTTACATGTTAAGTGATAATCCGAAGTATGTCGTGTGATATAGCGTTGTTCCATATGAAGAGAGAACCAACTGTGTACAGTTTTATTCTTTCATTTTCTCGAAGAACTGAGCAGCCTTCCGTTGAAAACTAATTCAATATGTGGGCGAGTACATGTAGTGATCATTTGATACAATTGCATGGTCATAGCAATCAGAAATGCTGTAGAAGTTTGGCATTTCAGTGGATGGAAACTCTGGTAGACCCTCGTTATGAACAGGTGAAATATATAATTTACCAGGTGGTTTTAATCAGGATGCATATAGAAAAACAAAGAGAATTTAATGTTACTTAGGAGTTCAGGAGGAGAGGTACGTCAAAAACAGTCAAACGAATGAAGTAATCAAACATAATTAACTGAAAACAATAGGATTCGCATTGAACGATGCATATATTTGGCTCCAAAAGAACAGGTGAACTGACGTGTGCACATGGAAGTAGTCAGATGTGAGATCTTGTCCATTAAGCTCCTCCCCACCAGTAGCTAACTGACGAACACCACTCTTAGGGTTTCTGTGAAGATAGTTCTCCTCTTTGAAACCGAAATTCCTCACCTAAGAACATCAATAACTAGGTTGCCGTAGACGTCAAAGTTCATCTAAGCTTTCGTATTTCGCATGGATTACTTGTTTAGTCTTCAAATTTTTGGCGTGACCTTCTCGACAATAAGCCTCAATGTATGTCCGTTTTGGAAGATTTCTTTCTGAAAAGTCTAATTCTTCTTCCAGAGCAGTTTAGCTACAGATGCATAGGAAGCGAGTGGCTAGAGAAATAATAAGGTTCAAATTACGTTCATTTAGTATTCAGCTGTAGAAACGTATCAGTTGGCTGTTCAGTGTGGTTCTCTTACTGACCGATCCTCCCAAGGACCCGTAGGTTCTTCGTGTACATCCAACCTCATGAAAAGGCATTGAAGATTCATTTTCTACTGAAACAGTCAGCCTTGTCGGTGGATTACAGCTGTTGAACATGTGTAACCTTAGAAATTGTGAACATGGCTATCATGTGTGATAATAAAAATGTCATCCACATATCTAGGACACAATGGAAACTTATCAATATTTAACTTACGTGGATCATTCCTGTGACTTGTCATGAAACAGGCTGCTAGCAACGAAGCAAAGTGAGATCTCATTGAAATCCAGTAATTTTGTCTGCAGAAGATGTTGTTGGCCGTGAATAGAACATAGTATTTCTTTGTTTCCATGTCCGTGCTTATCAAATTTTACATAGTAATTTTTCTACCTCACTATTAATTTCTGTCAACCTTATACAACTTCTTATATGCACTCATTAATATTATCACCAATCATGTGACGATCCTTCTCTATTCTACTTTCAGTTATTCGTTCCATGTAGTTCGTACGATGATTTCTTAATGCGAATACTCAAGTGAAAACGAACAATTCAAAGAAATTCTCTGTACTGCTTGTATTGATTTTGTCAACGATATTAAGGCCCAAATTCACCCCGTTATTTATACAATAGACGATTTACCTTCCATCATTACCAATATCTCGAGCGAGAGGTTGGAATTATGTATCAATAATCATTTTTACAAATATGACTTTAACTTACGTTGAAATATCATCTGATCAGAAGTTTTAGCGAAATTATCGAATAAAATCTTGACAAGTGGTTTGCATCATGTCACCATATGAATAGTATTCATGACGAAAATTCAGTAGCGTTCTTGACATAATGTATTGATTATTGTGATGTCCACTATTGCTGGAGACTTCTATGTCACACTTTTTCATTCATCGGTTCTCTACAAATACTCTACTCTTTAAATTTCATTCCACTGATTATTGTATGAACCAACTGTTTTAATATTTATCCTTGAAGCTTAATTACACACTTTAGTGGAATTCAACCTACGTAGCTAAATGTGTAATCGATGACCGGAATACAGGTGAAGAACAGACTCTCCCAGACCTTTAGGCCTCAATATAAATTAAGACTCCCCTATTCCTGACAATTCAGTTAATACTAATTTAGTTATCGAGTGTGCTGTGAAGTGGATTACTGCTCTGTATCAAAAATGAATTCCACTTGTCAAGGTGTGATGAATTCAATCGAACATTCGATAAATAATGTTGAGCAGAGAACTTACATAATAATAAACTTTACCCAAGAATTCCTTTCGAAGAATTTCCAAATCACGTCCCTACAACCAAGAGAATATTTCATCGGAAAATTTTATCTGTTCTTACACGAAAGTAAATAAGAGGACAACACCAGCTGTCACCATTATCATAATAATTGTATCTATTGTGATCTAAAATAAAATTACTCACTCATCAATCCATTTTCATCTTACCCAAATGTTGTCAGGAAAAAGGATTCGCTGTAGCCTCTCGTTGTTATACTTGGAATTCCCATACGATGCATAAAACCGTGGCATTTTGCAATGAGCTGAAATTGGCGAAGAAAATAATAAATGACAACGGCTCAGAAGGAACTTAATCACCTCAGAATATACATGATAAAAATGGTCATATAGATTAGACTTTCAGAATACGCCAACCGAATATATGGAGGGGATCTCATTGTCAGATAATTATTCAGGTTCCATAACACTTGAGACATACACCCGTTTGCGAATTTTGACGAGATGGAGTCAGTGATCCTATGGAAGAGTGTCCTCTATGGAAATTGAGTGGGTTGGAGAAAATCTCATTTGTCTTCCTCACACACGATATCAACTTTGAGGAAACAGCCTACTGGAGTTTCTCTTCTGCATCATCAGAGAAAAACTGGTTTCATTTGGCCATATAAACAGAGTCAATATATGCATACAAGTATCAGACGATGACACCTTGCTACAAGACTGGAGATGATAAATGAGAATATCATTTCCATCCACTTCGCCTTACTGAATTCTGGGTTTATTAGACATCTAGTCATCACACACCAACACATTCCACATTGATTACATCCACAAAACCCAATAAAATGTGACTGAGCGTTATTCATTTATTCATACTCAGGTGAAATACCTCGAACATGATCAAAGTCAGACTAAAATCGTCACCTTATTATTCATAATTGAGCAAACTTAGCAATAAATCAAACTGACAGCAAATGAGAGAAAAGATATAACTGAAATTCACTTACTTGTTGTACCTCCGAGCTTCGAATTTTCGTGCGTTCGAGAATATTCGCAATTATTTTCTCATTTATATATATATATATTTATTTATTTCGATTTGTGTAATGATTATTCACGCATTTTTACATATTGAAGGATCATAGTCCATTCTCATTCTAAATCTGATTCCACTTCACACAAAATGACTTTTTTCACAAAATCGTCT